>CAUYUJ010021614.1:165000-395000 GCA_963575745.1 Prorocentrum cordatum
TTGCGTCAGCGTGGGAGCCGAAAGTCCACGACAATCGAATAGCACAGCGCAGACATGGACGACAACGCAAGCGGTGGTGCGACGACATATCACAGTTAATACAAATTACCACTGGGAGTATCACCGAACATTGGTTATGTTATGTTTGTGACCAGAAATTATGGGACAGCTGGGAAGACGCCTTCCTCCACCACATGCAGTAACCGGGCTCCAGCCCACCCGCGCTGCTCCTAGGGGGCCCGCCGGCCGCCCGGCGGACTCAGCGCGCTCTTCTCTCTCTTCTTCTCTCTCTGCCTCGACCTTTCCCTTTGCCCTTTCGAGGCCTACTCTTTGTAGGAATTTTTGGGGGCCCAGGAGCCCGAACATTGAACCTTCCCTCGCTCCGAAACGCACTGCCTCGGTCCCGCATTTCATAGAGTGTTTACAGAGGTAGGCGGACGGCTGCTACTGATGCTGTGGCCCCTCAGTCCAAGAGCGCCGCCCATCTTAGAACCTAATGCTCCTTGTGCTTGCTCCCCTTCGGCATTTTCAGCGAGTTCCTGAGCTCCCTCTCGGACCCATCCTCGCGGCGGCGGGCCCAGCTCCGACGGGGAACCCGTTTTCAGGAGGCACTTCGAGACACGGGGGTTGGCGGGCACAATCAGCATATTGGGGGGTTCTCAGATCGGGACGAACGCATGGATGTAAACCGAATGACGGACCTTCATCTTCCCCCTCGCAAAAATCGACTTCGCTCGCCCATGTTTGATGCACTCTGCTGCTATCTCCATCTTCTTTCCTCGCAACCGCTCCACTAGAGCTGTGATGCTAACAACCTCTGCTCGAATATTCTGCGCTTCCTTCACCACAGGCTGCATCACCAGCACTATCAACACTGCCATAGCTCCCATGAGAGACGGTAGGCCCAGCTGCACCTGAGGATCCGCTTCCAGAAGAGGCATGTAGTGCTGAACTGCTGCCACTGCATGCATAGTGAGGATATTATCCGTGTCTAGGAGGTGCGTGCTGATGAGACATCCCTCCAGTGCTCGAGTCCGTTGTGTACCATTCAGCACCTGCTTGAGCGTGTTGGCCGCTACCTCGTCCTCGGTATCGCTGTCGTGAACCTCCGTGTCCACGGGAGCTGCTTGGGCTTTGTTGTGCGCTGCTGCTCCAGGTCGCTGAGCTTTCGGTGGGCCCTCCCCTCGTCGACGCTGCTGACGAGCCTTTCCGTAACCACCAGCGGGAAGGGTTTCTTGAGAGCTCGTTCGTCGTTTCTTCGCATCTCAGAGCTGCACCGTCGAGATCTCTCCCACCACCCACGCCGACATCGCCTGGCCCCTCGAAGGTAAAGTGGGCGGACGAATCGAGAGTTACGTCGCTGCGAATCTGAACCTGCAGAGCCTCTAAGCTTTCGAGCGACTCTGGCTCAACGATGGGGTACTTATCATGCCCTCTATCTGCATGGCACTTGTGATGAAGACAGACGACGACGAATGCGCTGCCGTGCATTAGGTAAATTCGAAGAGCACTCATGCACCAGGATCATTGGTTAGTGACCGTGAGAACGTTGCCAAGTGCGCGGTGTCCGTGCGTGACACCTTTCATGAACCCCATGTGTGCATACCACGAGTGCCTACCCTGGAACTCGAGTCCGCATCTGGATCTATCGCCATTTCGTTTTTTATAAACAAATATTGGGGCAGGTTCGCCTTCAGGGGGTCCAGCGGGTGCCTCAGGATCTCCTCCTCCTCCTCCTCCACCTTCAGCTGGTTGAGCTCCTTCCTCCTCTTGCACCTGTCCTCAAACCTTTCCCCTTGTTCCTGAAGGATCATACACATCTCCAAGTCTGTCTTCCCAATTCGCCCTCCGAAGTGTTTTGAAGTTCAGCTCGCCAAGCTCATCCCGAACCGCATCTTCAAAGACTCGAAGGGGGGCATCACCTAGTTTGCGAAGGAGAAAGGGCCCGCTTTCAACATGTGCCATCGCGAGGAGGTCATTCTGAGCCTAAGTGCCCACGGGTTCCCTCGATACACATTATTGCCATCTCGCACCAGCTTGAACTCCTGCACTGTGTCCTGGGTCTCACCAGGCAGCCTACCTAGCATTGCTGCGAGCACCTGAGCATTCTCATCTCTACGCGTAGCAAGGATCTGAAGCCACCGTAGTCGTTTGATTCGAAGTTCGAGTTGAGGAGGAACGAGCCCGAGAAGACGCCAGAGTTTCTTAGGAGTATGAGCACGATGCTTGATGAAACCACCTGGCCGAGACATTTTTATAACAGCCTTACCCCCAAGAAGCTCATTGTTCCTTGCCCCAACCCAAGGCGTTGGAATACAGGAGGCGATACTCACTGGTGATCAAGACGAAGGCTTCGAGACCACTGAGCGCCTTGGCTTGCACCCTACATTGGAACACAAGTCTCTTGAGCTGAGGCGATACACAGCGAGCAAACCAATTACCTCCCCATACTCCACCATTAGATATATGGATATATATATATATATGTATAGACGCGCAGCCCGCTGATGTGCACTTTGGCTTGACTGTGAAGCTTGAACTCCACGGTACGTAGCTGCCGACACCACCACACCATATATCTCGTTCATCTCTGCGAGTGTCCTGATATTTTTGGTAGCTACACGTCCATTACGTCTCGGGACAATCTGCTGCTTGTCATGGTTCTGAGTGTCTCCCACTGTCCACAACATCGCATCAAGCTGCTTGCTAGCTTAATCCAATCGAGCAGCCACCTCCCTCGGTGTGGCCTCCCACGACCTTATGTGCGACATCGGCCATGAATTCCGTTGTCGAGAGGTCCACAGGCTCGGCACGAAAGGGTGAACTGCATTGCAAATCGCCCCTCTGAGGAGACGCATTCCTGTCCGCAAGCCACGGCTCGAGAACATTGTACTGACACATTCGATTATATTTGTCGGGTGTTGATGGATGACCCTGCAAGGCCCCTTCTCCGATGAGAAACGTGCCAGTTCCATCTGCTGCATCACTGGTGGCATAGCTGGCATGCTTAGTCTGCGTCCCTTGCCACACGTCAGCTATGTCATAATGCTGGCAGCGGGCGTCGCCATGGATCGCTGCGAGATGCTGCCGAACGCACTAGCCTGGTCGTAAAACAATGTAGCATGTGACATCCCCATTTGTGCCAACCTCCAGCTAGTGATGAGTTGCACTCGTACAGCTGCTTCACGTCTTCGATACGAGATGCCTCCATGCGTGCCGTCAAGCAGCTTCTTCTCAGGATCTGCTGCAACTCCTCGTCTACGGATATGTATCATCATAGCCTTAATGAATGGACAAAGCCTGTGAATCAACCTTACGGCCTTGAACCCCGTCCGCGTACTAGGCTTTGGGATACAAGCTCCCCAGGACCGATGCCATTCAAGAGGAGCCTTTGACAGGCCACACATACTCCACAACATACCGCTGAGTCGCCTTTAGAACCGATTCATGTTTTTTTTGTTATCAAATTCCTGCTGCTTGTCTTTGTACTTCGGGTCCCTGGTGGTAGGGTTGAGGCACACCCGAAGTGTCTCCGCAGGTAACGGCCATGATGGGGCGCTCTTCCTGTAGGCCAATCGTCGTATCGTCGACCGCACTCCACATAGATCTCGGTCAGCCTCATCTTTGAAAGTGGGGTTCCAGAAACGCTGGCCATCATGTGGTTCATGTCATTCGGCAGCTCATCAAACTCATGAATGTGCCGCGCGCCCTGTCCGCCTTTCCATCCAGGTTGCTCCATATGCTGTGCCCACATGTCCACTGAAGGGCCGGAGAGCGTTGAGGTGTTGTAGAAGCGCCGTCCTGGTCCATCCGTGGTGGTCGCAAGTCGCCGTGCCAGTCGATGTACAAAACTTTGGCCATTCTCAAGCCACGCTTGTCGTAGCTGCTCACCTAGACTGTCAATCTGTGAGTCCTGAAACTGCATCTCGCCCTCTTGGAGCTCCTTCGTCGGGCGCCAAAGTTGCTGTAAAATCGTGAGTTCTGCCACCTCTGCATCAGTGCCAAGACAGCCAATGTGTTCACGTAGGAGAGCTCGCCGTCGAACAACTCCCATTTGCTGCTGTCGAGCCAAGTGATAATTCTGATCCGCTTCTCAATATGGTTGATAGCGTCCGAGTGCAATCTGTGTGATCTCCGAAATCAAGTGCTGCCAAGCTTCATCGGGTGCGGCTAGATCTTCACACTGTCTCCAACGAGAGTCCGAATTGCAACAATGCTCTTCCACGTCTCTGAGAAACCGATCCCGCCACAGCCCACCCACCACTCCCTGCACAAGCGCATCAACATTCCACTGTACGCGAACAGTACGGCCTCCTCGAGAGAAATCCAATATATAGCGTGTTCCACTTGTAGAGGATAACGCTTTGTTGAGGATAAAGGTCCCATTTTCTCTGGACTGGCGCCATCTGTAGTCGTCGGCCTCGCTTGTTCAAAATACTTGAGTCAACTAAAATGGTAAGCCACGCTTGAGGTACACCATGGTAGTCAATTATGGAACTGGATGCTCGTCCATAGTACGTATCATGTCCACCCACATAAGCCTTAACCAAACAAACATTATACTTTATCATGAAATTACGCAGCTATGTCATACAGTGATGCTCCTGTTGGGGGTCGCAGCGGTCCAACTGGATGTGCTCATTAGGGTAAATGTTTTGGGGAGGTATTCCAGTATAGTCATTGCTATCACCGCCAAGCACGATGGAATAACGAGTGGGTGGAAGTCTGCATATGTGGTCCACCCAAGCGAGCATCCGCGATATTGTCTTCTCATACGTAGTCATCTCCTTTGCCTCATGGGGTCTCACAGGAAAATATCCAACAATCAACAACTACTGAAAGCGGCCTGATCGTAGTTCAACTGCTCCCAGCCTGTCTTGTAGTCCTGCAGGCGGCGAATGGATTTGAGCAATCTGTCGAAGGCGACATAATCCTCGGCGTCAGCGTATCTGCACTCCCGTGTGGGACGAGTCGAGTGGCCTCTACCATATTCCCAGTTTAGTATATGCGCATTAAGATCTGATATACTCGTACACTGTCCGTCGGTATGCCGTTTTCGTAATCTAATACCAGTTAGAAAGACAATATCCTTCGTCTGATACGCTTCACTGATTTCCACTGCTCTGCCACTCTGAACAAGGGGCGTGACGTTGTGCACCATAAAGGGGAGAGGTGCATGCATGGCGGCCGCGAACGCTGTGACGGAGAGTGCCAATGTGGAAGGGAAAGGGAGCGCTGGGTAGGGGGGAACACGCATCCCTGTGGCCGCGCAGGGTGTGCGAAGGGACCTGTGCCAGGGCGGCTAGGAAGAGGAGGAGGAGGAGGAGGAGAAGGAGGACCGTAGCACACTCTTCACCCCAGCCCCGCGGGGCCCTACGCCGCCCTTCAGGGCCCGGAGGTCGCGTCGCTCCTCCCGGGGGAGCACCGATCGAAGCTCCGGAGGCCACGCCGTCGCCGCCGCCGCCGCCGCCGCCGCCGTCGTCGTCGTCGTCGTCGTCGTCGTCGTCGTCGTCGTCGTCGTCGTCGTCGTCGTCGTCGTCGTCCGTCGCCACCTCCGCCGCCACCGCCGCCGCCGCCGCCGTCGTCGTCGTGGTCGCCGTCGTCGTCGTCGTCGTCGTCGTCGTCGTCGTCGTCGTCGTCCGTCGTCCGTCGTCCGTCGTCCGTCGTCCGTCGTCGTCGTCGTCGTCGTCGTCGTCGTCGTCGTCGTCGTCGTCGTCGTCGTCGTCGTCGTCGTCGTCGTCTCCACCGTCGCTGCCGCCGCCGCCGCCGTCGTCGCCGTTCGTCGTCGTCGTCGTCGTCGTCAGCGTCGTCGTCGTCGTCGTCGTCAGCGTCGTCGCCGTCCGCGTCGACGCTGTCGCCGTCGTCGCAGTCGCCGCCCTCGCCGCCCGTGCCGCTGCCCTCGTCGCCAGCGCCGCCGCCCCCGCCTTCGCTGACGTTCAGCCCGCTCAGAGTCGGCCTCCTGGCCCCCCATATCCTCCCACGTGGCCCACCCATCCTGGCCAGCCTCGCGCGTTGCGTGCCGCCGTGGCTACGGGAACCTCCCTCGGCGCCTGGAAACCTAGGGGACGTCTGGACCTTCTCCCCGCGGCCGGTTTCTCATCCCGAGTTGTTTTCTGGCGGCCTTGGGGCCCGCCGAGGGCCCCCAGGAGCCGAAAATGGCCAGCAACCTCCCGTCGTGATCGTTTCTCGACGTCAGCATGTCTGGGGACGACGAGCGCCGACGACGGCGCCCTCGCCGCTGCCGGCCGAGGCCCTGGCGGCAGGAGCGCCGGCCTTTGCCGCGCGCGGCGGTCGCCGTGTCCAGCACGCTGGCCGCGGCACTGCTCGCCGGCGCCGTGACCTCGGCGGTGTCCGCCGCGCGCGGCGCGGCGGGGCCGAGACACGTGAGCCACGTCGGGCGCGCAGAGCGCAAGGAGCGCGCGCGCGCCCAGGGCCTGTCGCAGGGGGGAGGGCGTCGGGGAGGGGGCGTCCAAGAGGGAGATGAGGACTGGTGCGACCAAGCGGAGAATGTCGCAGCGCCGTGCTGGGAAGTGGACGATTATCCGTATAGTTTCCTGGGGGCGGGGGGCCTTCGGGGCCTCCTCCAGGCCTCCAGTTGCCTCGATTCTGGGCCCCGTCGAGACGGCCCCCAAAAGACGCGGCCTCAGAGAGCCCCCAGAACCCTCGGGACAGTCCAGGAGGCCCCCAGACAGCCCAAGACTGCTCCAAGTCGGCTCAAGATTCTCGCAGACGACCGAATGTGCTCCTAAACGTGCCCGAGAAATCTTCAAGAGGCCCCCGAAGGGGCGCCCAGGCCCAAGGAGCTAAAATCCTTGAAGTACATCCCGGGCCGCAAGATGGGCTCCCAGAGGCCCTCAGAGGCTCTCGAGATGCCCTCAAGAGACCCTACGAGGCTTGGGAGGCGCCCAAGAGGTCCCGAAGAGGCCCGCAAGACGCTCCCAACACGACCTCAACGGGGCCACCAAGAGGCCCCCACGAGCCGCAAGAGGCCCTCACAAGGCCCTCGCAAGGCCCGCATGACGATGATGCTGATGAGGATGATGCTGATGCGGATAACGATGGTGATGCTGATGATGCTGCTGATGCTGATGCTGAGGCTGCTGCTGATGTTGATGTTGCTGATGATGATGCTGATTACAATGGTGATGATGCGTATGATGATACCGATGATGATGATGATGATGATGATGATGATGATGATGATGATGATGATGATGATGATGATGATGATGATGCTGATGATGGTACTGATGATGAGGATGATGATGATGATGATGATGGTGCTGCTGATGATGATGGTGATGATGAGCACGGTGCTGATGCGGCTGCTGCTGATTTTGATGCTGATGATGCTGTTGGTGATGGTATAGTGGATGATGCTGTTTGTGATGATGTTGCTGTTGGTGATGATGCTGTTGGTTGATGATGCTGTAGTGGCGGATGTGGAAGGATGATGGTGACACAACGTTGTCGGTTGTGGTTGTGGTGGTGATGATGCTGACATGATGCTGGTGATTTTGATTATGATGATGCTGATGCTGATGCTGGCGATGATGATGATGATGACGATGTTGCTGATGATGGTCCTGATTACGATGACGATGCTGCTGATGCTGCTGACGCTGATGATGACGCTGATGATGCTGCTGCTGATGATGATGCTGATGATGCTGATGATGCTGATGCTGATGTTGGTGATGCGACTGACGATGCTGCTGCTGATGATGATGATGATGCAGGTGATGATGCTTCTGATGATGATGACGATCATGATGCTGATGATTCTGGTGATGATGATGCTGATGATGGTGATGATGGTGATGCTGATGATGATGACGATGATGACGATGGTGATGCCGATGATGCTGCTGATGCTGATGCTGAGGCTACTGCTGTTGTTGATGTTGAAGTTGAGGTTGAGGCTGATAATGATGCTGATGATGCTGATGCCGATGCCGATGCCGATGCTGATGCTGATGATGACGACGATGCTGACGAGGATAATGATGATGATGATGCTGATGATGATGATGATGATGATGATGATGATGACGATGATCATGATGCTACTGATGATGATTCTGATGGCGAAGATGAGGATGATGATGCTGATCAAGATGATGATGATGATGCTGATGATGATGATGATGCTGATAATGATGCTGCTGCTGCTGATGATGATGATGGTGGTGGTGATGATGATTGATGGTTGATGATTACCGATGATGATAATGATGATGTTGATGATGATGATGATGGCGATGGTGATGGTGATGGTGATGATGATGATGATGATGATGATGATGATGATGGTGAGGGTGAGGGTGCTGATGCTGCTGCTGATGATTGTGATGATGACGATGATGGTGAATGGTGAATGTGGAAGGAGGATGGTGACACAACGTTGACAGTTGTGGTGGTGGTGGTAATGGTGACGACGGTGACGAGGATGAGGATGATGATGATGATGATGATGATGATGATGATGATGATGATGATGATGATGATGATGATGATGATGATGATGATGATGATGATGATGATGATATGAATGAGGACGGTGAGGAGACGGAGGAATTGGATGAGGAAGTGCAGGAGTCAGGCGCAAGGGGGGCGAGGAGGAATGCGGATGTGACAGTGGAGGTGCAGGGGGAAGAGGCGGAGGAGCTTGAGAAGTATTTGAGGTTACTGCTTTTGGGATGTGAAAGGGGGAGGACGATGAGGAGGAGGAGGAGGAGGAGGAGGAGGAGGATGAGGAGGAGGAGGAGGTGTAGGAGGACCTTGCAGACGGAGGAGGACGCTTCAGGACGAAGGTGAAGAGGACGTTTTTGAACGTGGAAAAGAAAAGCGAGTTGTAAACGGATGAGGAGGAAGGGAACGATGCCGAGGACGAGGAGGATGACGAGGAGGAGGACGAGAAGGAATGGCGAGCAATGTGGGGAACGATCGCCACGGGGAGGACGAGCTCTACGCGTCCCCCGTGACGTCCTTCCAGCAGCAGCTCGTTCTTCCAGACGTGGCCCCGCCTTCCCTCTCTTCGTCGTCGTCCTCCCGTCCTCCCCCCTCTCACCCCCTCTCTCCCTCCCTCCTCCCCCCTTCCTTCATCAACGTCATGTTGGGGCAACGGTGGGCATCGGGAGGGAGTGCTTCGATGTCGTTGCCTCTGGGCTGAGGCGATCGGTTTTTACTCCTCTCCAGCGTGTTTGTATTCGGCTGCCCGAGTGCGATGGTACCTGGGCGAAGAACCGCGCCCACGCCCTGGATTTTGTACATCATTTCTAACCTGAGCTGCCCGCGATGCAATCTTGCTCCTGATTCGTTGCGGCACAGACTGTAGTATTGCCCATGCGTTGATGAAGTGCGCAATGAGGCTTGCCACGCTTCCTTCATACAAGCGGCCTTGCCTATCATCACTTGAGACACTGATGACGCGAAGCTTTTTTTTGTCCCCATCCAGGGGATCACCTGCAGGGTCCTAACGCGGAAGGGATTCTTACTCTTTCAGAAAACGACACCCGTGGAATCCTGATTGGCGCCTGGTCTGTTTCTGGTGATTCTTTGCGACGGATCCTCTTCCCCTCACATCATCAAGGAGCTGTTCCAGGGTGGCTGGGGCTCGTCCCGGTCAACGCACAAGGGGAGGCCATCGCGCCAGTGTTTGGGGCTGTCAGTGCTCCGTTTCCACAGACTTTGCATGCTACTGAGCATGGTGCCTATGCTGCGACTGCTAAATGCCCTGGTGGGCCCACGACGGGCTACGCGGACTGCGACGGAGTTGGCAGGACCACGGTGCTCCCATGTCTGTTCGGTGCGATCATCGCAAGAAGTTCTCTGGCTGTGCTGTTTTCTTGTTCGAGACACTGGCAAGGTGTTGGACAGGTTCAGGTTCACGTTCCACATTCGCCTGATTTAATTGACGTGCTGACGTTTCTCGAGGTCGGCATCGATGCAGCATATCGTGCCGCCCCACAAGCGGTATCCTTGCACCCCCAAGCTAACGAGTCAAGCTTTGTCGAAGTCGCTCGAGAAGTCAAGTACCACAAATCAGTGTGCCGCGTGGCTCCTGCTGTAGTACTGCTGTGGTCCAAGCATGTTTTAGCAGATGCACAGCGAGAGCCTCCGCCTCCCCACACTCCCCGAACTCCTTTCTTTTGACCACCAATGGGAGTGGTACCGCGGAGTATAGACATGCCAGTGCTGTTCTAGGTTTCGCCGCACTCAGATGGCCCCGTCGGACTTTGGATACGCTGGCGAGCCTCCGTCAGTTCCCATTCTTATGTCATTTCGAGGCCGCCGGTTGCTTTCATTACAATGTTTTGATTCGTCTCCGCTGTTTGTGGGTACCATGTGCAGGGCGTACACTTGCTTTGGAAGGTTCAGGTATACCCCATGCGTACTGGCAGGGACGACTAGGACAGATGCAAGCGCATTGCCAGAGGTTTTCCCTCCGCATTCGATGATGTTTGTGTTCAAGTTCCACCGCCTGAGGTCGTGGACCCAAGCGTTTCCTTTTCAGAAGACAGGATTTGCCAGTAGGCTGCGCCAAGTACTGCTCCCTCCGTCAGCGACACCCAGCCTCTTGTGCTTCCTGCGGTCTCACACAGGGGAGGTGATAGTTACGACTAACGCTAACGCCTCCTCTTCGTTTTCATCTCTCACGGCTGCCCCGACGTCTGCTTTGTGCTACTTGGTAGCCGCCTGTGCGCATTGCCTCTTGGCGAAATTGGCGCGGCGCGCCCTGTGACGGGCCATGCTTGTGGCGAGGAAGCCTTGCACGCGGTGCGTGCTTCCTCCCAGGTCCGTGGCTCGCCGGGTGCGGGCGGTGGCTCCTCCACCCAGCTCCTCGGTCTTTCTCTTGCACGTAGGGGTGATGCGCCTGCAGTTCGCATGTTGCTCCGCATCATTCAGGCAGGGTGGGATGCACCATTCTCCCTCCCTGCCTATCTCACGCGGCCATCGGCCGCACTCTTGCCGACTGGCTCTCTCCAGTCTCAGGCGGCGCCCTGAGTGCCAGCAGTGGGTGTCGTGCCCTGTGCAGCGGGCCTGGTCGATGCTATGCGTAGTCGTGTGGCAGGCCCTGAGCAGCCAGTCAGACTTCTTGTTACCTCATTCTTGCTGGTAGGCGACGTCCAATGGAAACAATCCTCCTCGACTCTCCTCACGCCATCTTGGCATGAGCACGCACGCTGGCAGGGTGGTGATCAAGATGCGCCTGCCGCCAGTGTGTAATCAGCCACTGTTTGATGCAGGTCTGGGCAACGGTTTCGCGCTTCGCCTGTTGACGCACCGCTTGGATGAGCTACCGGCCTTTGCTGCCGTTGCCTTTGGCCATCGTATCTTGGACGGTATGTGTTCAATGGCGATCGTACGGATGCCAAGGCCTTGCGGACCTGACCGCGACAGTGTCCATGATCATGGGTGTTAGGGTCCGCGTCGAGAAGGTGACGACGGGCATGAGGATAGTACTGATGGGCCCGCACGGCCTCACGGACGCTGTTCGCGACCTCACCGCCCTGCAGATCACTAGAGTGGCGGGCAGGGCCAATGGGCAGCTGGCGCAGGCGGCCCACCAACGAATGCTCCGAGACTTCGCGGGGGAGTTCTCCGGGCCATTGCCATTGGTGTTTCCATTTTTATTTGTATTCATTTCAATTCCTGATTTTTGTTGCTGGCAGTATGATGCTAGTCCACTCTGCTGCGCTTGAGGCGCGTGCTGAATTCAATTCTGAGCGCCCTACCAAACTCCTTGAGCATGGGCAATACAAATACCAACCAGGGCCTGAGGGTGATCTTCGAGGGCTGGACGAGGATGGTCGTGGGCAGCCCGCATGGTGATCCTCGTTGGGCCGTTGTCGATTTCGGAGTGCACGTGGGCGGGTTCCGAGGGCCTATCTGTGATGCTTGACGTCGCGATGGTGAGTGTCTGCGGTTTGCTTGTGACTTTCGAGGGCCAGATGCTGACTTCGGGGGCAAGAACATGACATTCGCCCACCTGCAGCTGATAGTTATTCGTGAAGAGAGAGGTGATCTGCGAGTGTATTGGTGTGAGCCTCGAAAGCCTGTCTGTAGTCTTCGAGAGCAAGTCTACGATCTCCGCGGGCACGGTGGGCATCTTAGTGATCCTCCTGGTGACCTCCGCGGGCATGGTGGGAGCCATCGACAGCAATGCTGCGATCTTTACGGACAGGGTGGACCGCAGATCTTCGAGGGTTTGCTGATGAACTTGCGAAGGCGTGATGATAACATACGAGGGTTGGCAGGTGGTCTCCGTGGGTACACTGGTGATGCTCGGGCGCTTGCTCCTGACCAGCGGGTGCGAGCTAGGTGTCGTCGAGGGCCTGGGCGCGATCTTCCAAGGCAGGACTGTGCAGTGCAACGTCGTGGTGCTGATCTTCGAGGGCACCCTGGTGATTTTTCGTAAGGGCGCACGGGTGTTCGTCGACGGCCTGCTGGCGGTTTTCCAGAGCTGGGTGGGGATCTTCGCGTGCAGGGAGGTGGCCATCGATGGCTGTAACTAAACGTTGTTTTTCGTTTAGTTTTCGTTTTGTTTTTCGTTTAGGTCCAGCCCTGGTGGCCATCGAAGGCCTGATGTTGTTCATCGAGGTTCGGCTGGGCGATCTTCGAGGGCACGGTGGTCACCTTTGTGAGCCTGGTGCCAATCTGGGAGGGTCTGCAGGCGCTCTGCGCGGGTGGGTTGGTGATCCACGTCGGCTGCATGGCGGTCTGCGGGGGCCGAGGAGGTGAATATCTCGACCCCCCGTTCGACATCCTCGCGATCCTAGCAGACGCGGATGGCTTTTGCAGGACATCCCGCCCCGACCGTTTTTTCAGATGAGTGCGTCTGCTGCGACTGTACTCTGACGTCGACACGCGTGCGGCTGCTGCTCTTACCTCCCCCATCCGTTTTTCTCGTGCAGTTCTGCTCGGTGAAGATGGGCAGAATGCAGGCCCCGTCGTGATTGACGCGGGATGGTGCTCGGCTCCTGGCTTCCCTGGTGGCTTTCCTGGTGGGCTTCCCTGCCGCTTCTGTGCCAGTGTGTGGTGGGCTTCCCCGGTGGCTCTGTCTTCTCCGTTCCAAGTTCCTCCCGCTCTACTTCGTCCCCCTGGCATTGTCGCAGAGCCCTCCAGCGGGGCCTCATGTGCCCGCCTCTTCCCCCTTCCTCCTGCGCCACTGGAGTATTCACATGTATTGTAAAACAAACTGCTCATCCCCTGTCATGCTTTCCCACCTCCCTCCTCGTCCTCCTCGTGCTCCTCTTCCTTCCTCTTCCTCCTCCTCCTCCTCCATCTTCCTCCGTTGTCTCGTCCTCCTCCTTCCCCTTCCCTCTTCCCTTTCTCCTTGTTATTTTCTTCTTCGTCTTCTTTTTCTCCTTCATTATTCTTGGTATGATGATTATTATTCTTATCATTCGCATTATCATTATTATTTTCATCATTAATATCATTAATATCATTATCCTGATCACGATCATCATTATTAGTATTCGCAGGTGGGTTTGTATTATTATTAGTAGTTTCGTATTATTAGTCATATTATTATTATTATTATTATTATTATTATTATTATTATTATTATTATTATTATTATTATTATTATTATTATTATTATTATTATTATTATTTATTATTATTAGTAATAATATTACCATTGCTATTCGTAATATTATTATTTGTCTTCTTCCTTCTATCTCTGCTACTGCTGCTGCTACTGCTCCTGCTCCTGCTCCTCCTGCTCCTCCTCCTCCTCCTCCTCCTCCTCCTCCTCTCCCATTGCTTCATTGCACGTGTGTGTGTTTGTATGTGTGTGTGTGTGTGTTGTGTGTGAGAGTGTGTGTGTGTGAGTGTGTGTGTGTGTGCGCTTTGCTAGGTTCTTGGGCTCAGACATAGCCAGAGCCAGGATAGAAGGGACGAGGAGGAGGAGGAGGAGGAGGAGGAGGAGGAGGAGGAGGAGGAGGAGGGGAATGATGTTGGTGTCCCTTGTGCTCTTCAGGGCCTCTTGTGAATGAAAGGTTGGCTGGAAGGAGAGTGGGATGGGCAGAGCAAGGAGGGTGGCAGAAGGATCGCAGGAGGAGGGACGGTGGGGAGGTAGGGAGGGCGGGGGTTCGCTAGGTGCGTTCACTCCACATCCGACACCCTTTCCTCCCCATTCATTCGTTTCCTCTGCGCTGAGTCCTTTCCGATTCGCCGGGTCGGATGTCGAGTCGGGCCCTGGTCCCTCGATGGCACCTGAGGCGCCAGGGCGGAGGAGTGGGGGGGGCGAGACCCCCGGGTGCCCCCCCGGCGGGGGCCGTCGACCGCACCCTTGTGCGTCTCGGGCCAGATCGATCCGCGAGGGCTCCCAGGGAGGCCCGAAGCGGCGCAGGATGGCGCCCGTCGTAACCTCTTCGCGACGCTGGGCTCCGAGGGGAGCGGAGGTGGCCCGCCAAGAAGGGCCCCAGGGCTCGAGCCAAACGGTGCTTGGGCGATCTTGTGGGCTGCTTTCGATTTGCTTCCGTTCTACAGCAGAGGTTGAACGAAATCAGAACGAGGGGACGCCACAGCAACACGAATACGGACAATTGGCTGATTGCGCGCAGTTAGTTAGCCCCAGCGAATCACGGCAGGAACCATGAGTGTCTTTGCCAGTCCACGCGTCCTTCAGGATGCTTGGCCTTCTTGCTTGTTTAGGTCGAGCCCTGCAAGGGCTCGCGCTTCGCGGCCCGCAGCCCCGCGTTTTAGCAGTGGTCGCGGCCCGCTGCCCCGCAGCCCGCGGAGGTTCCCAGGCCCAGGTCTGATCCCAGAATCGCAGACCCCCGCGGAGGCTAGACCCCCCCCCCATTGGGGTCCGAGCAGATGGGCTCGAAGGTCTGGGACTTTGATACTCTATCTTCGACGCTGAGGATCCAGGCCTTCCAGATGGGGTCGGGGCAGATGGGTCGGAGGACCGCTCCGCATCACCGATGCATCGGCGACGTGGCGAGATGTGTCGTGTCGGGCGAAAGCGGGGTTACGACATCTGCTACATGCAGCTGGTTTCGGCCCCACCGCTAGGCGCTTTCCTCGATACAGTGGCGCCTCCTGCGCCGGGCGGCGCCGGGAAATCAGCTACGTGAGCTGATTCTTTAAGCCCCTTTTTGCTATCCCCCCCTTTCGCGCGACCCGGATGTGGAGCCCGATGTGCTCCACGTCGGCTTCGCCGATGCATCGCCGATGCATCGCCTATGCATCGGCTAGATGGCTAGATGCGGCGTGAGCCCCTGAAGACGTTTATACGCGGGCCTCGGCCGCTTCCCGGGGGCAGTCTTGCATCCCATATTCGTGTCTCGTGGCCCCGGGCCCCGAACACGGCCCCCACGAGGCGCGGCTGAACGGAACCCGTCCGCTTGAGGTCTGGGACTTTGATGCCCGATGCTCGACTCTGAGGGTCTGGGCCCAGGCCTCCCAGATTGGGTCAGAGTAAATGGGGTCGGAGGAGCGCGCCGCTGTGCCGAAGCATCGGCGACGCGGCTGGATGTGGAGCCCGATCTTCTCCACGCGAATGTCGCCGCTGCAGCGGCTACGCGGCGAGATCCTCCGACCCCATCTGTTCCGACCCCATCCGGGAGGCCTCTACTAGACGGGGAAGAGCAGGGGAGGGCCCTGGCACCAGCGGCCCAGGCGGCGGCGGCGGGGGCCTACGCCGCGGGAGGCGTGTCGGACACCGCCGGCGTCGCCGCAGCGGCGAGCAGCAACCCGGGGGCGACCACGCTGGGAGCCCGGGGTCGAAGAGCAGCAGCGGCGTGAGCACAGGCTCTCGGAGGTCCGCGGGGATTGGGTGGGGCGGCGGCGGGCCCCCCTCTTCAGGGGCGAGGCCGGAGGCGCCGCCACGGGGGTCAGCGCCGACCCACGACATCCGCGCGGAGCTCCGAGGTTCTCTTTGTCGTCGTTGCTTTCTCTGCAGTGGAGTGGCGATTCCACTGGCAGTGCCGCGCTCAGTCGCCCCCGCCCCCGCTGGCGTGTACGCTGGGCAGGGGAAGTATCATGCATCTGGGAGGATCCCCCGGCACCGATCTCTTCGAGGCCTCTGGCATCTGTGCTGTCGATGCCAGGTCTCCGAATTGCTGACGTTCTCAAGCCGTGTTTCAATTGATGGGCCCCGAGGATGTTATTTTGCCATGGGTCGTTGTTTGATGGCCACGAGGTGCTTCAAGACGGCCCCTGGTGCCCGAATAGCGAAAGAGCATCGTTATGGAGAATCTCCCGACGTCGAAGCTCTTGTCACCGTGGAGATCATAATCATGTGTCCTCAATCCCTGGATCAGGCTGCTGGGGTTGACACCGCGTCCCTAGGATACACACCCTCAGCTCCTTCAGTTCCACGGTCTGGTCCCTGATCTTCATCGTGGCAGCCAGGCAGGCAGGAATTTCTGAACCGATGGACTTCGGGGATCACGCACCGCTGGCCCTCGGTCCAGCAGTCCTGGCCCTCCAGGACCGCGTGATACCTTTTAGAGGTCAGATCGCGGAACTGAGGGAAGCCGTGCAGGAGAGCGGCAACGCTCGGTACCGCGCTGGGGGTGTCCAGAGGCCGCCCGCAGGCATCCCGAGGCCTCCCGAGGTGCGTGCCGGCCGCCCGCAGGCATCCCGAGGCCCACGGCGGGCCCCAGACCGATGTTCTGGATGCCCTGGCGCGGGGTTGGCCCGGACGCCCCGCCGCCGTCGCCGCCGCTGCCGCCGCCGCGAGAGAGCCGCCGCCGTCGCGGTCGCCGCCGCGGCGCCGCCGCCGACGTGCGAGGAGAAGCTGCGATCGCCGCGCCGTCGCCGGGCGCGTGGGCGGGTGCCACGGGCGACCCGTCGGCTGCGCCGGAGTACGGCCAGGCGCCGCCCCTCGTCCCTGCGACTCGAGGGTGCCGCCAGGGCGCCTAGCGGAGGAGCAGTTCGGGTTCGGAGGGAGCTCGCTATTCCTCGGTTCCTGCCACGGTTGTTCCTCTCGCGCTCCTCGCGCCCCCAGGCGCTTTGGGGCTGAAAAGGGGCTCCGTTCCTCATGTGGCGTTGCTTGTGGTAGCAGCCTGGCTGTAATCGAGGTTCGAGGGTCGAGCTCCAAGAGTCCAGGACCAGGCCTTTTTGGCGGCTGTGCCGCTTTCCCGCTTCCGTGAGACTGCTCCTGATATAGGCGGGGTAGTCGGTCAGACCTCGGTTGGCCCGTAAGTCTTTACCAGGCCGTCAGTAAGTCATAAGGGATTCAATCCGTCGAAGAAGTCTTTGCCAGGCCGTCAGTAATTCAGGGTATGCTAAGTGCCTTCGAAATCTTTCGACGGGACCTCGTAGATCCCAAGCAGCAAGTGCAATTTCCATTGGGATAGTGCGCTTTCCGTCGGGGAGATGCACTTCCCGTCTGGACGGTACATTTCCCGTCGGGATGGCGATTCAACGTATTCATTGTTTCGTGCGTTGCCAGGGAATTTCGTGTATGGCTCAGATCCAGCTGTGGGGAAGAGGCGTCACTGGTTGACTGACTCACTGTTTCGCTGACTAAGTCACTGACTTACTGACTGACCAGGCTGGACTGATCGAGCCTGTTAGCATGTGGTTTACTTACTCGCTCCGTTCATTCCCCTGGCCGATCAAAGTTTCATCGTTCGATTGCTGGGAAGGCGCAGAGGAATCATGGAACTGCATGCGGAATCGCACCTCAATGCTCCATGGGGACGAACCTGCAGGATGCCTCAGTACATGATGCGTCCATGGCTTACAAGAAGCGATCGCACAGGCTTGTTCTGGGGGTCCGACGTCAACATCAACTTTTGGAGGTCCACTCGAATTTGTTACATCGGTGCGAATATCGTCCTACTCCTCCTCTTCCCTATGCCCCTGCTCGCCCCCCTCTTCCTGCTCGCCCTTCTGCTCCCCCTCCTCTCCCATCCCCTCCTCATCTTTCTTCTTCTTCAAGGTCTGCCGCTGCTCCTCCCTTTCCTTGTTTTTCGCACTTATTCCTTATTTTCCTCGTCCACAGAAGGCCATCGAACCCTCTGCCCCCTCTTGGAGCCCCATGGGGCCATCTTGGGGCGCTCTGAAGCCCATACGAGGCGGAAAGGCGAGACAGCCCAAATCATCGAAATAAATCGGGTGTTTGGAGTTTTGACGTTTGGAGGCGAATTGGGGACTGTCTTGGACCATTTGGGGTCGCCTCGGAGCTATCTTGGGACCTCGTGACGCTCCCCTTGGGGCCTCTTGGGCCTGCCACCCCTCGATGCCCGCTCGTGGGCAGTTTTGGGATTGTTTTAGGGGTCCTATTCGAGCTGGGCAGCTGGGCATCTCCTGGAGCGCTCTTTGGGTCTGGGAGCCCTCTTGATGAATGGTATCGCAAATGTTTTCAACAGTGCGGACGGGCTCCCCACGACTCTGCTTACCGTGGGCGTGGCCTCGGCTGCTTAGCGCCCTGAGCCCTAAATGTTGCCACATGTTTCTGTGCACCGGCGCATCGACGGGCATCTTTCGCCCAGGGATGCTGGGGATGCTGAAACCTCCACCTACCCCTGCCTACCAACCTGAAGCGGTGCACACTCTGTCAGAACACTCCAAGAGTCATCCCCAGGGTGTCTGTTCATGCCTGTTATAACGTGTACAACATGCTTGGAGGAAAGCTTAAAGGAAATCCCGACTTTGCCGAGACCGCCTCCGCTACCCCACTTCTGCTCTACTCTCCTGAAGACGCTCCTGAATTTAGCGCTTTCCCACTCCTTGTAATAGGGAAGCACCAGAAACGACTTCGCACTAGAGCTCCTGCCTCTGTTGGAAAACTGGGGATGGCAACTCTCGTAAACATCGCTGGTATGATGTATTCCGTCACGGACTCTCACGCCAGAAAAGAATGTATCGATACAAGCTGCTGCAGACTTCTTGGTGCAACACAGTCTCCTGAATCTCCTCACCATGGCCGCCGGCCATGCGAGGTGAACGTGCACGGGGTGAGCAGAAGATAGGGAAAGAGGAGTATAGATCGAGGTCGGCTTGACGAAGCAGTAATGAGACAATCTGCCTGTGCGCCTCCATTCGTCATCTTTCCTCAATTCCACGTCAAGCATGACAGCCGATTCCACTCTCAAGCTTTCGACTTTGAGCTTGAAGAACTGGCTCCGTATCCGCATCTCTCTTACGAAGGCGCCCCACTGCGTAGCGTGAGCGGCCCCGTCCAAAATGATAAAGATATCATCCTTGAATCTTCCGTAAAATTTGATGCCGTATTGTCGCTGCACCCCAGCGTCTGTTGCGAAGTTCTCCTCAACCATATAATGGAAGGCTGTGTCGCTGACGTCCCCCGAGCAAAGCAGACCCATACCAGTGCCCCACTGTACTGTCCATAATCTATCGGCTACCCCCTCCACGGAGACGAGCTGATTACGGAGTATCGCGGCCAGGATGGTTTTGTACGCTTGCCGCGACGCAGGGCACTCTATCGCCTGAGAAGAATGATGGATTAGCTGATGATGCTCCCCACTCATGAAATAGTCCTTGATATCTATCTTGAGGAAGCGGTCGTTCTCAAGAACGGCAATACCCCGTAATTGATGTAGCAAGTCCTGGCTGTCTCGTAGAATGTGGGGTTGCCTTGCGAGAAATGGACGGAGGAGAGAAGACACATAGCGCATGCCACCGGTCAGTGGACTGCCCGTGCTAGCATGTATGGCTCGTAATTCGACCTCTCCTGCAGGCTTGTGCGTTTTCACCGTGCATTTCAAACGAGATATCATTTTAAGGTTGCCTTCGCGGCCCCAGGATAGAAGCGCGTGGACAAGGCGGAGATCATCAAGTTGCTTCCCAGCTTCCTTGACAGCCAGAGCGTAATCATCGAAAAACTCATCTGCTGCATCTTTGGGATTTCGGACCTCTCGATACCGTGTGGTCTGTACAATATTCAGGCTCTCTGCGACTAATGTTGCCTTAGGAATCAAACAGTAACCTCCATCTTTGTCGGTGGGTAACACACCTATGCCCCCATGCCTGAAAATATCCATTGCCAAAGACACGATCCCAGATAGATTGGAGATGGCCCCCCTGTTGCCCATGTGGCGGCCTCGTGCTCTTCGGCACTCGTGCCACACCCCGTCCACTATTTCTCTGCATGCCTGGTCAAACGACGGTGGCACCGCGGCAGGGCACGGAGGTGTTATCGCCGGCTTGGGTCGGAATCTTCTCCATGGGTTATCTTCGCGATCGTCCTGTTGGGAAGCTGTGTATCTCCACATTTGTTTGTTATACCAACTGTTCAAGGCGATGCTGATGTCGCTCATCTTCGGAGCGCAACGGCGGCGAAATACGTGTTTGCGATGATGTTTCGCAAGCAAAAACTCAATTGGCCATGCAATCATGCCCGGCGGTGGCTGGACAGCTTCTCTCTTATCATTGTCAAATATGTACATGTCTGGAACGTCTTTTCCACACTCCAGTAAATGGCGGAAGTCCGCCACGGTCATGCCTTTCACCATCCTCCAGAAGAGCCTTTCGGCCTGCCTTTCGGTCGGCCCTTGCTCTTGCCTTTGGTTTTCCCGCCTGGTCCACTCTTTGACCCTTTGGCGCCGCCTTTCCCATCTCGATCTGGCGCCGTCGGTCTCCAGGTCGGCCTCGAAGTCGGACTTGTTGTAAACTGCGTTGTGGTAGTAAACGCTTTCCCCTTCCCCTTGTTGTCCTTGCCTTTTCCTGCGTTGACCTTGCCCTTGGATTTGCCCTTTCCTTTGCCTTTTCCCTTGGCCCCTTTCGAATCCTGACTTTTCCCCTTGCCAGAACTTTTTCCCCCAGATTTGGCCCCTGGGGGCGGGGCCTGGTCGTTTTTTGGTCTCAAGGCGTTCTCCGCGTCGGCCTCGGTCACGCCGAAGTTCTGGAAAGATGACGTCATAAGGGTTACGGGGTTCGCCTCCACGCCGGCCCTCGCTTCCAGCAGCTGCAGCTTAGTGTAAGAATCTTTCTTGCCGCCCTGCTTCTGGAGCTGCTCTTTGACCTTGCGCGCAATTGTTAGTTCGACATACTCTTCTGGAGATTTGCTGATAAGTTCATTCACCAACTGCTTCTTACTTTCGGCCTTACTTTGTTCTTTTAATCGCTTCGCCTCTTGGCTAGCCGCTGCTTTGTCTACAATCTTCTTGTACAAGGTGTTGATGTGTGCCTCGAAATCTTTGGTGTTAAGTGTGGCAAGCTCCTTGTCCTCTTCTTCGAGGTCCAAGTCCAATTCTTCCCACACAGTGGTCTGGCGTTCGTGCCCGGACATGCACTTGGTCACGAACGTGCTTCTCTTCGTGATCGTGCGGAGGTTGACGCGCTGCTGCTCCAGAATCTTCAGATCAAGCTGCTTTTGCATCAACAAGTACTGCCTGTGAATGTGTTCCTTGGCCTGCCGCACAGTCATGTTGTCAGTAATGGCAATATCCTTCCGGTCAGGCTCGCACATCACCGAATCCAATAGCGTCGTCTCGAAATGGATGGGGACGTTTCGCAAATGATACCCGTTAGGTAACTTGTCCCCCGGCTCGCTCAACGCTTGGATCAAGTCTTTTGCTGATGTAATCGATGCGTTTGTGTTCTGCAAAGATTGTATTTTAGCCACCAATTCACTGGCCTGTCGCTTGACGTGTTTTGCTGTGTCTGCCGTAACGTACCCCCCCAGGCGCTCCTCGACGAGCTTCCTGACTTCGCCTGTGATCTCAGACGTTGGGTCACCAGTGTGTGGGGCTAGTGCTTGAACTTGCTGTGGCCCGCGCCGCGGGCTGCGTTCACGTGCGTCTTCCTCTCTCCGAGCTGCTGCTTCTGCTGCATGCGGATCCACTTGAAGAAGTGGCCTGCGAGGTTGTCCCTGTGACCCCTGTCCGCGCCCCGCGGTCAGAAGTGCGCCCTGGCTAGCTCCGCCAGTCGCTCCGGAACGTTCTCCACTGTCGCCCATTGCGAATAGAAGATGCGAGACTAAGCTGAATGGTATCGCAAATGTTTTCAACAGTGCGGACGGGCTCCCCACGACTCTGCTTACCGTGGGCGTGGCCTCGGCTGCTTAGCGCCCTGAGCCCTAAATGTTGCCACATGTTTCTGTGCACCGGCGCATCGACGGGCATCTTTCGCCCAGGGATGCTGGGGATGCTGGGGATGCTGGGGATGCTGGGGATGCTGGGGATGCTGGGGATGCTGGGGATGCTGGGATGCTGGGATGCTGGGGCTGGGGATGCTGGGGATGCTGGGGATGCTGGGGATGCTGGGATGCTGGGGATGCTGGGGATGCTGGGGATGCTGGGGATGCTGGGGATGCTGGGGATGCTGGGGATGCTGGGGATGCTGGGGATGCTGGGGATGCTGGGGATGCTGGGGATGCTGGGGATGCTGGGGATGCTGGGGATGCTGGGGATGCTGGGGATGCTGGGGATGCTGGGGATGCTGGGGATGCTGGGGATGCTGGGGATGCTGGGGATGCTGGGGATGCTGGGGTCGAGCTCCAAGAGTCCAGGACCAGGCCTTTTGGGCGGCTGTGCCGCTTTCCCGCTTCCGTGAGACTGCTCCTGATATAGGCGGGGTAGTCGGTCAGACCTCGGTTGGCCCGTAAGTCTTTACCAGGCCGTCAGTAAGTCATAAGGGATTCAATCCGTCGAAGAAGTCTTTGCCAGGCCGTCAGTAATTCAGGGTATGCTAAGTGCCTTCGAAATCTTTCGACGGGACCTCGTAGATCCCAAGCAGCAAGTGCAATTTCCATTGGGATAGTGCGCTTTCCGTCGGGGAGATGCACTTCCCGTCTGGACGGTACATTTCCCGTCGGGATGGCGATTCAACGTATTCATTGTTTCGTGCGTTGCCAGGGAATTTCGTGTATGGCTCAGATCCAGCTGTGGGGAAGAGGCGTCACTGGTTGACTGACTCACTGTTTCGCTGACTAAGTCACTGACTTACTGACTGACCAGGCTGGACTGATCGAGCCTGTTAGCATGTGGTTTACTTACTCGCTCCGTTCATTCCCCTGGCCGATCAAAGTTTCATCGTTCGATTGCTGGGAAGGCGCAGAGGAATCATGGAACTGCATGCGGAATCGCACCTCAATGCTCCATGGGGACGAACCTGCAGGATGCCTCAGTACATGATGCGTCCATGGCTTACAAGAAGCGATCGCACAGGCTTGTTCTGGGGGTCCGACGTCAACATCAACTTTTGGAGGTCCACTCGAATTTGTTACATCGGTGCGAATATCGTCCTACTCCTCCTCTTCCCTATGCCCCTGCTCGCCCCCCTCTTCCTGCTCGCCCTTCTGCTCCCCCTCCTCTCCCATCCCCTCCTCATCTTTCTTCTTCTTCAAGGTCTGCCGCTGCTCCTCCCTTTCCTTGTTTTTCGCACTTATTCCTTATTTTCCTCGTCCACAGAAGGCCATCGAACCCTCTGCCCCCTCTTGGAGCCCCATGGGGCCATCTTGGGGCGCTCTGAAGCCCATACGAGGCGGAAAGGCGAGACAGCCCAAATCATCGAAATAAATCGGGTGTTTGGAGTTTTGACGTCTGGAGGCGAATTGGGGACTGTCTTGGACCATTTGGGGTCGCCTCGGAGCTATCTTGGGACCTCGTGACGCTCCCCTTGGGGCCTCTTGGGCCTGCCACCCCTCGATGCCCGCTCGTGGGCAGTTTTGGGATTGTTTTAGGGGTCCTATTCGAGCTGGGCAGCTGGGCATCTCCTGGAGCGCTCTTTGGGTCTGGGAGCCCTCTTGGAGCTTCTCTGGGCTCCACTTGGAGCTATCTTGAGCGATCTTGGAGCCTGAGAATCCCATGGGAAACGAAAAGGAGAGACGGCGCAGGGCAGTGGCAAACCCGCAGTGCTCGGGGCAGTTTGGCCTCCTAGAAGCGTTTTGGAGGCGGTCTTCGACTACACCCGGCTGCCTCGGAGCCATCCCGTGGCTGTCTTGGGAGCATCCTGAAGCTTGCCGCCCCTTGATCCCCTCTCCTGGGCCGCTCTTGGGCTCTCGTGGAGCCCCGCTAAAGCGCTCCCGGAGCGCTCTGGAGGGCCCTGAGGCCGCGCCCGGGAGCGAAACCATCTCTGACCTGACTCGCCCCGGAGTGCCCGGGGGTTGCCCGGGACCTTGTTGGAGTATTGCTACGGCCTTACGGCCGGTGCCGCCGACCCTGGAGGCCTCGGCCCTCGACGGAAATGTGAGGGAGAGGGCGGGCCATGGGCCCTGGGAGGGCGGTATTCTGACCCGGGATCCTCCCTGGGACCCCCTTCCGGGACCCCCTCCCTCCGCGGGGAACGGATCAAAGGGAAGGAGCGAAACCATCTCTGATCTGACTTGCCCTGGGGTGCCCGGGGGTTGCCTGGGACCTTATTTGAATATTTTCTTCCTGGGGCCGCCAGGGGCCGCCATGTGCGCGCGAACTTGTAGTAGTCAAATGCTCGGAACCTCTTACCGGGGATTCTAACACGCCTTTGGCCTGCTGGGCAGCCGAGTTTTCGGCGGCCGAGTGTGCGGCTGATGGTGCAGCAAATAACAGTCCGCTGTAAGTTTCAGCGGCCGAGGAAACAGCTCATGGAACACCCTGTATACTAATCGTGTCGGAGCCTATGGCCCGAATTCCAACGATGCAACCCGTGGCGCATCCTCATGGATGGAAGACGCCAGGAGAAATGGCGCAGGTCGTGGTTCAGTTTCGGTCCGAAACTGGAACAATGGTTGCGCTCCTCTTTCAGGGTTGTTCCATCCCATCTGTTGCATTACGGGTGCATCATTGGTTGCGCCGCAGGCCGCGACAGCGTTCGTCCACATTTGTGTCATTAGTTGCAGCATCGGTTGCGTCTAATATTGTGCCGCAGGTTACGCCATGGGTGCCCCAGATATTGCGCCATGAGTTTCGTTAATTGCCGATCGTTCCATAGCATGCACCGTAGGCTGTGCAAACGATTGCGCCACAGTTTTTACTATAGTTGCGCCATGCGCGACTGATTGCACTATACGTTGTCCCGTGGGACGCACCATCTATTGCGCCGTGAGTTCCGTTACCGATGCCATAACATGTGACATCGGTGACATAGTTGCCCCGTGATTGTAGGCCTGTCATAGGTCGTGACATGAGGCGTCCGAAACACTAGGAAAGAGCGGGTTCTGTGGACGCTGAGAAGGGGGCCCCCGTCCCCCTCGGATGCATGTGGGGGGTTCGAACCGGCCCCCTCCTCCTCAAGGGACGTCGGGTTCGGAGTGGACCTTTCAAGGTGGGGGTTCGACGACCCTCCGTTTGTGTGATTGCGACCGTTTTTTTTTTTTTGTTTTTTTTTTTTTTTGTTTGTTTGTTGTTTCAACCACCGTATACCATTCGTAAGATATGAAGACGCCTCCTGAAATTGTTGACGCTTCGCGTACCCCCACCAGCTGGGCTCTCGTGTCTTCCTTGCTCGGTACTGTCCCTGGATGCGTTGGGCCTTCTTCAACGGTGGTTGGCGCTACTGGTGCGAGATCTGCCAGGAGCCGGTGGACGACACTGAGCACATCCTGAGCGACAAGCACTACGACATGTCGCTGAGGCGCTACAGCGACGGGTGGCCGGACCCAAGCACCTTTGTCTCCCCTGGGAACCTGTGGTGCATGTGCGGTGGAACGAGCTGGGACGAAGTGCACCGTGTGCGTATCGAGCGGAGGGCCTGACCAGGCTGGAAGCCCGTGAAACCCTTTGTATCCCACGACGGCGCCCGCTCACTCCCTGGTCTGGTGATTCCGGAAGACGCGCTACATGTGCCCGTCGTCTACCCTCTCTGGGACGACGACTGGACGTACAGTAGCCCGGGAGGCACGAGAATCGACCCAGACCACGTGAGGTCGCCCCAGATGTGCGTCCGCGAGGCTAGACAGACAGGCGCCCGAGGGCCTGACGGTGGCGGAGGGGCTAATGCGTTGGCAAAGTCCTCCGTCGGGTCACTGCCCGCCGCGCCTTGGCAGCCCTCAGCATCCTCGGGCACTTCTTTGCCTCCGCCCCCGCCGTCCCATCCTCCGACCGCCTGGGAACAGCCTAGCCAGCAGCGAGTAGTGAGACTGGCAACCGAAGAAGAGGCATCGCAGCCAGGCCCTTCGGATCGGCAGCTGGACGAGTCGCTGGCAGTCCAAGCGGCCGCCGAGGTACGCAGTCTTTACTCTCTGCCCCTGGATTCACCACACTCGCGAGTCCACCCCAAGGCGGCGCTGGGAGATCTGCCCGATGCCGTCTTGCTCCCCTCCCAGTGGCCTTCCACCCTCCGGGATCGTGGGCAGACACTTCGAATAATCGCTTGGGTAGAAAGCCAAGCGTCGGTCGAGACGGTGGACAACAGGAAAGAGGCCACGCGCGAAGATCTGGCCAGGGAAGGCAACTGTGCTCTCGATGTCCGTGTCACCAAGATCAACGGCGACACGCCCCTGGACGACCTGGACACCTTCCAGTTGCGAAACGCGTTGGACCTCCCAGAGGGTAGGGAGCTCTACCTGTTGGAGTGGCCCTCCAAGTACAGGGTTGGATCCAGAACCCAGGAGGGAGACAAGGAAGGCAAGGATCTGTACATTTCTGTCACCGGCCCCACAGTGGACAATATTGCGAACGTCACCATCTGGAGGCCACCCTCCCTGGGCGGCGCCATCCACCCAAAGGACGCAAGAGTGCTCGACATCAACCCGGCCACCAGGTACCCCTCGGACAGGTGCATCGTGCAGTGCAACAGCGGGAAGTGGGGGCCATTCCATGGAGATGAAACCAAGGCGAGACGCCCCCCGAGCGATGACGTTCCCTGGTGCAGAGTGGACGAGGACCCCTCCGACACCCAGTACTGGCGCCAGTGTTGGGCTCTTGACCAGATCTACTACCCCCGGCAGAATGCAGTGGATCTGTTCGCTCGCGCACTGTCTCCCCTGACGTTTTTCTTGGCTTTCTTGCGCGCTCCCCGGGCCGACCGACGCGCGGCCAGCGACCTGCATCTTACCAGCGCAGTCGGCTCGAATCTGCGGGCTAGAGCCGCCGCTACACTGGAGATGGACGTCCCCGATGCTGACCTCACCCAGGCTGTCCGGTTTGGCCTTCTACAGCAGGTGCCGCCGCTTCCCTTGGGTTTGACGGCGTTCTCTGACGACGAACTCTCAGGCTCGACGGGGTCACTTCTCCAGAGGGTGCGCACCGCACCTAGCCGGGCGACCTTCAACGAAAGGGTGGACAAGCACAAGCCAAACAACGACGCGATCAGAGCCCTTCAGGCCACGCTACGTCACCATGCCGTTCTGGTGCACGGACCCCCCCGGGACAGGCAAGACGACCTTCCCCGTCGCCTGCCTGGACATGTGGGGATGCTGCCTACGTTCGGGCCAAGCAGTTGCGCCGGCAGCCGGTTCGAACACTGCGGTCGACCAGCCCGCCCTGGCAATGTCCGAAGCACATCGACGGCGCCGTCTCGATCCCGACGCGGGTTTCCCTGGGAGATTCGTGCGCCTGGCCAGAAAGGAACGCGTCAACGATGAGCTTGTTGACCTGACCCCAGAGGGCCATTACAAGAACGCCTACGGTGATTTCCCGTTTCAGGATGGGGACAAAAGCCTTGACTTCAAGCCTTTCAAGGCCAACCTGCTCCGGGATGCCAGGGTGATCATGTCCGCACGCGAGGCGGCCGAAGCCCTCGGACAGAAGGACAGCCCGCACATTGTCCTCCTGGTGATTGACGAGGCCGGGCAGGCCACGGAGCTGCATGCGCTTATGTCTATGGTGAACGTGATCAACAGTGGCGGAGCCCTGGTACTGGTGGGCGACCCGAACCAGTTGCCCCCCCACGGTTCTCTCAAAGCTTGCCGACGACCTGGGTCTCTGTGTCAGCATATTTGACAGGGTGCTTCACGCCCTCCGCGGCCAGGACACGGCGGTGGTCCACCTGTCGATTTGTTACCGCATGCATCCGCAGCTGCTCGCCTTTCCGAACGCAGCCTATTAAGGCAAGGGTATGACGAGCGGCATCATGGACCCGCTCAGAGACAGGCCCATAGTTGACGGCATCCCATGGAGAGACATCTCACCCTGGGAACCCGGGCGCCTGACGGAACTCGCCAAGCTCACCAGTTCCAGCGAGGCCGACCTCAGCGCGACCCTCAGGCAGTTGGAACCTCCGCAAAACGGCGACAAGCACCGCTTCCTGCTAGTCGACACACCCTCGTGGGAGGTTTCGTCCGGCCTCCAGCCAGGCGGCGCCAACCTCCCCGAGGCAGCGCAGGCTGTGGACATCGTGCGGGCACTCCTCCCCGAGCTTGAAAGAGGCACCACCGTCCGAATCGTCGTTGGCTACCGGCTCCAGACGGCCATCCTCAAGGATGGCTGGCTACAAGGTCCGCGCCTCCTCAGCGGTGTCCTTCGGAACTCGAAGAGTGGCAAGAAAGGGAAGTCCGGCAAGGGAGAAGGCAGCGGCGGCCGTGGCGGGCAAGACATCCCCGCCCCTGGAGCAGACTCCCAAGAGCAAGAGGTCGACAATCACCGCTGGGAAACCGTCTTTCGGGAGGTTCGTAACGACTACGCAGCCATCGGCACAGCCTTCCCTGGATTCAGGCAGATTGCAGGCAAGTGCCTGAAAAATGGGGCCCTCAAGCTCACTGCCATCGACTCCAGCCAGGGTGGGGAGGCAGACATCGTGATCGTGCTGACCACCAGGAGCAACGGGATGCACAATTGGGGCTTTGTCGATGACGCCAAGCGGCTGAATGTGGCGATCACGAGGGCCAAGCGGAACATCATGATGTTGGGAGACGGGCGTATGTTCGCCAACGCCACGTGGTCTCAGCTACGTGTGCTTTCCGAATATGGGCGCTTTACCCGCCTTTGGGTCCGGTTCGGTGGCGCCGGACCTGCTGGCCACAGACGGTCCCTGGTCATAGACGAGAGCTTTGACCCACTGCCCGAGCTCGCCACCTGAGTACCCTCCCCCGTTGCCTGGAGCTGTGACGCGAAGGGAGAGGGCGGGCGCAGCGAGCTCGATGCGGCCAAGAGAAATGCCCGTGACGCTCAGGCGAACAGCTTCGCCGATCGCTACAACACCCCACTGGCCGATGACTTCGACTGGGACTCCCTGGGCAAGTTCATCTCTGTCGGCTTGAACGAGATCCTCTCGACGCCTGCCTTCCATGTGCTCATCTACCTGGTGGCGGGGCTGCACCCGCGTGAGTTCTCGCTGTCTGAGACACCGCGGCAGCCTGGCAGACTCGACCGGAAGGCATGGTCGCACCTGGGCTTCCTGTTCGACATGTCCCTGGGTCTAGACGCGACCA
Source organism: Prorocentrum cordatum (assembly GCA_963575745.1). NCBI lineage: Eukaryota > Dinophyceae > Prorocentrales > Prorocentraceae > Prorocentrum > Prorocentrum cordatum. Next base: position 194,219 of record CAUYUJ010021614.1, read on the forward strand.
ATCTGGTCTACAACATGCTCTGGGTAGCCATAGTGTGGTCACTCGGCCTTGGCACTCCCTTGGAGGACGCAGACCACGCAGTGTGCAACGACTCCCTCCCCCCGGTGCCGCGCGTCAAGGGCAGACGTGCTACGCTCTGCGGTCGGCGCCAGTGCGCTCCCAAGGGACTGTTCCGGCAGGTTCCCCAGGCGTGGAGTGCAACAACCAGGGATTGCTGCAGACACAGGGAGCACCCTGGGATGGATGGCCTGCAGGAGATCTTACGTAACGCCTTCGACGATCCAACCTGGGTCAAACTCCGGGAGGAGATCAAGGACTCAGATGGCCTCCTCATGGAGTCTTGCAAGACCCGCTCGCTCCTGGTGGTCATGATGTTAATGCTCCGCGAGCCGCGCGTGTTCTTGTTGCCGTTCCCTCACGCCGAACAGGCTGGGGACGTGATTGAAGCCATCCTGGGTTTCTGTGTCCCGTGGCAGGAAGCGCATCCAGGGTTCCGGCAGGCCTTCGCGAGCACCTGGGGCCTCACGCTGGAGGATCTGGCCGATCTTCACGGCCGCATCGAGGCAATCCTGCCCCACATCTCCAAGCTCGTTGCGGTGGTGCACCACCGCCCCGAAGCACAGGCATCTGGCTGCCCACAGACCTGGAGTGAGATGGACAGCCACGACTTCCAGCTGAAGGCCCCGATGCTCGTCCTCGAGAAGATCGTCCCAGCCGCCTCACTGGCCCCCCTGGGTGCTCACCACTGCTCCGTGTGCGCGCTGCACATCGCGCTTGCTGGCTCGGACGCCTCCCTGGGTGACGACGACCGAGGTGCTGGGCTCGCCTACATCGGCGGCGGATTCGCGCTCTCCAACACCGATCTGGACGCCCCCATGCCGTCTGCCACTGCTCCAGGTTCCAAGCAGGACCCTCCGCGCATCTCCGACGACAGGCTGTGTGCTGAGCAGAAGCATGGCAGGTTCATGTGCGACAGATGCGGCAAGGATCATCTACGCTCCACACGGTGCATGGATCTCGGGCGAGGCACGCCTGATGGTAGCGCAGAACCGGCCCCAGGCCTACCTCGACGGTACAAACATGGGATGGCGCTGCGAGATCTGCTGGGCCCGACACCCGGAGGAAAAGGGCATCCCAGCACCAACTGGTGCGACAGTCGCGGATAAGGTCAAGGAGTACGAACATTGGAGGACAGGTGGCGCAAGTGACAGGAAGGCGGTTGCCCTCCCCTCCCTGGGTCATCTCCCACTTGGCTTCGGGTGCAGCCCCCAATCGGGCACGAGGACACTTGCGGATCTCTTCATGACGCCGACGGGCATGCACATCCCCACGCGCGCCAACGCCACTATCCCCATCCTCCGGGTCAGAGACGAGCGGTTCGGCCTCAAAGCTGCGGAGAACAAGGTCTATTCAGCTCGGTGCGACACATGCCCCCCAGGGGCACCGCTCCTAGTCTGGAATACTGGAGCACCTCCCCTGGGCTGCTTCATATGGAAGCCAAAGGAAGGAGTGGGTGTGCCCGACAAAGCCGGGCTGCCTCCCATCGAGCGGCGAGCCATAGCCTGGTGGGGGCGCGACTGGAACGCCACGTGGTGCTGCCGGCGGTGCCTGGTCACCATTTGGAACATCGGGCCCGCGACCCTGGGCCACATCATTGGGAGAGACTACGGGGCACTTTATCCAGCTGAGGCCCCTGTCCTGCCAACGCTCAATAGCCAGATTGTGGCGGATGCGCCAGTGGATATTCTCAGCATCCTTCCCTGGATGGGCGCTGACGCCAAGGCCCCAGATCGCTTCACCAAGACAGGAGCGGCAAATCTCCCTGGGTCCAGCGCCTTGGGAACAGCTGCTCCCGTGGCCGAGCAGGCCCCCAGGGCTCTCTCGCAGCTCATGGAGCTCCTGCCGGAGCTGCCAGCCCCTCAGTGGCCGCTCCTGGACAGCAGGGACGTCACCAACCCCGCGCTCAGGGCAGACGACCCCAGGAGTGGGTCCGGCAACGGAGACGTGGTCGTTCAGCAGCTCCTCGTGACCTACCTCCGGGACTTCCACCCTGGTTTGGACTACATTTGGCGGCAGTTCTGTCACGGCCATTGCGATGATAACATCCCAGAGCCTAAAAACAAAGAGGCCTCTTGGCCAGGCAGTCGGTTGACGAGGTTTCTCAGGGCGGCGTATGGCGACAACATCCCGAAGGATTGCTCCCCGCTCAACCAGCCCTGGGCAGGCAAGCGGCTGGCCGCCGCGCGAGTCGTCTCCCACCTCACCAACGGCGAGAAACACACAGAGGCCTGGGAGCGGCACGTCTTGTCCCTCGCCCCGGAGAGTGGCCTCAACCCAGTCAGACACGAGATGGGCACGCTGACGAGCTTCCTGCTCAGCTTCAGTGCCGATGCCCTGGCCTCGACAACCACCACCTCCTTGGCGGAGTCGCACGCGCAGGCCATGAGCGAGGACATGCCCGGCAACGCGGCAGGGCGCCCTCCGGCACAGTGGCTGGACCCCAAGCTCGAAGCTCCAGCAAGACCCGAGGGAGGCACCTCCACAGCGGTTGGTGCAGACGACTCCCTGGGTACGAAGGGCGCCGAAATGGGCGCTGGAGACGCGAAGGGGCCTGGCCTAGCTGCCAAAGAGGAGGACGACGAAGACGAGGTTCCTGCTACTGAGCGAGCGGATTCGGCCGACTTTGGAAGCCCCTGGGGCTCTCTTGGGCCATCTTGGAGCCATCTTTGGGCCTCGGATGGCCATCGGAGGCGAAACGGCAATAAAGCAAGCGTCTGGAAGGTTCCGTTGGTTTTTGATGTATTTTGGCTTCTTGGGGAATTGTCATCTGGGAGCCGTCTTGGAGCGTTCTTGGGGCTTCGTGCCATCTTGAGACATCTTGCGCTATCTTGAGGCATCTTGGAGGTCATCTTTGGCTTGCCGATGCGCTCTTGGAGCCGTCTTGGGCCATCTTGGACGCCCCAACTACCAGCGACCACCCCTGTCCAGGTCCAGGGGCGCCTCTTGGGGCCGTCTTGGGGGCCTTAGGAGCGCTCCTGGGGCAATCTTGGAGGAGATCGATCAAATATGAGGGGAGCTCCAAGTAGCCGCCTCCCTCGGGCGCCCCCATCGCCTCTTGGGGCGCTCTTGGGCGCCCTTGGGGCCGTCTTGGAGCTCTCTTGTGTCTCTCCTGGGGCCTTCTTGGGCCATATTGGGGCCATTTTGAGGCCTCGGATGGCCATTCGAATCGAAACGGCGAGACAACACAACACATTGCTGTTCCTTAGGTTTCGGAGGGATTTTGGCTTCTTGGGCCTCCTTGGAGGTATCGGAGGCGTCGTGGAGCCGTCTTGGAGCGTTCTTGGGGCCTCTTGGAGTATCTTGGAAGCCGACTTGAGGCATCGTGGGCTATCTTAGGCCACCTTGGAGGTCATCTTGGGCTCTCTGAGGCCCTCTTGGAGCCATCTTGGGCGAAGAAGTACCCTCTGACACCTCGCGGGGCGCCCCGTCCAGGGGGCAGGGGGGGCGGGTGAACCTCTCCCCGAAGGGTAAGAAAGATGTTGGAAGAGGAAATTCCCTAGGCCGCCTGCGCCCAGAGGTCTGGTGGGATCAAACTCAATATGTTATCCATCGCACACGAGCTAGAGTTGTACATTGGATGGCCCGACGCCCAGGAGCGGCGGCGGCATTTGCCGAACGTCATTCGATAATGCGAGTAAACGCAGGCACCGTTTTTTCCCAACCATCCTGTGGTGTTGGGTCCTCGTTTTGAAGAGACGTCGCCCCGCGTTCCTCCTCCTCCTTCCTCCTCCTCCCCTTCCTCCCCCCTCCTCCCCCTCCCACACCCATTCTGGCACACCCCTCACACGTTTCGTGGCCCCATAGGGAGCTCCACCGAAGGCCCCAGTGGCTGCGCCCGCATGCGGTTCCACCCCCCATTCTGGCACACCCCTCACACGTTTCGTGGCCCCATAGGGAGCTCCACCGAAGGCCCCAGTGGCTGCGCCCGCATGCGGTTCCACCCTCCATTCTGGCACACCCCTCACACGTTTCGTGGCCCCATAGGGAGCTCCACCGAAGGCCCCAGTGGCTGCGCCCGCATGCGGTTCCACCCCCCATTCTGGCACACCCCTCACACGTTTCGTGGCCCCATAGGGAGCTCCACCGAAGGCCCCAGTGGCTGCGCCCGCATGCGGTTCCACCCCCCATTCTGGCACACCCCTCACACGTTCGTGGCCCCATAGGGAGCTCCACCGAAGGCCCCAGTGGCTGCGCCCGCATGCGGTTCCACCCCCCATTCTGGCACACCCCTCACACGTTTCGTGGCCCCATAGGGAGCTCCACCGAAGGCCCCAGTGGCTGCGCCCGCATGCGGTTCCACCCCCCATTCTGGCACACCCCTCACACGTTTCGTGGCCCCATAGGGAGCTCCACCGAAGGCCCCAGTGGCTGCGCCCGCATGCGGTTCCACCCCCCATTCTGGCACACCCCTCACACGTTTCGTGGCCCCATAGGGAGCTCCACCGAAGGCCCCAGTGGCTGCGCCCGCATGCGGTTCCACCCCCCATTCTGGCACACCCCTCACACGTTTCGTGGCCCCATAGGGAGCTCCACCGAAGGCCCCAGTGGCTGCATGTTCCCCCCATTCTGGCACACCCCTCACACGTTTCGTGGCCCCATAGGGAGCTCCACCGAAGGCCCCAGTGGCTGCATGCCCACCCCCATGTTTCGTGGCCCCATAGGGAGCTCCACCCCCCAGTGGCACACCCCTTCTGGCACACCCCTCACACGTTTCGTGGCCCCATAGGGAGCTCCACCGAACGCTCCAGTGGCTGCGCTCGCATGCGGTTCCACCCCCCATTTCGGCACACCCCTCACACGCTTCGTGGGTGGCTCCATGGGGAGCTCCACCGAACGCCCCAGTGGCTGCGCTCGCATGTGGTCCCCCCCCCATTTCGGCACACCCCTCACACGGTTCGTGGCCCCATAGAGAGCTCCACCGAAGGCCCCAGTGGCTGCGCTCGCATGCGGTTCCACCCCCCTTTTCGGCACGCCCTTCACACGTCTCGTGGCCCCATAGGGAGCTCCACCGAACGCCGCAGTGGCTGCGCTCGCATGCGGTTCCACCCACCATTTCGGCACACCCCTCACACGTTTCGTGGCTCCATAGGGAGCTCCACCGAAGGCCCCAGTGGCTGCGCTGGCATGCGGTTCCACACCCCATTCTGCACACCCCTCGCACGTTTCGTGGCCCCATAAGGGGGCTCCACCAAAGGTCCCAGTGGCACTGCCCGCTTGCGTCCGCCACCACCCAGCACAGCCCTTGTTCCCTGCGCGTCACCCACCCAGAACAGCGCTTCGTAGCCCTATAGGGAGCTCCACCAAAGGTCCCAGCGGCACCGCCCGCATGCGTCCGCCACCACCCTGCACAGCCCTTGCTCCGTGCCTGCGTTTCACCCACCCAGTACAGCGTTTCGTGGCCCCATAGGGAGCTCCACCGAAGGTCCCAGTGGCACCGCTCGCATGCGTCCGCCACCACGCAGCACAGCCCTTGCTGACCGCGTCTCACCCACCCAGTACAGCGTTTCGTGGCCCCATAGGGAGCTCCACCGAAGGTCCCAGTGGCACCGCCCGCATGCGTCCGCCACCACCCAGCACAATTGCGGCATTCACAACTGCATATGGTTGGGTCTTTCGCCAGGCTAATTTTCAATGAAGCCACGATTCAAACACGTAATCCAGTGAAGCGACATCTGTGCGCAACGCCATAATTGAGGTCTACGCCTTTGCTATCCAGCTAGCGCGTTTGGCGCTTTGCTCGCGCGGCTGCGCTGCTGCGCTGACGCTTGGTTCCCCTTTTTCGCCGTCTTGGTGTCCTGCCACTCTTCTACGGATTTCGACTTAGGGATCTTGACATGTCCTAGCTCGAGTTTCCGTCGTATGAGTGCCATGGCGTGGGTATGGTAAGACATTGGCGACAGTTTCGGACCGAACCCGACAAGGATGCCATTCAAGTTGGGTCCAGCCACAGTAAGATTCTTTCAGAGCTGGACCGAGCCCTGGTAGGATTAACTTAGGGTTGGATCCAGCTATAGCAGGATTAATCTAGAGTTGGATCGAGCCCGACTAGGATGCCATTAACACTCGACTCAGATCTCGTAGGATTCCATCAAAGCTTGATCGAACACTATCTGGATTCTATTAAGGGGGAGGGGGAGGGGCAGTTCGAACCCACCTCTTCCCCTTGGATGGGGGGGGGCGCCCCCCCCCGTTTGAAATCCCCTGTTGGCATGTGGCGCCCCACCCCTGTTAGAGAAGCCGTTGTCCTGGGGGAAGGCCCCCCCCGTTCTTTGGGCGCTTCAAATGTTTTAGGGGGGCGGTTCCGACGTGCCCAGTTTTTCCCCCAAGCAAGCGATCATGGAGCGCGTTCTCTCGGCAATAGCGGGCGACGTAGGTTGTGCAAAAGGTTGCGCCATGCGCCAACTATTGCGCTATAGGTCGCGCTGTAAGTTGCGCCGTTTGTTGCGTCATGCCATTTCAATCCCCCAATTTGCAGCTGCCAGCGGCATTTCCCGCCACCGTACCAGCGGAACACGCTGCGTCGCTACGCTTCGAGCACCGCCGAGAAGGCCGTCACTTGTGACACGTATCGTCTCTATTCTTTGTGGAGGCTTTCACTGGGCTACCTGAGCCATCTTGTGGCTGTCTTGGGCTCCCGTAGCGGCCTCGGTTGCCTTCCTGGGCCGTCTTGAAGTCCTTGGAGAGCCCAGGGGAGCTCCAGGAAGGCGTTGTGTCGCCCAGGAAGCCTCGAGAGGCGGGAGCGATCCATGTGTGTTGTGGGGTTGGGCCATTGATGGACGTATGGAAGCCCTGCCTGACAGGATGTGGCTTTATACCGCATCAGTGCCAGGAGGCACGGTGGCGGGGCGGAGGCTTGAGGAACATCATGTAGGACATATCTACTGGCCATAGGGCTGATGCGCTTTCCGTCTTGTTGGCGCGTTTTCCATCGGGATTGCTTTCTCCGTCGGGATATCGCCATGTCCGTCGGGACGGTGCGCTTTCTTCCAGGAATGGGTAGCTTACTAGTGGCTCAGTGAAGGTTTTTCTTTAAGCAGAAACTCCCTAAGCATTCCGCCTCTGTTAGTCGTCGGCGCTGCTGGATTCGCCTTGAGCTCCTGACCGGAACGTGGTGTTCGACAGGTCCAGTGGTCGGTTTTTGAGGAAGAGGAGGAGGGGGAGGAAAAGGAGGAGGAAGAGGAGGAGGAGGAGGAATAATAAGAAACAAACACACACATCACACTGATACGAAGAGTAATAATAATACGAGGAAGATGCAGACGACGAACACAATTCATGAGACGAAGGAACCTAATAACAACAATGTTATTAACCATACCAATACTCCTACCATAAAGGATTATAATAGTTTGAGTTAGAGCAGTAATAATAACCACAATAATACAAGTAAGACGCATACCATTATTATTGTTGTTATTAAGTATACCAAGAGTATTCCGAATCGCACGACGAGAATAGTACGACGACTGAGACAGGTAGTATTAATATTCAGAATGCGACGACTGGTAACACAATTATTATTTGTAAGTTCAACAAGGCCTACTACTAATAACGCGACTAATCAGACCACACATACACACTAACATTAGCAGCAATACGGCACACACAGATAATATTATATAGTACTACGACTAGTAATACGGATAGTAATGATACCAGTAATGCGATTAAGAGCACTAGCTTTACTATTACTACTAATAACACCCATGAGACTACGCATACTAATTCTACTAGTGATATAATAAGCATACGCATGTGACGAATCGTCCGAATACCAAGAGTGGTAATGTTACTGGGACTCGGACTCACATTTTATACTACGATTAAGAATCATAATCGCAATACTACGAACAGTACGGTTAATCTTACTAGCAACACTAGTACTGCTAATTATACCAAGACTAAGGCGACAACGACACCTAACATAACTACTAATACTACTACCAGCGATACTATGAATACTAACACGTTTTTACTAACCATCCTACTACACATTAAACTCATAATAATACGATGAGGAGGAGGAGAAGGGGGGAGGAGGAGGAGGAGGAGGAGCAGGAATAGGAGGAAGAAGAGGAGGAAGATACTGATCCAGACATATGGCGGCTCGAACGATGTCTGAACCTGTCTGTTCGTTGGCATGCTGCGGCTTTCGGGCGGCTGATTCTGGGCTCTGGGGCCATCAAGACAATCCGCGATGTGGGAGGGGGAGGAGGATAATGGGTTGAAGGGCTCCTGCCCGAGGAGCCCCAGGGGGCCCTGACTGTCCCGTGGTCCCGTGGGCCTACCCCGATGCCCCTCTCGCGCCTGGACCCCCACCCTTCTCTGGCTGGAGCGGTCGAGGAGGAGGAGGAGGAAGGAGCAGGAGGGACGAAGAGAAGGAGGAGGAGGAGGAGGAGGAGGAGGAGGAGGAGGAGGAGGAGGAGGAGGAGGAGGAGGCTGGAGGAGGACGAGGAACAAGCAGGAATATGAGGAGGATGAGGATGAGGATGAGATGAGAGAGATGAGGAGGAGGAGGAGGAGGAGGAGGAGGGAGGAGGAGGAGGAGGAGAGAGGAGGAGGAGCAGGAAGCGCAGGCGGAGGATGAGGAGGAGGAGGAGGAGGAGGAGGAGGAGGAAGAAGAGGAGGACGAGGAGGTGGAGGCGGAGGCGGAGGCGGAAGCGGCGGAGGAGGAAGAGGGGGAGGAGGAGGAGGAGGAGGACTGGTGTGAACCCAAGACTCTGCAACGAGGTTGGAATACACCCTCCCTCCAAGCTCCCTCTCCATAGCCCCCTACAATGATTCATTTCCACTGACGGGATTGCTCCGTTGGGCGACGACCGTGTGCAGATCGTAAAACGTGCCAAAACAAACTTTCTCACCGCTTCAACGCCACGAGTTAGGCTGACTGCTGCGTTTTGTCGATCCTGAATCCTGCCAGAAAGCCATTCCTGGGACTTCACCACAGCGAATCAAATTAAGTGTGGCGCCCTGGCAGTCTCGAATCGTTTCAAAACGCCGTTTCTGATGCGTTAGCACAAAGAACCAGGGAAACTTTGACATGCTTTGAAACGAATGTGCGCGGCGCTCAAGCGAGAGCCACAGTTTGAAAAGGAGCAACCTTCAGTCCGTGAAGCCTTTGCAGACTTTTTAACAGGATGTGCGCGGCGCCGAGGCGAGAGCCAATAGAAACGATCCGCTCTCAATGCGTGGGACTTTTGTTGATTTTTGCAACCAATGTGCGCGGCGTTAAAGCTAGAGCCACATTTTGAAAACCGCCCGCCCTCCATGTGTGAAACTGTTGCCAGTCTTTAAGCTTCAGGCTCACAAGTGGTAAGGAGGTCTCAGGCGAAACGGCGAAACGCCCAGCCTGCCCGCCCTTCCGACAAGCCCCGGTGTGCGACATGGAGGAGTTATTCATGATGCAAAGGAAAGGGGGAGGGGGAGGAGGTGGAGGAGGAGAAGCAGGAGGAGGAGGAGAGGCAGGAGGAGGAGGAGGAAGAGGAGGAGGAGGAGCAGGAGGAGGGACGAAGAGAAGAAAGAGGAGGAGGAGGAGGAGGAGGAGGAGGAGAAGGAGGAGGAGGAGGAGGACGAGGAGGAGGCTGGAGGAGGACGAGGAACAAACAGGAGGAGGAGGAGGAGGAGAAGGAGGAGGAGGAGGAGGAGGAGGAGGAGGAGGAGGGAGGATGATCAGGAGGCGCAGGTGGAGGAGGAAGGGGAGGAAGAGGAGGACGAGGAGGCGGAGGCGGAGGCGGCGGAGGAGGAGGATGACTAGTGTGAACCCAAGTCTCTGCAACGAGGTTGGAATAAACCCTCCCTCCAGGCTTCCATTTCATAGGCCTTCACGAGGATTCACTTTTTGAGGGAAGTGCCCCTTTGGGAGACAGCCGTATGAAGATCCTACATCGTACCAGCACAACATCTCGGGACTCTAACGCCACGAATCAAGCTGACTGTTGCGTTTTGTCGATCCTGAATCGTGCCAGCAAGCCGTTCCTGGGACTTCACCACCGCGAGCCATCGTGACTGTTGCACCCTGATGACCTTGAATCCTTCCAAAACACCGTTTCCGGCAAAGGAATCCGTGAATCATTTACAGGTTGTTCAAAACGATTGTGCGCGGCGCTAAGGCGGGAACAACATATTTTTTGCATAGGGTGTGCGCGACGCTGAGGCGAGAACCACATTTTGAAAACGACCCGCTTCAATCCGTGAATCTCTGGCAACTGTTTGTGAGTGTATGCGGCGCCGAGGCGAGAGCCACAGTTTGAAAATGACCCGCCTTCAATCCGTGAAACCCTTGCCTGTTTTTAAGACGAGTGTGCGCGGCGCTAAGAGGGGAGCCACGTCTTGAAGACGACCCGCCTTCAATCCACTTTTTTGACAACCGCCCGCCCTCCATGTATGAACTGGTTGCCACTTTTTCGAATACAGGACCGTAGGTGGGAGGGAGGTCTCAGGCGAAACGCCGGGCCCGCCCTTGCGATTGGCCCCGGTGTCCGACAGGGGGGAGTTATTAATAATGGAAAGGAATAAAGACGGAATAGGAGGAGGAGGAGGAGGACTGGTGTAAACCCAAAACTCATCAACGATGTTGGAACACACCCTTCCTCCAGGCTCCATTTTCATACGTCCTTACAAGGATTCATTTCCTTTGAGGGAAGCGCCCCGTTGGGAGACAACCGATTGAAGATCCTAAAACGAATCATAACACAATTTCGGGATTCCAACGCCACGAATGAACCTGACTGTTGCGTGCTGGCGATCCTGAGTCGTGCCAGCAAACCATTCGTGGAGCTTCACCACTGCGAACCAACGTGACTGATGACCTTGAACCCTTCCAAAACATCGCTCCTGGTATGTTCACAACAAATCATTGAATCACTTACAATGTATTTAAACGACTTTGCGCGGCGCTAAGGCGAGAGTCGCATTCAGAATCGGAACCGCCCTCAATCCGTGACGCTCTTGCAAACTGGTAAACAGGATGTGCGCGGCGCTAAGGCGAGAGCCACATTTTGAAAACGACCCGCCCTCAATCCGTGAATCCCTTGCAAGTGTTTGAGACGTGTGTGCGCGGCGCTGAAGCGAGAGCTACATTTTGAAAACGATCCGCCTTCAATCCGTGAACTATTTGTCTGTTTTTAAAGTGTGAGCGCGGCGCTGAAAAAAAGAGAGCCACATCTTGAAGACGGCCCGCCCTCAATCCGTTAAGCTCATGCACATTTTAGAACGACTGTGCGCTACGCTGAGGTGGGAGCCATTTTTTGACAACCGCCCGCCTTCCATGTGTGAACTGGCTGCCACTCTTTAATATTCAGGATCGTAGATGAGAAGGGGGTCTCAGGCGAATCGCCCGGCCCGTGCTTCCGACTTGCCGCGGGGTGCGACAGGGAGGAGTTGGTTATAAGGAAAAGGAATGGAGGAGGAGGAAGAGGAGAAGGGTGAGGATGAGGAGGAGGAGGAAGAGGAGGGGGAGGAGGAGAACTACTAATAATAAGGGTCATCTGGTAAGAAGAAGCAGCAGGACAAACATAATACTATGAACACTGGCATTCGTACTACGAGTAGTACTACGATGAAACATATTAAGACACATACTAATAAAACATACGAGTGTTACTACGAATATAAAACAATCATGAATCATACAGGCTAAGCATAATACCCACAATACGAACATTTAGATCCTTAATATTACGGAGTCTAATGCAAAGGCGACGAGTCATACGATTATTCAGACTACCGGTAGTAGTACGACTAAATATTATAATGCCAAGAATAATGATCATACGACGAATTACACAAAGACGAATACTAATGATACTAACAATAAGAGTACGCATACTACTGCGACGAATCATGTTATACATAAGAAGTAATGGTAGTAATGTACTAAGGACAAACTAATGACAATACTAATAATATAAGTAATGCTGTTAATACTACTAATAATAAGAACGCGAGGAGGAGGAAAAGGAAATTAATAGGAACTTAGCATGAACAGGAACAGGAAAAGGAGGAGGAGGAAGAAAAGGACGATAGGCGACCCGGTTTTGCTCGGCACAGGCGTATGGTTGTCGCCCTCCCGAGGCCACCGCCGACCTGGCGCCGTCCCCAGGTGCTGTGCAGGCGCCGTCCCCAGGCGCGGTGCAGGCGCCGTCTCCAGGTTGGGGTGCGGGCGAAGGCCCGCGCGGGTGAAGACCTCGCCTTTGTCTCCTGTTGCTCCCTTCCACTCCGTGCGCTCCCACATCTCCCTCCCCCCTCCCTCTCCCCCTCCCCTCCCCCTCCCCCTCCCCGCCCCCTCCCCTCCCCCTCCTTTCCCATCCCCTCCCCTCCCCCTCCCCCTTCCCTGTCCCTCCCCCCTCTCCCCCCCCCCTCCCCTCCCCTTCCCTCCCCCTCCCCTCCCCCTCCCCCCCCTCCGAGATCCCTCGGGTGACAGCGCCGAGGGCGAAACGGGGACGTTTTTTTCCGGCTCTGCGCAAGGTGGTGCCGCTGAGGAGCAGCAGTGGGCCACGCCAGCGCCGGTACCATGCGGCTGGGTGGAGGAGAGATCGCGGCGACGGCGACGGCGACGGCAACGACGGCGGCGGCGACGAAGACGGCGGCGACGGCGGCACCATGCGGCTGGGTGGAGGAGAACACGTACTACCCGGGGAATGACCTCGACGTTCCGCTGTACGGCGTCCTCACCGCGGAGGATTGCTGCGCCAAGTGCGCCACGAACTCTAGCTGCTACGCGTGGACCTACAAGAAGGACACGCAGGAGTGTGCCCTGAAGGGCAACAAGCCCCTCGAGGCGCTGACAAAGATCACGGATCCCGAATACACGTCGGGGCAGCCGACGCACGTGATCAAATATCAAGAACCGGCACGAACACGATTTTTTAGAGGGTCGGCGTCGGGCCCCACCCCTTTTCCCGCATCCGCGGGCGGCGCCCCAGGCGCCGCCCCCGGCGCACCCTGCTTGGGGGTCGCGTGATGGGGGAGCGATGGATGGGGGGGCAGCGAGTGATGCAGAAAGGGGCCCTTCAGGGTCCCTGAATGGGCCCTTCCTGGCCCAACAGGGGACCTTTAGGGCCCGAAAAGTGCACCTTCCTTCCCCCCCATTTGTCGCCCCCCATTAATTCACGCCCAACGCGCGTGCGGGGAGGGGGCCTGGCCCAAAACTCTGCGCGGACCTCTGAAAGTCAGTGTCAATGTACTTTTTGCTTCGCCAGGTGAGGACAGCTATCCCCCTGACAGTCCCAGAGCCCGGACAGAACACGCTCTATTGCTGGGCCTTGATGATCCCTGGCAGCATGGAACCAATGCTGCTGGCGTGGGAGTTCGAGAACGCCCAGAGCTTTTTCAGATGCGACGAGTACGCCGTGTTCAGCAATCAGACCCTGACAGTGGTGCCCGGCCTCGTCTCGAAAACCGTGGCCAGTGACCTGCACTGCGAGAAGGGCGGCGAATTCGGCACGGCGCTGAACACCGAAATCTTCATCACAGTGTGGACGGCGGTCGTCGCCGACGGGCGCTACAAGTTCCACGATTGGACCGTCAAGGCAGACCCAGACTCTGTTTTTTTCCCATCCAGGCTGCGCACCATACTGGCGAAGTACAACGAGGACGTCAAGTCTGCGCCGAACGGCGTGTACCTGAACAACTGCCACAGAGGGATGCACGGGCCCATTGAGGTGCGGGGGAGGGGCACTTACGCAAACACAGAAGAGTTGTTGTCTCTTCCCTTGCACCATTTACCCTTTCCCTCATCCTTGCCTCCCTCCCTCCACCTCCATTCTCCCACCAAAGGGGCGTCCAGATTTCCACCGATGCGATAGTACGCGCCGGTGTCTGCGTATGGCACCGATCGATCCCATAACGCACCCACCAGGAGGATTTCTCTGTATCCACGGATGGAATCCGATTCGATCGATTCGATCTTATTCGGTCATAATTGGATCCATGGCCGTCTTTAGACTGCCTCCCTGTTCCTGCCTCCTCTCTGTGTGCCATAATGGATACTGCGATGTGGGGGTGGCGCGCGTTCAGCCTTTTTCCATCCTTGCTGCCTCTTCCTTCCTTCCTTCCATCCTGCTCCGAAGCTATCCTGCCTCCTCATCCTATTCCTTGTCCTTGCCCTCCTCGATTCTCCGATTATCATCTGGCTAGAGCTACGGCACTACCATGTTAACAGTGCTACATCATCTTGCCAGGCTACAGCTCGACCATAGCACTGCTAGAGGCGGCCACACATTCGGTGTAACGTTTTTGCATACACAGTTCTAACATCACCATCGGCTCCTACTGAATACATCGCCCTCATGATATCTCAGTTACTGTGCAATTATGATGCTACCCGACGGCGTCTACGTACGCAGTCATATTTATCGCATCAACAGGCCTGATAACATCCCATCCGAGCTACAGCTCTGATAGAGGCTCATCGGAGCTACGACTATACTAGAACTGAACACCGGCCGCAACTCTGATCAAGTCCGAGCGAAGCTTCAACTCTAATGCATGTACTACAGCTGAAATTCGATCAGACTAATGTTCGAGCTTGCTATGGCTATACATCTATGATTCTTGAATTGGCCAACGCCTCTGTCATAACTCGATCACGCATACACTCGTGATAGGAGCTCACTAGAGCTGCACCTTTAACGGGTCCGTGCTGGAGCAACAGCAGATGGCACCATTTTGCAACACTTTCCTACTAGAGTTGCAACTTTAATAATGTCCAATTATACCTGCACGCCTTTAAGCATACACTATGGCTAGAGCTACGCATCTAAAGCATCACTTGTACGTCATACCGCGTCTGCAACACCCAATCCAGAAAGACGATGATGGCCCTAACGCTCATGGCACTCGATCAGGGCAGGCCATGACTACTCTAGAATGGTAGCTTGAACTGTTTACGGTGCTGGACGGGTCCTACCTGAATTTGCTACAGCTATGATGGATTTCCACTCGGGCTGCAGCTATACATGAGCCTTAGTATACACAGCACCTTAACATCACCCCTGTTGGAAGACGTTAACATACGTGTGGTGGGGTCTCGAGAACATGCACACGGCGCTATTTGGCTTTGCGCTCGTTATTCGCGTTTAGTTTTGCCATGTACTCCTTGTGTCCTTCTCAGGGTTCACCATCGCGGGGACAAGTTCTTGAGCCGACAAGCTGAATGACACGTGTATGTGCTCGGGAAGAATATGGGTAGGAGCAGGAAGTGTATTCTGCAGAGGGAGCGGAATTTGGTCAGAATGAGTGAGGCTCTTATTCGGATGCGTTCTCAAACGCAGTGCGTTGGGAAGCAGGGTGAGGAGGGGAGGAGGAACATGTTCTCAATGCACGCAGGCTGTCCCACATGCCCGAAAACCGCCCGGATGAGCTTTCGGATGGGCTCAAGCGGGCGCCACTGCTCCGAGATCCTCGAGGTTTTTGCGGGGAATTGTATTCAGTGCCATTGTTCCACTCCTACGTTTTCTTGGTCCTCTCGCAGCTAGAGGCTGGATCGCCCGAATAGTTGGAAGAACACGAACAACCCTATGAAGCAAGTATCAATATTGCTCCGGACAGATACCCCTGTCTTGAGGTCTTTCTTATGAATTCCCGACCTGTTTATTTCCAAAAGGAATGAAGAGGAAAGACGAGAGAGAGAGAGAGAGAGAGGAAACCGGTAGAGAAAGAGAGCGAGAAAGCGAGAGAGAGAGAGAGAACGAGAAAACGGAATAGTTCGAGGACGGGAGGGCGGGGCGGACCAGTGCTGGAAAGAGAGCGGTGCCGAGACTCGGAGGGCCGAAAACACGCCAGTCTCTAGCCGTCCCTTACCGCCTCATCCCCCCGCCTCCCTCCCCGCTCTCCTCCCGCTGCCCTGGCGCGAGCTTCTCTCTCTCCCGCCCTCCCTTCGCCCCTCGACAGTCGCACAACATGAGTAGTATTCTTCTCTCCTCCCTGGTACCACGTTCCCTCCATCTCTCTCTCTCTCTCCCTCCCTCTCGCATTTTTCGCAGCCCTCGGTCCTTGAAGACGGTGCTCCCGCTGCAGCGTTGGGTACATCTTAGGGTCGTGCGCTGCCCCCGTCGTTCAGAATGGCGCTCTCGTCTCTGCGCAGGCCGCATTTCCGCATCCGGGTTCTTTGTCGTTGCCGTCTCCTTCTGTTGTTTCCTTTGCCTTCTCCTGAACCTCCTGCGCTTCCTACTACTCCTGCTCCACGTCCACTCCATCCACCTCCATCCGTCTTCCCATCTGCCTCCAACGTGCAGGTGCCCCCTTTCCCGACCGCACAGCAACCAATGGGTCGAATCCTGCAACTGCCATTTTGGGATCAAAGTCCCCAGCTGGCTGACAGAGAAAGTCCAGTGCAACGGGAAGGGATGGCTGGGAGGGGCAGGATGTCAGATGCGGCCCAAGCTCACTTACTGTCAACCCGCATAGTAAGGATGAGCAACATTCCAAGGTTGTCCTCGCATCTTTCCCCTTCGGCCCATCCTTGGCGGCTTTCGCTGGCCGCGCCCCGCTCGCAAAGTGTCTACATGGCCGTCCAAGGCCCTTGCACGATTGCCGCGCATCCTTCTTATATGGGTTGACTGTACCTCGTCTCTCCGCCCCTCTCCCTTCTGCCCCCTGATTTGTCCTCTTGGGTCCTCCAAGCATCGCCCCCCTGGACACGTCCTGGCAGACTTTTTTGAGGCGGACCCGGCCGAGACCAGGAGCGCCTCCCAGGAGGCCCGAGAAGAGCGACTTATGTGTTCACACGTGTGTCCCCATGCTCCAAGGACGCCCTCGAGGGCGCGAAGTTATTCGCGCTTCGCGGTTCGGCTCCGATGCCTCCTCATCCTCCCCTGGGGGGCGGCGCGAGAGCGCGAAGTTATTCGCGCTTCGCGCTCCGCGCAGCGCGACGCGCGAAGTCAGGCGTCCTTGCTGCTCCCCGCGCGCAAGCATCTCCGTTCCTGCAAGGTGATATCGAAGAAGGCGGTGCAGGTCTGGGTGGAGGGCATCCCGAGCTGCCAGTCGCATTTCGTCCAGCTCTGCCAAGGGGAGCTTGTTCCCCCCCCTCATCCTCCCCCCTCCCTCCGTCCCCTCCTCTTCCCCCACCCTCCTTCTCCTCCTCCTCCTCCTACTGCTGCTGCTCCAAGTCGTATACTATACTGTCTGTACCATGTTCATCCCTGGCCCTCCCCCATATTCTTCCTCCTCTTCCTCCTCGTGATCATCTTCACTGATCCCTCTCTTCCTCCCTCTGCTTTCTCCACCTTCATCGTCCTTCTCTGCTTCCTCCTCCTCCTCCTCCTCCTCCCTCCCCTCCCTTCCTCTCCATATTACTCCTCCTCGTGTCTTTTCCCGCGCCTTATTCTTCCTCCTTCTTCTCCTCATTTGCCTCCCTCTTGCTCCCCCTTCCGCTGCTAAGCCTGTTCCATCTTCTCCTTCTCCTCCTTCTCCTCCTCTCAAGCATTTGGGCTCGAGCACCAAGTCCTCTCACCCCCGCGTGGGACACAGGTTGCTCCAGTCCAGGCCCTCGCCTCCACGGGGCGCTTGAGGGGCACCGAGGCCACAGCTCAGCCTTTGAGTTGTATTTTTCGGTGGCAAAGAGGGCCGAATCTTTTTCCCAGTTTTCTCTCAAGGATGGCGTCTACTGCATGGTCTGCTTGCAAAG
This sequence comes from Prorocentrum cordatum, assembly GCA_963575745.1. Lineage (NCBI taxonomy): Eukaryota > Dinophyceae > Prorocentrales > Prorocentraceae > Prorocentrum > Prorocentrum cordatum. The sequence continues at coordinate 211,905 of CAUYUJ010021614.1, forward strand.
GCTGCGGCCGCAGTGAGTGGAATCTGTTTCTCTTGGAGCGTGACCGCAAATGCCAGAAGTGCGGACGGTTGGTCAAGCTTTACCAGGGGGAGAAGAAAAGTGACGACCAGGGCAACACAGCGTGGCATCCAGGGCAGCAGCGGTTGGCCCTGGCGGGGCAAGGCAGAGCACCTCAGGCAAGCGCGAGCTCCAAGCTCGCCACGCTAGAGGGGGCGCTCGCCGTCGCCACCGACGCCACGCTCCAGCAGGCCCTCAGGAATCATATACGTATCCTCAAGGGTTAGATCGACGTTTTCGGCACGAGCAGCACCCCTGAGGAAGCAGTGGAGAAAGCAGATCGTGCCGTCAAGGACGCGCAGATGAAGCACGACCAGGCCTTCGCCTCGCTGCTCCGTGCCCGCGACAACTTGTCCAGAGCCAAGCAGAAGGAGGAGGAGACAGTGCTGGCGCTCGCCACCGCCCAGGAGGCCAAGAAGATGGTGGCGAAGGCGTTGACCTCCAAGGTTGGATTGCTAGCACCGGCCCAGACAGAGTCGGATCAGTTGTTCGACGCTACCTGGGACGAGTAGTTTTTGTTTTTTTGTTTTTGACAGCATTGACGACATGGACGCCGAACCAGCAGAGAAGGAGGCGCTCAGGAAGCTAGAAGTCGACCTGAGAGCCCTCAAGACGCAGCTCACGTCCAAGAACTCAGGGGTTGTAGGTTGGCTCGGGAGGGCCAAGGAGTGGCAGAAGCAGACCGAGGCCAGACACGCCAAAAAGCGCCGCTGCACCGACGGAGAAGCAGTCAGTGGCGGCGCGGGCGGCGACCAGGCCCCCAAGGGTATGGACACCTCCGACAGTGGCGCACCAGCCAACGGCAGCGGCGGCAGCAGCGGGCCCAGTGGAGGGCCCAGCGCCAACGCTGAGGCCGAGGCCAAGGCGCAGCAGGAGGCTCGCATCAAGGTAGCGGCGAAGACGATCTCGGCAGCAAAGCAGGCGGTGGCAGATGCAGCGGCCTTGGCCGCGGCCACCCCCGTGCCCAAGTGACGAGGAGCAGGGGGCCCTGCAGGATCGTCCATGGCAGGAGAGCCCCCTTATGGTCCTCGGGGTTCAGCTGGCAGGTGTGAGCAGTTGACAGCTAATGGTGAGCTTCCCACTCTGTCCAAGAGTAGAGCCGATTGTTTTTTCTTCTTCGCCAATGTTACCACCTTGGGCAAGCAGGCATGGGACTTCATCTCTGGACCCACGTGCAAGCCCTTCCATTTTTTCCGGCATCGCCGAAACGCACGTCGAGAGCAGTAGGGATGTGCAGTATTGGCGAGAGCAAACTAGTAATATACATTTTAAGCTTATCGTGGATCCTGCCCGTGTGACAGGACGTGAAAAGTCGGCCGCAACTCAGGACAAGGCCAACGAGGACGATGAGTGGCTCATGTGCCGACACCATCTTCATATGCAGAGTCCGGGCGACACTGATGCGGTGCTTCGTGATTTGAGAGCTGGAGGGTCCGTGGCGCTGGATGAGTTCAGCGCAGCGGTCGTCCACGTGCACGGATACTCGCTGGTGGCCATCACTTTTGCGGTTTCTGCTCCGACGGGTACGGGGGCAGGAACCTCGCGCGTTTCGCCAAGCCCGGAGCACTGATATCACAGCTTCGTCTTCCATGGTTCATTGTTGGAGATTGCAACCTCGACCCCGAGGTGCTGGTGCAGCGCGTGTTCATCGAGAAGGTTGACGGGGTTATCTTCAGACCGGTGGGGGCGCTGACGACGTGTGAGTCGGGGGAAGGTGCCGTGCTCGACTATGTCATTGCTAGTCATTCGTGTGTGCCGTATTTTGCCGGCGTCTCTCTCATTTTGCCAGTGCCATGGAAGCCTCATAGTGCAGTTATGATCAGGCTTCGTAGTTCAGGTGCTCAGCTTTTGTGCAGGGGGCTGGTCACGCCAGCGCGACTGCCGCAGCTCCCGCGCCCGGGTGTCGCCCCGACGCCTGGGTCCAAGTCCAGCGCTGCTATGCTTCAACGTGCCGCAGCCGAAAAGTCGCAGAAGTTGAGATTTGCAGAAGCGTCCGAGGCCCTGTCTGGGGGCCTCACTGCCGACCCAGAGCGGGCCACTTTCGAGCTGGGCGGCGGTCTTTCGGACGGAGAGTCTGATTGCGATTTTGATTTAACATTTTTTTTTTTTTTTTTTTTTTTTTTTTTTTTTTCTTCCGACGACGCGGGCTGGCGCCGATGTCTCCGCCACCAGCAGTGCGAGGGCCAAGGTGCCCATAGTTCGCGAGCCTCTGTCTGAATCGATTCTGACCGAAAAGCAGGTCCTACGGACAGTGGGGGACCTTGCCCCCGACCCCCCCCCCCCCCCCCCTCGGCAACAGGTCATTCATCAGATCTCCCCTCTTTCTCCATCCCCTTTGAGCTCTGGGACACGCGCGGGGCCAGGTCGGGCACGCGCACTCGGATAACGGGCGCGAGGTATGGCCAGTTTTTCGTGCTTATGTGGCGTGCGCCGTCGGGGGCCAGCGCGTCAGTCGTCTCGGGGCCCTCTGCGCGTCTTGGGTTTCTACGGTTGAGCGGGCGATCACCGCGCATCGTGGCGCATCGAGTTTTGGGGGCGCCACGAGAGCTCAGGTGCCTTTCTTTCGGGTGGTTGAAATGGAAGCTCCTGACGCGGCTCGGGATCAACCTCTACGCGACGTAGTGGCGAGCTGGTAGGGGCGCCTCTCTACTGTTCTATCCTCCTCTAGCAAGCGCCGCAGTCGAGGCAGCGAGGCTGCGCATCAGGCGCAGTTCGTTCAAGCTTGTGCAGCACTCGCGGGTGATCAGCCTCCAGGCGCGCATGTTCCTCTCTTTCAGTCAGCAGACGCGGGCATCCAATCTGGGGCCGCAGCTGCGAGCATTTGGCAGGCCAAGTTGCAGCGTATAGCTTCCCTCACTGATGGCTCCATAGAGCGACTAGCTCAGGCAGCCAAGCGAGTTTCAGGGCGAGCTCAACGACGAGCTCTCTATTCTTCTCTTCGGCAATTGCGTGACTAGATCACTACTTCGGAGGCCCCTGGAATATAGCATAAATCCCTCAAGAAGGTTCCCCCTGTTTCCGACGAGCTTTCGGTTGACGACAAAGCTTCCTTTCACCCCGTGGGCATTGTCGGCCGTAAAACAAACCAAACGGTGACGTGATCTCTGGGCCCCTAAACCCTTACCGATCTCCGACGTCGCAGACATGTTCTTGGATATTCGCGAGGCGGCAGCTGTGGAGCAGCTCGAGCCCCTGTCCGTCGAGCGCGTCCAGCGCGCCCTGCGCGGCATGAGGGCCAACGCAGGACTCGGGGTAGACAGACGACCTCAGCCCGTTAGATATGGGCCGTCTCCCCCTCCAGGGGCTTCAGGAGTTAGTTTCGGTGTTTGGCGCTTGCGAGGAGTGCCTCTCATGGCCGTGGCAGGTTTCGTTGGTTGTCGGGCGTCCCCTGGGGAGGAAAAGCGAGGGGTGGGGTGGGGGGTGTGGTGTGTGTGTGTGTGTGTGTGTGTGTGTGTGTGTGTGTGTGTGTGTGTGTGTGTGTGGTGTGTGTGTGTGTGTGGGTGGGTGGGTGGGTGGGTGGGTGGGTGGTGGGTGGGTGGGTGGGTGGGTGGGGGTGGGTGGGTGGGTGGTGGGTGGGTGGGTGGGTGGGTGGGTGGGTGGGTGGGTGGTGGGTGGGTGGGTGGGTGGGTGGGTGGGTGGGTGGGTGGGTGGGTGGGTGGGTGGTGGTGGTGGTGTGGTGGTGGTGGGGGGGGGGGGGGGGGGGGAGGGGGGGGGGGGGGGGGGGGTGTGTGGGGGGGGGGGGGGGGGGGGGGGGGGGGGGGGGGGGGGGGGGGGGGGGGGGGGGGGGGGGGGGGGGGTGGGGGGGGGGGGGTGGGGTGGGGTGGGTGGGTGGGTGGGGGGGGGTGGGGTGGGTGGGGGGGTGGGGTGGGGGTGGGTGGGTGGGTGGGTGGTGGGTGGGTGGTGGTGGTGGTGGGTGGTGGTGGTGGTGGTGGTGGTGGTAGTGGTGGTTGTGTGTGTGGGTTCGAATCATAGGTCTTATGTGTATGTTTTCCAGGACTTGGTCATTTGCCCGCGAGGGCGAAGTGAGGGCGTGGTTCGAGGACTCGGGGCCGGCCTGGGGCGCGGCGGTCGCAGGCAAGTCGGCGTTGCGCGAAGTGTTTTTAATGCTCTTCAAGACGAAGGGCTAGCTAGATTGGGAGTTGCGTTCGGGGAGGCCCTTTTAGACATCAAGGGCTTCCACGACGCCATGGGGTGAATTCCTTTAGCTAGATCGGCTCTCCGAATGGGGTTCATTCCCACGGTCCTCGCCCTCGAGCTCCGCATGTGCATGGCCCCGCGTGTGCTTTCGCAGCTGCGGCCCTATTCTCGGGCGTTCCAGCCGTGGCAAACTATTGTCCAACGGCTCAGGAGCGGCGCGCGTTTCGGGAGATGCATGGTTTACTACGTACTCATGGAGCTTACTACCGCGAACGTGCACGCGTCTTTTCGCATCTGGGTCGATGACTTGACACGGCGCACGGCTGGTTCGCGCAACGTAGTTCGTGCATTATTGTTCCAAGACGTCTTGGGCGCGTGCGCCACGCCGCAGGAGCACTGGCTCCATATCGCCATCAAGAGTGTCATTCTGTTCGCGCGCCGCAGGCAGCAAGGCTGTGGTGCAACGTCTTCGACGCCGAGGTTTTATCCTTCAGCGCGCGCTGCAGGCCGCGTATTTGGGGGTCGACCTGGGAGCTGGCAGGCTCGCCAGGGCTACTCGGAGGCAGAGAGTCGTCAAGGCCAAGGCCATGAACCACAATATTCGCAAGTTCGCTCGCTCGAGTCGGAAGTATCGGACCGCGGGTCTTCTGGAACGGGCGAGGGCACAGGCAGCGGGAACTTATGGGCATCAGATTACTGGGGCTGTTGGGGGTTTTCGGATTCAATGTCGTCGGCGTCTAGGGTGCACTCTTGCCTCATCAAAGCGTGGGCGATGCCTCGCAACTCTTCTTGATCCTCGCGCCGATGGGCGCGATCCCGAGTATGAGCTTCCGCGCGACGGGCTCCAGCTATGGTTGGGGACCTGGCTGAGCGAGCCCAGTGCCCGCGCTCCTGTCCGCGCCGTTTGGCCAGGGCTTGGCCGCCAGCTTCGCGAATTGGCGGCGCGGCATGTTTCGCATCATGTGCGAGGGCCCATCTCGTCCATCATCGCGTATTCGGATGGGGCCCAGAGTCTCCGACGATGTGGCGCACTCCTGCTAAGGGTGACGATGCTGGTGGTACGCGGTCGTTCCCCGATGATCTCGTTTCCAGCTCTGGGGACATCGGCGAGTTGCTTACGGAGTTAGAGGGGTCCATTCGGCTTACTCTCTGGGCGCAAGCCTCCAAGCACTTCTGTGGGGAAGGGCTGCAGGGCGGAGCTGATGACCAGTCTCTTAGGCAGCTTCCCAAGGTGCTCAACGGTTTACCTCGCGGGACCAAGCTCTCGGAAACTCTTCTGGTTATTGCTATCGGTGGATCTTGGCCTTGATCCAGGGTGAAGGGCGAGACGGGTGCAATCAGCGACGATGCGTGTGCAAGGTGTGGCCTGGGCGCAAAATCTATACTGAGTCGGACCACCTTCTCCCCAGGGCCCAGTCGGGCCAAGACTCTGGACCCTGTTTTTGGTTTCGAGGTCTCGTGCCAGCTCCCAGCGCCGACGAGGCGTGGGAGTATTTCTCTTCGGTAGGTGCGTCTTTCGACGAGCGCGCGCTCGGCCGCGGCGCCTTCGGCGAGCCTCTGCTAGTCTTCGGGGGCGCCAGCGGGGGCGAGGATTCAAGAGACCGGCGACTCAGGCGCGTCGGAGTCCCAGCAGTTGTAGTTCGGGATTTCGCTCGACCTCAGGTTGGAGCAGCTATCTTCAGACCCCTTCCTGGAGCTGCGCAGTCTATTTCACGAGGCGAATTACGGGGGCTCCTACTGGTGCTCCGGCACTCACGGGGGCCCCTAGTGTGCGTCACCGACAACAGTGGGGTATCTGATGGGTGGCGTCAAGGACTCTGGAGGGCCCCCAGGGGGGCCAATGCTAATGTCTGGAAGGTTATTGGTTTGGAAATGCAGTCTCGCGACCCGTCGCAGGTGTGTGTGTGTGTTATTCAGATTACTCGGTGTCCACGCCCCTTAGGGCTCCGTTACCACTCAGGACAGCTTGCGCGTCCGCCAGCATATTCACGCGCTTCGTCGTGCTGCCAATCTATTGCATCAGCCTGCTCCGGTTTTTCCGGCTCGAGTACTTCCGTGATGGTAGTCAGCCGTCGGAGTAGTTGGTCTACCCGCTCAGCGGCGTCAAAATGGCGGGGATCGAATAGCTCCGCAGGGTGCTTAGAGCTCGTGATGTACCAGACGGTAGCCTGGATCTGCCTAGACCCCCCTTGGTCTCGACCGTAAAAGGGTAGCGGTCCAGTAAGCGCAGTAGCTGCCCGAAGGTACACCAGTTGGCGCGGAGCTCGTCGATCAGCACGATTTTGTGACCGTCGTACCCCTGCCGCGACTTGTAGCTGGTGGGCTGGTAGATTTCGTCGACTCCGTGCATGTCCCAGACGTAGCGGGTCTTCCCGACTCCCGTCTTGCCCCAGCGCCAGTGGACCTCAATGTCCCCGACTGGTCGCGGTTGTTCCACGTGTTCGAGCCACTGCTTGGCGAATTGGATTTGCTGGCTGCTGGAGGCCATTGGCATAACGGATCGTACCGAATTCGTCTCGGTGAGGACCCGCTTGATTGCTTGCAGGTCCGTCCGTTCCCCCGGCCGTTTGCGGTTGTCCTTGTCGATTAGGACTTTGCTGTCTCGCTTCCGCGAGTAGTTGTCGTCCTGCGTGCAGTATTGCGCCTCCCAATGGACTCTGGGGTGCATCTTCTTCAACGCCGGGGGCCTGTAGGCCCGCTTGAAGGTGATGTGGAATTGGAGGTGTTTGCGCTCCGTCGTGGGGCATATTTCCTCTGTGCAGAGGAGTTGGTTGACCTCCAAACTGTCGAGCCATTTGACGTCGTCGTCAGTGAACTCGAACAGGGTGCACGGCCCCCACGACTTGCTCGGCTCGCCTTGGCGCGGCATGGTTTATGCTTATTGTGATTTCGGCCCCTCACCCGTCGAGCCTCGGATCTCGAGCCTCGAGATTTTTTTGTCGCGTGTAGGTAAAATGCCCGTTCGCCAGAGTGCGCTCAAATCGTATGCCGCCAAGGGCAGGCGTCGCCGCGCCAGCAGCGTTAAGCGGCGCGTAAAGTTTACGCGGGGTTCGCGGAGTGCAGCGGTTCGTCGTTTGTCGCGTCAGGTCTCGCGGAATACGCGTGCGATCGCTCGGCAGAAGATGTTTACTGATTGGCAGTGGTATGAAGGTGCAAGTACTGGGATTTCCCGCCCTTTGGCCACGGGTACCTGGTATGCGTGGCCCCTGACAGACGTTGGCCACTGGTTGCCCGTCCTGCGTCAGGCCGACTCGGTGAACACCGCGTCGAAGACATATGCGATGCGGATGCAGCTCAATTGTCGCCTGGACGCAGGCAACGTGACACAGCGGACGTTTCTCAACGTCTTCCTCGTTTCCCCACGCAAGGATCACACAGGGGTAATCAAGCCCATCGGTCCGAATGGAGCGATCCCCCAGCTCACCGCCATTAGCGATTATATCGACAACGATCTGTTTCCGGGCGCAAGCGTGCGCTTAAATTCGGCGAAATTCAAGGTGCATGCGGTGAAGTATGAAACGTTGACGCCTAATTCGCTGACAGCTCCCGTGGACAACGTCCGTGACGTGTCTGACCCGTTCCGTGACGTGTCTGACCCGTTCGCCACCTACAGGAAGTGGCAGTGGAATGTCCCTATCAAGCTTTCGGTCCGTCAGGTGGACGGCAATTCGTGGCGGACTGCGCAGTTTGATCAGTTCGCGTACTACCAGAAGTATTTTCTGCTGGTGTATTCCACAAGTCTGGCGAATGATACAGAGCCAAACATTCACGTGGATGCGCTCACTACGTGCATTAATTTCGGTTAGTGCCCCCCCCCCGGGCGCCCGAGCCCCGCGCCGAAGGCGCGCTGAACCCCCCCCCCCCCCTGGACAATGCCGGCCGAAGGCCGGTTCCGTGACCCCCCCGGGGGGGGTCACCCCCCGCGGCGCTGTCTTGCCGCGGGTTCGGTGGGGTTTCCGTCGGGCCGAGGTCGTGTAAACCAGTATTACTTTTACACGACCTCGGTTACGGTTGCGCCCCTTAGGGCTCCGTTACCACTCAGGGCAGCTTACGCGCCCGCCAGCATATTCACGCGCTTCGTCGTGCTGCCAATCCATTGCATCAGCCTGCTCCGCCGTTTCCGGCTCGAGTACTTCCGTGATGGTAGTCAGCCGTCGGAGTAGTTGGTCTACCCGCTCAGCGGCGTCAAAATGGCGGGGATCGAAGAGCTCCGCAGGGTGCTTAGAGCTCGTGATGTACCAGACGGTAGCCTGGATCTGCCTAGACCCCCCCTTGGTCTCGACCGTAAAAGGGTAGCGGTCCAGTAAGCGCAGTAGCTGCCCGAAGGTGCACCAGTTGGCGCGGAGCTCGTCGATCAGCACGATTTTGTGACCGTCGTACCCCTGCCACCACTTGTAGCTGGTGGGCTGGTAGATTTCGTCGACTCCGTGCATGTCCCAGACGTAGCGGGTCTTCCCGACTCCCGTCTTGCCCCAGCGCCAGTGGACCTCAATGTCCCCGACTGGTCGCGGTTGTTCCATGTGTTCGAGCCACTGCTTGGCGAATTGGATTTGCTGGCTGCTGGAGGCCATTGGCATGAGGGATCGTACCGAATTCGTCTCGGTGAGGACCCGCTTGATTGCTTGCAGGTCCGTCCGTTCCCCCGGCCGTTTGCGGTTGTCCTTGCCGATTAGGACTTTGCTGTCTCGCTTCCGCGAGTAGTTGTCGTCCTGCGTGCAGTATTGCGCCTCCCAATGGACTCTGGGAAGCATCTTCTTCAACGCCGGGAGCCTGTAGGCCCGCTTGAAGGTGATGTGGAATTGGAGGTGTTTGCGCTCCGTCGTGGGGCATATTTCCTCTGTGCAGAGGAGTTGGTTGACCTCCAAACTGTCGAGCCATTTGACGTCGTCGTCAGTGAACTCGAACAGGGTGCACGGCCCCCACGACTTGCTGGGCTCGCCTTGGCGCGGCATGGTTTATGCTTACTGTGATTTCGGTCCCTCACCCGTCGAGCCTCGGATCTCGAGCCTCGAGATTTTTGTCGCGTGTAGGTAAAATGCCCGTTCGCCAGAGTGCGCTCAAATCGTATGCCGCCAAGGGCAGGCGTCGCCGCGCCAGCAGCGTTAAGCGGCGCGTAAAGTTTACGCGGGGTTCGCGGAGTGCAACGATTCGCCGTTTGTCGCGTCGGGTCTCGCGGAATACGCGTGCGATCGCTCGGCAGAAGATGTGTATTGATTGGCAGTGGTATGAAGGTGCAAGTACTGGGATTTCCCGCCCTTTGGCCACGGGTACCTGGTATGCGTGGCCCCTGACAGACGTTGGCCACTGGTTGCCCGTCCTGCGTCAGGCCGACTCGGTGAACACCGCGTCGAAGACATATGCGATGCGGATGCAGCTCAATTGTCGCCTGGACGCAGGCAACGTGACACAGCGGACGTTTCTCAACGCCTTCCTCGTTTCCCCACGCAAGGATCACACAGGGGTAATCAAGCCCATCGGTCCGAATGGAGCGATCCCCCAGCTCACCGCCATTGACGATGATATCGACAACGATCTGTTTCCGGGCGCAAGCGTGCGGTTAAATTCGGCGAAATTCAAGGTGCATGCGGTGAAGTATGCAACGTTGACGCCTAATTCGCTGACGGCTCCCGTGGCCAACCTCCGTGACGTGTCTTACCCGTTCGCCACCTACAGGAAGTGGCAGTGGAATGTCCCTATCAAGCTTTCGGTCCGTCAGGTGGACGGCAATTCGTGGCGGACTGCGCAGTTTGATCAGTTCGCGTACTACCAGAAGTATTTTCTGCTGGTGTACTCCACAAGTCTGGCGAATGATACAGAGCCAAACATTCACGTGGATGCGCTCACTACGTGCATTAATTTCGGTTAGTGCCCCCCCCCCGGGCGCCCGAGCCTTGCGCCGAAGGCGCGCTGACCCCCCCCCCCCCCCTGGACAATGCCGGCCGAAGGCCGGCTCTGTGACCCCCCCCGGGGGGGGTCACCCCCCGCGGCGCTGTCTTGCCGCGGGTTCGGTGGGGTTTCCGTCGGGCCGAGGTCGTGTAAACCAGTATTACTTTTACACGACCTCGGTTACGGTTACGCCCCTTAGGGCTCCGTTACCACTCAGGGCAGCTTACGCGCCCGCCAGCATATTCACGCGCTTCGTCGTGCTGCCAATCTATTGCATCAGCCTGCTCCGCCGTTTCCGGCTCGAGTACTTCCGTGATGGTAGTCAGCCGTCGGAGTAGTTGGTCTACCCGCTCAGCGGCGTCAAAATGGCGGGGATCGAATAGCTCCGCAGGGTGCTTAGAGCTCGTGATGTACCAGGCGGTAGCCTGGATCTGCCTAGACCCCCCCTTGGTCTCGACCGTGAAAGGGTAGCGGTCCAGTAAGCGCAGTAGCTGCCCGAAGGTACACCAGTTGGCGCGGAGCTCGTCGATCAGCGCGATTTTGTGACCGTCGTACCCCTGCCACCACTTGTAGCTGGTGGGCTGGTAGATTTCGTCGACTCCGTGCATGTCCCAGACGTAGCGGGTCTTCCCGACTCCCGTCTTGCCCCAGCGCCAGTGGACCTCAATGTCCCCGACTGGTCGCGGTTGTTCCATGTATTCGAGCCACTGCTCGGCGAATTGGATTTGCTGGCTGCTGGAGGCCATTGGCATGACGGATCGTACCGAATTCGTCTCGGTGAGGACCCGCTTGATTGCTTGCAGGTCCGTCCGTTCCCCCGGCCGTTTGCGGTTGTCCTTGTCGATTAGGACTTTGCTGTCTCGCTTCCGCGAGTAGTTGTCGTCCTGCGTGCAGTATTGCGCCTCCCAATGGACTCTGGGGTGCATCTTCTTCAGCGCCGGGAGCCTGTAGGCCCGCTTGAAGGTGATGTGGAATTGGAGGTGTTTGCGCTCCGTCGTGGGGCATATTTCCACTGTGCAGAGGAGTTTGTTGACCTCCAAACTGTCGAGCCATTTGACGTCGTCGTCAGTGAACTCGAACAGGGCGCACGCCCCCACGACTTGCTGGGCTCGCCTTGGCGCGGCATGGTTTATGCTTATTGTGATTTCGGTCCCTCACCCGTCGAGCCTCGGATCTCGAGCCTCGAGATTTTTTTGTCGCGTGTAGGTAAAATGCCCGTTCGCCAGAGTGCGCTCAAATCGCATGCCGCCAAGGGCAGGCGTCGCCGCGCCAGCAGCGTTGAGCGGCGCGTAAAGTTTACGCGGGGTTCGCGGAGTGCAGCGACTCGTCGTTTGTCGCGTCAGGTCTCGCGGAATACGCGTGCGATCGCTCGGCAGAAGATGTTTACTGATTGGCAGTGGTATGAAGGTGCAAGTACTGGGATTTCCCGCCCTTTGGCCACGGGTACCTGGTATGCGTGGCCCCTGACAGACGTTGGCCACTGGTTGCCCGTCCTGCGTCAGGCCGACTCGGTGAACACCGCGTCGAAGACATATGCGATGCGGATGCAGCTCAATTGTCGCCTGGACGCAGGCAACGTGACACAGCGGACGTTTCTCAACGTCTTCCTCGTTTCCCCAAGCGAGGATCACACAGGGGTAATCAAGCCCATCGGTCCGAATGGAGCGATCCCCCAGCTCACCGCCATTGACGATGATATCGACAACGATCTGTTTCCAGGCGCAAGCGTGCGTTTAAATTCGGCGAAATTCAAGGTGCATGCGGTGAAGTATGCAACGTTGACGCCTAATTCGCTGACGGCTCCCGTGGACAACGTCCGTGACGTGTCTGACCCGTTCGCCACCTACAGGAAGTGGCAGTGGAATGTCCCTATCAAGCTTTCGGTCCGTCAGGTGGACGGCAATTCGTGGCGGACTGCGCAGTTTGATCAGTTCGCGTACTACCAGACGTATTTTCTGCTGGTGTATTCCACAAGTCTGGCGAATGATACAGAGCCAAACATTCACGTGGATGCGCTCGCTACGTGCATTAATTTCGGTTAATGCCCCCCCCCGGGCGCCCGAGCCCTGCGCCGAAGGCGCGCTGAACCCCCCCCACCCCTGGACAATGCCGGCCGAAGGCCGGCTCTGTGACCCCCCCCGGGGGGGGCCCCCCCCCGCGGCGCTGTCTTGCCGCGGGTTCGGTGGGGTTTCCGTCGGGCCGAGGTCGTGTAAACCAGTATTACTTTTACACGACCTCGGTTACGGTTACGCCCCTTAGGGCTCCGTTACCACTCAGGGCAGCTTACGCGCCCGCCAGCATATTCACGCGCTTCGTCGTGCTGCCAATCTATTGCATCAGCCTGCTCCGCCGTTTCCGGCTCGAGTACTTCCGTGATGGTAGTCAGCCGTCGGAGTAGTTGGTCTACCCGCTCAGCGGCGTCAAAATGGCGGGGATCGAATAGCTCCGCAGGGTGCTTAGAGCTCGTGATGTACCAGACGGTAGCCTGGATCTGCCTAGACCCCCCCTTGGTCTCGACCGTAAAAGGGTAGCGGTCCAGTAAGCGCAGTAGCTGCCCGAAGGTCCACCAGTTGGCGCGGAGCTCGTCGATCAGCACGATTTTGTGACCGTCGTACCCCTGCCACCACTTGTAGCTGGTGGGCTGGTAGATTTCGTCGACTCCGTGCATGTCCCAGACGTAGCGGGTCTTCCCGACTCCCGTCTTGCCCCAGCGCCAGTGGACCTCGATGTCCCCGACTGGTCGCGGTTGTTCCATGTATTCGAGCCACTGCTTGGCGAATTGGATTTGCTGGCTGCTGGAGGCCATTGGCATGGCGGATCGTGCCGAATTCGTCTCGGTGAGGACCCGCTTGATTGCTTGCAGGTCCGTCCGTTCCCCCGGCCGTTTGCGGTTGTCCTTGTCGATTAGGATTTTGCTGTCTCGCTTCCGCGAGTAGTTGTCGTCCTGCGTGCAGTATTGCGCCTCCCAATGGACTCTGGGGTGCATCTTCTTCAACGCCGGGAGCCTGCAGGCCCGCTTGAAGGTGATGTGGAATTGGAGGTGTTTGCGCTCCGTCGTGGGGCATATTTCCTCTGTGCAGAGGAGTTTGTTGACCTCCAAACTGTCGAGCCATTTGACGTCGTCGTCCGTGAACTCGAACAGGGTGCGCGGCCCCCACGACTTGCTGGGCTCGCCTTTGCGCGGCATGGTTTATGCTTATTGTGATTTCGGTCCCTCACCCGTCGAGCCTCGGATCTCGAGCCTCGAGATTTTTTGTCGCGTGTAGGTAAAATGCCCGTTCGCCAGAGCGCGCTCAAATCGTATGCCGCCAGGGGCAGGCGTCGCCGCGCCAGCAGCGTTAAGCGGCGCGTAAAGTTTACGCGGGGTTCGCGGAGTGCAACGATTCGTCGTTTGTCGCGTCAGGTCTCGCGGAATACGCGTGCGATCGCTCGGCAGAAGATGTTTACTGATTGGCAGTGGTATGAAGGTGCAAGTACTGGGTTTTCCCGCCCTTTGGCCACGGGTACCTGGTATGCGTGGCCCCTGACAGACGTTGGCCACTGGTTGCCCGTCCTGCGTCAGGCCGACTCGGTGAACACCGCGTCGAAGACATATGCGATGCGGATGCAGCTCAATTGTCGCCTGGACGCAGGCAACGTGACACAGCGGACGTCTCTCAACGTCTTCCTCGTTTCCCCACGCAAGGATCACACAGGGGTAATCAAGCCCATCGGTCCGAATGGAGCGATCCCCCAGCTCACCGCCATTGACGATTATATCGGCAACGATCTGTTTCCGGGCGCAAGCGCGCGCTTAAATTCGGCGAAATTCAAGGTGCATGCGGTGAACTATGCAACGTTGACGCCAAATTCGCTGACAGCTCCCGTGGACAACGTCCGTGACGTGTCTGACCCGTTCGCCACCTACAGGAAGTGGCAGTGGAATGTCCCTATCAAGCTTTCGGTCCGTCAGGTGGACGGCAATTCGTGGCGGACTGCGCCGTTTGATCAGTTCGCGTACTACCAGAAGTATTTTCTGCTGGTGTACTCCACAAGTCTGGCGAATGATACAGAGCCAAACATTCACGTGGATGCGCTCACTACGTGCATTAATTTCGGTTAGTGCCCCCCCCCTGGGCGCCCGAGCCCTGCGCCGAAGGCGCGCTGAACCCCCCCCCCCCTGGACAATGCCGGCCGAAGGCCGGCTCCGTGACCCCCCCCGGGGGGGGCCACCCCCCGCGGCGCTGTCTTGCCGCGGGTTCGGTGGGGTTTCCGTCGGGCCGAGGTCGTGTAAACCAGTATTACTTTTACACGACCTCGTTTACGGTTACGCCCCTTAGGGCTCCGTTACTACTCAGGGCAGCTTACGCGCCCGCCAGCATATTCACGCGCTTCGTCGTGCTGCCAATCTATTGCATCAGCCTGCTCCGCCGTTTCCGGCTCGAGTACTTCCGTGATGGTAGTTAGCCGTCGGAGTAGTTGGTCTACCCGCTCAGCGGCGTCAAAATGGCGGGGATCGAATAGCTCCGCAGGGTGCTTAGAGCTCGTGATGTACCAGACGGTAGCCTGGATCTGCCTAGACCCCCCCTTGGTCTCGACCGTAAGCGGTCCAGTAAGCGCAGTAGCTGCCCGAAGGTCCACCAGTTGGCGCGGAGCTCGTCGATCAGCGCGATTTTGTGACCGTCGTGCCCCTGCCACCACTTGTAGCTGGTGGGCTGGTAGATTTCGTCGACTCCGTGCATGTCCCAGACGTAGCGGGTCTTCCCGACTCCCGTCTTGCCCCAGCGCCAGTGGACCTCAATGTCCCCGACTGGTCGCGGTTGTTCCATGTATTCGAGCCACTGCTTGGCGAATTGGATTTGCTGGCTGCTGGAGGCCATTGGCATGACGGATCGTACCGAATTCGTCTCGGTGAGGACCCGCTTGATTGCTTGCAGGTCCGTCCGTTCCCCCGGCCGTTTGCGGTTGTCCTTGTCGATTAGGACTTTGCTGTCTCGCTTCCGCGAGTAGTTGTCGTCCTGCGTGCAGTATTGCGCCTCCCAATGGACTCTGGGGTGCATCTTCTTCAACGCCGGGAGCCTGTAGGCCCGCTTGAAGGTGATGTGGAATTGGAGGTGTTTGCGCTCCGTCGTGGGGCATATTTCCTCTGTGCAGAGGAGTGTGTTGACCTCCAAACTGTCGAGCCATTTGACGTCGTCGTCAGTGAACTCGACCAGGGTGCACGGCCCCCACGACTTGCTGGGCTCGCCTTTGCGCGGCATGGTTTATGCTTATTGTGATTTCGGTCCCTCGCCCGTCGAGCCTCGGATCTCGAGCCTCGTTTTTTTTTGTCGCGTGTAGGTAAAATGCCCGTTCGCCAGAGTGCGCTCAAATCGTGTGCCGCCAAGGGCAGGCGTCGCCGCGCCAGCAGCGTTAAGCGGCGCGTAAAGTTTACGCGGGGTTCGCGGAGTGCAACGATTCGTCGTTTGTCGCGTCAGGTCTCGCGGAATACGCGTGCGATCGTTCGGCAGAAGATGTTTACTGATTGGCAGTGGTATGAAGGTGCAAGTACTGGGATTTCCCGCCCTTTGGCCACGGGTACCTGGTATGCGTGGCCCCTGACAGACGTTGGCCACTGGTTGCCCGTCCTGCGTCAGGCCGACTTTGTGAACACCGCGTCGAAGACATATGCGATGCGGATGCAGCTCAATTGTCGCCTGGACGCAGGCAACGTGACACAGCGGACGTTTCTCAACGTCTTCCTCGTTTCCCCACGCAAGGATCACACAGGGGTAATCAAGCCCATCGGTCCGAAGGGAGCGATCCCCCAGCTCACCGCCATTGACGATTATATCGACAACGATCTGTTTCCGGGCGCAAGCGCGCGGTTAAATTCGGCGAAATTCAAGGTGCATGCGGTGAAGTATGCAACGTTGACGCCAAATTCGCTGACAGCTCCCGTGGACAACGTCCGTGACGTGTCTGACCCGTTCGCCACCTACAGGAAGTGGCAGTGGAATGTCCCTATCAAGCTTTCGGTCCGTCAGGTGGACGGCAATTCGTGGCGGACTGCGCAGTTTGATCAGTTCGCGTACTACCAGAAGTATTTTCTGCTGGTCTACTCCACAAGTCTGGCGAATGATACAGAGCCAAACATTCACGTGGATGCGCTCACTACGTGCATTAATTTTGGTTAGTGCCCCCCCCCGGGCGCCCGAGCCCTGCGCCGAAGGCGCGCTGAACCCCCCCCCCTGGACAATGCCGGCCGAAGGCCGGCTCCGTGACCCCCCCCGGGGGGGGGTCACCCCCCGCGGCGCTGTCTTGCCGCGGGTTCGGTGGGGTTTCCGTCGGGCCGAGGTCGTGTAAACCAGTATTACTTTTACACGACCTCGGTTACGGTTACGCCCCTTAGGGCTCCGTTACCACTCAGGGCAGCTTACGCGCCCGCCAGCATATTCACGCGCTTCGTCGTGCTGCCAATCTATTGCATCAGCCTGCTCCGCCGTTTCCGGCTCGAGTACTTCCGTGATGGTAGTTAGCCGTCGGAGTAGTTGGTCTACCCGCTCAGCGGCGTCAAAATGGCGGGGATCGAATAGCTCCGCAGGGTGCTTAGAGCTCGTGATGTACCAGACGGTAGCCTGGATCTGCCTAGACCCCCCCTTGGTCTCGACCGTAAAAGGGTAGCGGTCCAGTAAGCGCAGTAGCTGCCCGAAGGTCCACCAGTTGGCGCGGAGCTCGTCGATCAGCACGATTTTGTGACCGTCGTACCCCTGCCACCACTTGTAGCTGGTGGGCTGGTAGATTTCGTCGACTCCGTGCATGTCCCAGACGTAGCGGGTCTTCCCGACTCCCGTCTTGCCCCAGCGCCAGTGGACCTCAATGTCCCCGACTGGTCGCGGTTGTTCCATGTATTCGAGCCACTGCTTGGCGAATTGGATTTGCTGGCTGCTGGAGGCCATTGGCATGACGGATCGTGCCGAATTCGTCTCGGTGAGGACCCGCTTGATTGCTTGCAGGTCCGTCCGTTCCCCCGGCCGTTTGCGGTTGTCCTTGTCGATTAGGACTTTGCTGTCTCGCTTCCGCGAGTAGTTGTCGTCCTGCGTGCAGTATTGCGCCTCCCAATGGACTCTGGGGTGCATCTTCTTCAGCGCCGGGAGCCTGTAGGCCCGCTTGAAGGTGATGTGGAATTGGAGGTGTTTGCGCTCCGTCGTGGGGCATATTTCCTCTGTGCAGAGGAGTGTGTTGACCTCCGAACTGTCGAGCCATTTGACGTCGTCGTCAGTGAACTCGAACAGGGTGCACGGCCCCCACGACTTGCTGGGCTCGCCTTTGCGCGGCATGGTTTATGCTTATTGTGATTTCGGTCCCTCACCCGTCGAGCCTCGGATCTCGAGCCTCGAGGTTTCTTGTCGCGTGTAGGTAAAATGCCCGTTCGCCAGAGTGCGCTCAAATCGTATGCCGCCAAGGGCAGGCGTCGCCGCGCCAGCAGCGTTAAGCCGCGCGTAAAGTTTATGCGGGGTTCGCGGCGTGCAACGATTCGTCGTTTGTCGCGTCGGGTCTCGCGGAATACGCGTGCGATCGCTCGACAGAAGATGTTTACTGATTGGCAGTGGTATGAAGGTGCAAGTGCTGGGATTTCCCGCCCTTTGGCCACGGGTACCTGGTATGCGTGGCCCCTGACAGACGTTGGCCACTGGTTGCCCGTCCTGCGTCAGGCCGACTCGGTGAACACCGCGTCGAAGACATATGCGATGCGGATGCAGCTCAATTGTCGCCTGGGCGCAGGCAACGTGACGCAGCGGACGTTTCTCAACGTCTTCCTCGTTTCCCCACGCAAGGATCACACAGGGGTAATCAAGCCCATCGGTCCGAATGGAGCGATCCCCCAGCTCACCGCCATTGACGATTATATCGACAACGATCTGTTTCCGGGCGCAAGCGCGCGGTTAAATTCGGCGAAATTCAAGGTGCATGCGGTGAAGTATGCAACGTTGACGCCAAATTCGCTGACAGCTCCCGTGGACAACGTCCGTGACGTGTCTGACCCGTTCGCCACCTACAGGAAGTGGCAGTGGAATGTCCCTATCAAGCTTTCGGTCCGTCAGGTGGACGGCAATTCGTGGCGGACTGCCAGTTTGATCAGTTCGCGTACTACCAGAAGTATTTTCTGCTGGTCTACTCCACAAGTCTGGCGAATGATACAGAGCCAAACATTCACGTGGATGCGCTCACTACGTGCATTAATTTTGGTTAGTGCCCCCCCCCCCCCCGGGCGCCCGAGCCCTGCGCCGAAGGCGCGCTGAACCCCCCCCCCTGGACAATGCCGGCCGAAGGCCGGCTCCGTGACCCCCCCCGGGGGGGGGTCACCCCCCGCGGCGCTGTCTTGCCGCGGGTTCGGTGGGGTTTCCGTCGGGCCGAGGTCGTGTAAACCAGTATTACTTTTACACGACCTCGGTTACGGTTACGCCCCTTAGGGCTCCGTTACCACTCAGGGCAGCTCACGCGCCCGCCAGCATATTCACGCGCTTCGTCGTGCTGCCAATCCATTGCATCAGCCTGCTCCGCCGTCTCCGGCTCGAGTACCTCCGTGATGGTAGTTAGCCGTCGGAGTAGTTGGTCTACCCGCTCAGCGGCGTCAAAATGGCGGGGATCGAATAGCTCCGCAGGGTGCTTAGAGCTCGTGATGTACCAGACGGTAGCCTGGATCTGCCTAGACCCCCCCTTGGTCTCGACCGTAAAAGGGTAGCGGTCCAGTAAGCGCAGTAGCTGTCCGAGGGTACACCAGTTGGCGCGGAGCTCGTCGATCAGCACGATTTTGTGACCGTCGTACCCCTGCCACCATTTGTAGCTGGTGGGCTGGTAGATTTCGTCGACTCCGTGCATGTCCCAGACGTAGCGGGTCTTCCCAACTCCCGTTTTGCCCCAGCGCCAGTGGACCTCAATGTCCCCGACTGGTCGCGGTTGTTCCATGTATTCGAGCCACTGCTTGGCGAATTGTATTTGCTGGCTGCTGGAGGCCATTGGCATGACGGATCGTACCGAATTCGTCTCGGTGAGGACCCGCTTGATTGCTTGCAGGTCCGTCCGTTCCCCCGGCCGTTTGCGGTTGTCCTTGTCGATTAGGACTTTGCTGTCTCGCTTCCGCGAGTAGTTGTCGTCCTGCGTGCAGTATTGCGCCTCCCAATGGACTCTGGGGTGCATCTTCTTCAACGCCGGGAGCCTGTAGGCCCGCTTGAAGGTGATGTGGAATTGGAGGTGTTTGCGCTCCGTCGTGGGGCATATTTCCTCTGTGCAGAGGAGTGTGTGGACCTCCAAACTGTCGAGCCACTTGACGTCGTCGTCAGTGAACTCGAACAGGGTGCACGGCCCCCACGACTTGCTGGGCTCGCCTTGGCGCGGCATGGTTTATGCTTATTGTGATTTCGGTCCTTCACCCGTCGAGCCTCGGATCTCGAGCATCGAGTTTTTTTTGTCGCGTGTAGGTAAAATGCCCGTTCGCCAGAGTGCGCTCAAATCGTATGCCGCCAAGGGCAGGCGTCGCCGCGCCAGCAGCGTTAAGCGGCGCGTAAAGTTTACGCGGGGTTCGCGGAGTGCAGCGATTCGTCGTTTGTCGCGTCAGGTCTCGCGGAATACGCGTGCGATCGCTCGGCAGAAGATGTTTACTGATTGGCAGTGGTATGAAGGTGCACGTGCTGGGATTTCCCGCCCTTTGGCCACGGGTACCTGGTATGCGTGGCCCCTGACAGACGTTGGCCACTGGTTGCCTGTCCTGCGTCAGGCCGACTCGGTGAACACCGCGTCGAAGACGTATGCGATGCGGATGCAGCTCAATTGTCGCCTGGACGCAGGCAACGTGACACAGCGGACGTTTCTCAACGTCTTCCTCGTTTCCCCACGCAAGGATCACACAGGGGTAATCAAGCCCATCGGTCCGAAGGGAGCGATCCCCCAGCTCACCGCCATTGACGATTATATCGACAACGATCTGTTTCCGGGCGCCAGCGTGCGCTTAAATTCGGCGAAATTCAAGGTGCATGCGGTGAAGTATGCAACGTTGACGCCAAATTCGCTGACAGCTCCCGTGGACAACGTCTTTGACGTTTCTGACCCGTTCGCCACCTACAGGAAGTGGCAGTGGAATGTCCCTATCAAGCTTTCGGTCCGTCAGGTGGACGGCAATTCGTGGCGGACTGCGCAGTTTGATCAGTTCGCGTACTACCAGAAGTATTTTCTGCTGGTCTACTCCACAAGTCTGGCGAATGATACAGGGCCAAACATTCACGTGGATTCGCTCACTACGTGCATTGATTTCGGGACTCATATGGCCGGCGAGTTCGCGGCCCCTCCTGCAAAAAGTTGTAGAGTTGACGCTGAAATCAGATTTCGTGTCCGAAAGGCCGAGGTTGATGCCGGTCTCGTGCGTCGGAGGCTCCTGCGCGCTACCCTCGAGGCCATGGCCGCGAGACCGTCGCCCACCACCTCCCGACCTGCGACGAGGCCGGCCCCTCCTCCTGCTCCCTCCTCTCTCGCCTTCTATTCCTCCGAGCATCGGTTGTGTGGTGGCGGCAATCGGTGCTCGCGTTGTGGAGGTTGTGCGTCTCATGACACACTCACCAGTTGGAGGAATTCGGAGTGTTTCGATCTCATAGGTGTAGGCTCGAATATGTTTCAGTTGCCGAGGGGGAAGAGGGCTCGCATTGGGGGTGGGTGGGTCCACCAGTCCCACCTTTTAGTGTTTTCCTCCACTCCCAGAGTTTGGATCTGCAGCAGATGTAGTTTCTGCGGTAGTGAGCAACTCCGTGCGAACTTGGCAAAGGCTTGCTCTAAGCCTCTGAATGCAGTTCGTCGGCGTTATATCACCAATTTCGAGGCTGGGCAATGACCCGAAGATCAGGGTTCGAACCGAGCTAAGGCCTCGTAGTTTGTCCCGTCGTCGTATCGCCCCGCGATAGAGCCCATTCCATTCAATTCCATTCCATTCCATTCCATTTCCATTTCCATTTCCATTGCCATTTCCATGTCCATGTCCATGTCCATTTCCATGTCCATTTCCATGTCCATTTCCATTTCCATTTCCATTTCCATTTCCATTTCCATTTCCATTTCCATTTCCATTTCCATTTCCATTTCCATTTCCATTTCCATTTCCATTTCCACTTCCACTTCCACTTCCACTTCCACTTCCACTTCCACTTCCACTTCCACTTCCATTTCCATTTCCATTTCCATTCCCATTTCCATTTCCATTTCCATTTCCATTTCAATTTCCATTCCATTCCATTCCATTCCATTCCATTCCATTCCATTCCGTTCGATTCAAGTCCATTCCATTCCATTCCTCCTCCTCGTCCTCCCGCCATCTCCTCCGTAGCCGCTTTTGCTCGAGATGCAAGGTTCACTGGTGAATCAAGTGGATGCCGCTATTCCGCGGCTTGACCTCAGTACTTTCTCTCTCGAGTCTGTTCGCCCGGGCTTGGGGCGCGTTTTCCGACCTTCCTTAAGTCGGTTCTGTCAACCAAGGAAAGCGACTATGTTGGCGGACGCTGTGTGTTCGGGGTGTCAGAATTGGGCGTGGAACCTATGTCTCAAGAAGTTGGACCGTAAGTGTGAGGTTTGCGGGGGGAAGCAGTTTTCTCGTGATCTAGCTTGGCGCCAGACCGATCTAGATCCGCCCATGAGATCGATAATCTCGTTTATCGCCAGCCTCTCCGCAGAAGCGGCTCCTATCGCGTTCGGTTAAGTTCCCGGCCGTGCAGATTTATCCCAGATGCCCAGAGGTGGCAAGCTGGTTCCCAGGATACTGCGATACACGACAAAGGCTATTGAGAAAGTGTTTGCCTTGCAGCTGGCCAAGAGCATGCTCGCCCCCAACGTTTGCGGGGCCTTGTCGCAGCAAAATCATGTATAATGGCAGCGATGTTTAGCCCAGGTGCCGCTGTGCGAACCGCAGAGCACCATCCTCAACATAAGGGATGCCACTGGCAGCAATCACGCGAACCGCGCCCACTTCCCTATTTCGGTGAGACCCTTTCACTCGTTCGACGGGGGCATTTCCCAGTCTCCTGATTTCTGCGATTCGCCTCATGGTGGTGATCGTCGCAACGCGATCCACTCTGAAACGCCCGTGGCATCAGAAAGAGGTGGCAGTCGTCTATCCAGGACTGAAGAGGGTCAAGACGAACATGAAGAACGTTCGCTACTCTTTCACGAATGGCGCAACGATCGCGTGGAAACCGAGTACGTCTTTGAAGAGGGAGTCCGACGGAACAGTTGCAGGGCCCTTTTCCAACGCGGTGTTCATATCATACGAACTCGAGAATATAATTTGCAAACAGGATATCTTCAATCGCAGGGGCCATGAACGAGCGTAGCGGTGTCTGGTTATCATCTCATCGCCCTGGCGTTTCAATGTGGACCGTCGACGTCGCCAACATCGGCCGCGCCCCCATTTACGCCGTAGACTCAGATGATTTGGGCCGCTTTGCCGAACTATGCTTTGCCTGCGACATGGCCAAAGTAGTCCTGGATGAGCCTCAGCTCGGAACGATTCACCCCGGCGACATAGCGGCCATGCGCGTGTGGGTGTCAGCTGAGGTCGAACGGGCCGTCGCGGTCACGCCGGACGGCGTGTTGACCGAGCAGGATATCATCAATAACCCCAAGCAAGTATCCCCTGCGCTATTGACCGATCCCAGGCTCTGGTTCGACAGCAAGTTCTTCGCGAAGGAGTTGCTCGCATTGGCCCAGGGTGATATGCCGTCAAGGTGCGCTGTATATTTTGTCTTGCGTATATTAACCATCGAGAAACGCTTCAAAATGAGGAGTGGGGTGGGGTGGGGTGGGGTGGGGGGGGGGGGGGCGGAGCAGATTTTGATATTGCGTTTGTTGCTGCCTGGCTTCGTGGGCCAGGATGCGTTTTCAGTGGGGGCCTCTGCATGTATTGTCCGACGTGCGTCCCCGCCTCTTTTGGCCCGTGGATTTGCGCGCCTCCCGGTTGGATTCTGTCTAGCCTAGACGTCGACGACGTCTTTCTCGCGGGGCTGGCCAATCGAGCACTGACCGAAGCCGTTGTAGAGCAAGAGCGCGCCGTCTGCTTTGCACTGCCTCTGGGGAGTACTTTGGCATTTCGCTCGCTAACTGGACTTGGAGGCGGGCGGGCCACGACGCTGCCTTTCACGTTTCAAGCCAGGTGCTGGCGCCAAGGACGCACGTTGCGCGTTTCCCCCCTCCGTCTGATTTTGTTGATTTTGGCGGCGGAAAGGGCCGGCCTCGGACCTATGTCACGTGACCAGGAAAGTGAGGCACCCATCGCTCTATCAGCGCGCTCTATGCCGAGACCGCGGGCGGATGCGTGGTCATGCGCCGAGATGAGTACGCTAACAGCATCGCCCAATCGTTCGCCCTGAGTTAGTCGGTGCCCCTCCAGACATACTGGTTACCAAAAGTGTTCGTGGCGTGTTGGTTCGCCTAAGGGGGCCTTCGGCATGCGCGACCCTCGCGCAGTCTTGGACCCCGGTGTACGTTGTGATTCCGCAGCAGGCTCAGGAGACTACGAACGCCGACGACGCCCGACTGAACGCCCATTCCCGAATACTGTCGCAAGAGCTTAAAAGAA
The DNA here is from genome assembly GCA_963575745.1 of Prorocentrum cordatum. Classification (NCBI taxonomy): domain Eukaryota; class Dinophyceae; order Prorocentrales; family Prorocentraceae; genus Prorocentrum; species Prorocentrum cordatum. Next base: position 235,558 of record CAUYUJ010021614.1, read on the forward strand.
TCGCATAAGCCCATGGTTTCCGATGGCTCAGTATATCTGCGCAGCGACTCGGGGCGCCGGGCGCTCGCCGGTGAAGAGGGCGATGGGGTCAAGGGATCTGGCTGCCGAGGCTGGAAATGTTTGTGTCGTGGACACGTGAGAAGCAAGGGGCAAGTTCTGCCTCGCATCGAGAGTCCACGTGGGCACCGTCGCCTCCAAGTGCGGTCCAGTTGCGCGGCAGGAACGCTTGCTGTAGTCTGGGCGAGTGTTCTCCAACATTGATCGCGCTTCGCGAGCTCATCGGGGATTATCACCCTCCTGAGCTACAAAGCCAGCGAGACAATAGAGGGGCTCGTTTCCGCCCGCCCTTCATTTCTGATACCAGGTCCGCGTGCAGGTCGCCCTCCAGCGAGAACCTTGAGACGCCGACCGAGAATGCGCTATTTGGCCACGTGCGCTGGTTGCGCGAGTTCCTGGATCTTGGCGCCATCCATCGTGTTCAGTGGTGCGATGCCCCCGGTACGGCTGCGGGCGGCCCCGCCAATTGCTCACTTGGCCGTGCTCGACTTCTACAAGTTATTGCTGAATGCCCGAGCTACGAGATCGTGGCAAGGCCCCCTCCTGAGGATGCGCGGCCGCGACGGCTGCGCATGTGCCCCCGTGGGACCATGGGGCCAGGCGCATTTCTCGCTTGCTGACGCCCTGTGCATGCAAATGAAAAGGGCCTCCTTTTGGCCCCGCGTTGAGCCTCGGCGGGCCCTCGGCCGCTGACGGAAGCGCGCGCTTCCGCTATCCATTTTTGCGCCCTGTGTCGCGACAGCGCAACTTCGCGCCGATGTCATGGCATCGCGACTTTCGACGCGATCTTTCTGTGCCGAGGTGGGCTCGGCTCCCATCGGCCTGCCATTGGGCTTTCAGGGCCGACGTGTGTCCGCCCAAAGCAGGGCTGATTCGGTGGCTGGATCAGCTGGCTACCGATCCTTTGCATGCTGCCGCGCCCCCCGAATCCTGCATCTGGGCGGCGGGCAAGCTCCCTCCCCCGCCCCTTCGAGTTTCAAGGTGCGCTCCGAAGAGGGGCTTCGCATAGTTTGTTTTGCCCGCTGCCGTCTGAGCTCAAGGTTGCGCAGCCCCATTCGCTTGCGGTGCCTGGCCGTGGCGCGCCATATGCGGCCGTGGGCTGGGGACAAGGCTTTTTCTCTTGTCTCCCGGCCGTCCTCGCCTCGCTGTACCGCATTGCCTTTACTGGTTGCATGACAATGGAATGCGGACCCCTCTTTCTACTAGTCACAGGACCTCACAGTGCAAGCATGAGGCTCCCGCCTTTCTAGCTGGCTCTCGCTGTGGTGAGCATGATGGCTTGTGTCGGGTTTGTGAGGAGGGGGCTCAGGAATGCGAAGGTAGGTTGCCGCATCATTGGCGTGTGCTGTGTTTGCTCTGGCCCTGTTTATCCAGCTCCCGCCAGTGGGCGGTCCCCTGCTACTCCCCCTTCCCATCGTTCCGTGGCCACGCTTCTCCTCGTCTCCCTCGCTATATTTCCCCACTGCCCGTACCCTCGGGCATCCTGTCCAGTGCTCCTCCTGGGGACACGCCCCAAACACCCATTCTCCTCGTGCTTCTGCTTTTCCTTGTTTCTTACCGCCTCTTCATCTCGTTCCTGGTCCGTATCGTTGTTCTCTTTCTCAACCTCCTTCTCCTCTTCCTTTCCCCATTGACAGCCTCTTCGTGTTTTTCCTGGTCCGCATCTTCCTCGTCTTCTCCGCGTCCGGCTCCTTCCTATTCCTTCTGACCGAGGACTGCCAGTGGGGCGAGGACATGTTCATGGACCAGTGCTTGGATAAAGTGCTCAAAGTTGATAGAAAAAATAATTCCAAATTGTTGGTCGAAGAGGCCTGCGACCCGCCTAAAGGGTGGGAGTCCTGCAAAGACGAGCACATCGCGGCGTACCACCCGTTCAAAGAGGTCGGCGCCTACAAGACCTGCTTGGTCAGCAGCGGTATCACCGGCCTTGCCTGAGGCAAGGGTCGATGCAGTCACGGGCGGGTGTCAGCGGCATGATCGGTTGCTCGTGCGCGTGGCGCGAGCGAGCGTTGTGCCCCCCGCCTGCTTCAGCACCGTGCCGCGTGCCTCGCGCCATCACTTGTCCACACCAGTTGGCTATCGTTCCGCTCCTTCCCCTCATGCTCCAGTCTGCCAGTCAGGTTCGCTCCAAGCCAGCGGCACGAACCCACATCGACAATGTCAAGTGCCAGCGCCCGTTGGGACCGTTTGGCCGAGTCGCCTGTTGCATTTTCAGTGCCTTGCCGCAGCGCTCAACCCTCGCGATGCCCGCCGGGCAAAGTCCTCCGAATTCAGCCGCACGGTTGATGTCTAGCCCAAGGCGCATGCTTGATGGGAGGATGCGGAGGAGGAGGAGGAGGAGGAGGAGGAGGAGGAGGAGGAGGAGGAGGAGGAGGAGGAGGAGGAGGAGGAGGAGGATGCGGATGCGGAGGAGAAGGAGGAGGAGGAGGAGGAGGAGGAGCAGGAGGAGGAGGAGGAGGAGGAGGAGGAGGAGGAGCCGGATGAGGAGGAGGAGGAGGACGAGGAGGAGGAGGACAGAGCGGGGAAAGGAAGGAGGATTGCGTTGCCGCCGCTGCTTGCTCTGCCTTCGTGCAGAGACGCCTCGCGGGCTCCTAGGTGCGCGGGAGTTTGGCCACCCTGAGGTCTGGGGGGGGGGTGTTCGCTTTGGGCATTGTTGTTGTTTTTATTCGGCCTTTTGGAGGGCCTGCCTGGTGTACTTCCGGTCTTCCCACCCCGGCAGGCTTTGGAGGCCCCGCGGAGACCGCCATGGGGTGGAAGAACGTCTCATAACGACGAGGATTCTTGATCGTCGATCTCCGAATCTTCCCCTTCCCGCGTCATCGTCGGTGTCGTCGTTGTCGTCGTCGTCCTCGTCGTGTCGTCCTCGTCCTCGTTCTCGTCATCGTCGTCCTCCTCCTCCGCCTTCTCCTTCCTGGAGCCTGGAACCTGGACCCTCGAACCTCTCCTCAGCCTCCCTCCGAAGCTCGTCGTCGTCGTCGTCGTCGTGGTCGTCGTGGTCGTCGTCGTCGTCGTCGTGGTCTTCGTCGTCGTCGTCGTCGTGGTCGTCGTCGTCATCGTTGTCGTTGTCGTCCTCCTCCTCCTCCTCCTCCTCCTCCCTCTGGGTCCTCGAGCCTCCCTCAGTCCTCCTCTGAAGTCTCGAGTGTCTCGAGCCTTCTGGCCTCCAGGGTGGCCTGCAGACCGCGGCCCCGGGAGCGCGGGTGGCCTGCCCCGAGCACGTAGGGGCCTCCTCCAGGCAATCGGCGCGAGAGGCGCGAAGACTGCTCGAGGGGCGCCGGCGAAAAGGGGCCTCGCCCGCCGCGCGAAGGTCGGGACTCGATGCTCGAGGCTCGAGGTTCGAAGATCGAGGGTTTTAAATCTTAAGCGTTCTCGATGATCGAGGCTCGAGATTCGAAGGTCGAGGGTCTTGAATCTTGAAGGTCCTCAGGGGTTGATGGGCGTCCAGGAGGCTTCCAGCCGCGGCGGCTGGATCCGCCTCGAAAATCTGGCCCGACAACACAGCCCAGGATTGGTCCTGGGGTCGATACTTGATTCCTGAATCCAGTCCACCTCGCGTCGTGAACGGATGGTTTCTGGTATTGTTCGGCCTCTCGGAACCCTTACCAGGCCCCAGGACTCTGAGCACCGACCCAGGATCACATGACCAAAACTTGGTCCGAGGTTTGGAGGCCTCCAGGGATCTCGGTTGTAGAAAACGTTTCGTCTGGGGTCGGGAAGGTTGTGGGCCCAGACCTCTGGCGGCTCGGGGTTCGAAGATCCGATTTTCGAGGCTCCGTGGACGCTCTGTAGTTTTGAGGGCCCCTGGATGCCTCCGAAGAGCTCTGGACGTTCCTGGAAGCCCCGCTCACGTGTTTTTTACTTCCCCAAGCAGTGCTTATAGTTAGGGTTTTTTATTTCTCGGTTTGGTTGGGTATTCTGGGGTTTCTCCACGTTGCCGCCCGTGCCGCTTCGTGGGCGCCCTGTGGGCACCTCGTGGGCGCTCCGCGCTTAGGGGGTAGGCATGCCGAGCTGGCGCCACGCTGTCGCCTGCTGCCGCCCCTCGGGCGCCTCGTGGGCACCCCGTGCGCTGGGGGTGTATGCCGAGATTGCGCCACGCTGCCGCCCGTGCCGCCTCGTGGGCCCCTCGTGGGTGCCCCACGTTCTGAGCTTGCGCAACAAGGTGTTCGCCACATGCCTTGCACCGCACAGCTGCCATCGCATGTCGTACCCAATGTAACCCACATCACGCATCTTGCGTCCCAGATCTTCCGCCTTCATTCTGCACCGCCTGGGTCGCGCGACATAGCTTGCGCCGCAGTGCTTGCACTGCATGTAATTCACATCCATAGCTCATACCACGTAGTTAAAAAAGGCATAAACAGATCGCACCGCATAGCTTTCACTTCACTCATGTCAGCTTGTGACTAACAAATGATGCCCCCTTCCCCCGCACCGGGCCTGATGAACACACCCCGCGGGGCGCGAACATAATTTTTAAATCGCGCGTGCCAAGGGCCATCGCGGGCTCCGCCGAGGGGATCGTGCCCCCACCCCCCCCTGCTCGGCAGCTTCAAATCGATTGCCTTTCGCATAGAAATTGTCACAGGGGTCGTGTACACGCGAGGCGAAGTTTCCCCCGCAGGCTCATTACTGGTGTGCTACAGCCATGGTCGTGGTCAACGTCATTTCTTCGTCGCCGTCGTCCGTTGCAATTTTGGCTCAAGTGCAGGCTCGGGGGCCCGCGGGGGCTGCTCGGCTGGGACTGGCGCGCGGGCAACGCGCGATGTTGCCTGTTGGGAACCTAGTGGCTGGGTGTCCCGTGCAGCTCGTGGAGTGGGCGGCGGCGGTCTTCGCTGACGGCTTGGAGGCGGGCTGGAAGCTCGCCGAGGGCGCAGCAGCAGAGGCAGCCGCAGCAGTCGCAGCCGTGGAGCCCAGGGGAGTGGCACGTCGCCGAACAGAACGGCAGGCTTGCGGGCGAGGGAGGCGCGGGAACTCTTCGCCGCGCGCGGGGTGCAGGGAGGAGCGGGGGAGGCGGGGCCTGACGGCCCTCGCAGCTTCGAACGCGAAGCGGCAGGTGGCAGCTCGTTCGGCGCGCTGGAGGACGGGCGGGGGGAGAACGTGGACCTGGAATAGGCCAGCGCCTAGGCGGCCGCGGGTCACGCGCCGCTGGCGGAGGCGCAGGCGGATGATAACGTGGCCCAGATGAAACTCGCCAAAATGGCCTCGGGCAGCGAGAACGCGCTCCTGGCGGAGGCCACTGGCGGCGGCCGAGGCTGAAGGCAGGGGCGATTAGGAGGAGGAGTGGGGGCGGTTCGCGGTTCGGAGGGCGGCATTGGCGGACAGCTGCTCGGAGGGCGGCGTCGGCGGACGGCGGCTCGGAGGGTGGCGGCGCGGAAGGCGAGCTGGGTGACCGCTGTGTAAGATGGAGTGGTTGACGGGGCATCCCTGACCAGACCATGCGCGCCATCTTATATGGCTACCATTACTGATGGGGCATCTCTGATCCAGCAAAGGTCATGTACATCGGTGGAGACGGTGCCCCATGTTGCGACACGCCGAAAGCCATGCTAACAGATGAGGGCACTGAGCTTCGGATGCGAGCTTTTGGTCAGCATGCGACCGCATCGAAACTAGGACGTGCACCCTGCGCGACGCGGTGCGCATCATGGACAACGTTTTTAAAACACAGGGGCGCACCGCTTCAATTTAACAGGTCCCTTGCTGAAGCCTTATCTGTGACCGACGCCTTCACTTTCTACAACGGCGCATCACCGTGCAATGTTCTGCTTGGATGTCAGCCTGCCTGCCTGCCGGGCGAGCGTGCCTGGGCGCGATGCACCGACGAGGGTGCAGCAAGTGCGCCGCGTGAGCATAGAGGCCGCCACGCAGGCAACTGTAGTGGCGAAAGCCAACCGAGCTTTGCAGACAACCGCCATACTTCAGGATTGAGAATGTAGTTGCAGCGCGCCTCGCAAATAGTGCGCGCAATCTACCCCAGTGTGCGCGGTCCAGCAGCAGTCCGCTCATGCACTGCGACAGCGACGTGAGTCCTGACTTTCACTACTACCAAGCAACTGGGGCTGCCGCGCGCATCCAAGACATCACTGGCGGTGCCCGATCCAGGGCCATCCAACCTCTTAAGTCATCCAAGGAATTAGCTAGGCTTGATGGGGACTTCGTTGAATTCCAGGAGTTGGCCAACGGCGGTTCGGGCAGTAGTCCAGATGACCGACCGCAGAAGAAATACACCGACAACAACGACGTGCGGACCTGATGCTGGTCGACCCCCAACGATCCAGGAGAAGTTTGGAGGAATATCTGGATGCGCGCATCACGGGCGACTGGCGTGAAGCGCCCGCGGACGGAAGAGAATTGGCTTTATGAGCTCCGTGGAAGGCATTGCGGCCCAGCGCTATATGTTGTGTCGACACGATAGATGCAAGACGAATGCGGTTTGACCTCCGCGATGTGTGAGGAGCGAGGTAATTTGCCGAATGCGCCTTGCAGCGGGCGAGAGGAGGGCTTGGAATCGCGCGCCATGCCCGCGGAACTGTGCGAGTGCGACAACAGTTGCGCGCTGGGCGCCGGCCGCGGCGGACGTGTCAAAGGTAGTGTGATCAGAGCATCGTAATCAACTTGTGAACGACGCGAACGCGTCCACGATGAGGGCGCGCGCTTGCGGCATCGAAAGGCGCCTCAGTCGCATGCGAGGATGACTTTTTTGCGATGGCAGGCGTTCAGGCAAACCCCTTGGAGGTATCGAGACCTATGCCCGCGCTGCGCGAGAGCGCCTGCTTCTGCGCGCACTCGCTGCGCGAATCCACCGACGTCATGACGTCTCGTTTTGTAGACGAATGGATTTTTTAAGGAACGGCGAAGGCGACGCGGGGGTCTCGTTGCGTCTTGGGCTCGCGATGCGGGGCTTCGCGGGCGTCGAGGCATTCGGCGCCGAAGCCTTCTCGGTCGCGGCGCGAAGAGCTGAGCAGAAGCTCTGGGCAGGCGCGGCGGCGCGCAACAAGGAAACGCATTTCTCGAGGATCTCACGTGCAGAGAGCGGGCAGCGGCCACTGGAGAAAAGGAGAGGCCCGTGTGCTTCGCGCCCCCTGCCGGCTCTCCCTCGGCGCTCCGAACGCTGCCGGGCCTCGCCAATTTCGACGAAGCAATGCGCTGCCTCCATATCTCGAAGTCTGGCGCGGGCGCCGAGGGCGCTCCTCGAGCTTTCCCACTCGGGTGCAGAATCGTCGCGAGTGGTTTCGGCCTTCGGGGCCCGTAATTCGGCGAATAATTGGAAGCCGGGCAGGCCCTGGTCGCGGTCGACGTCGACATGGCCAGCGAGGAAGCTCGCATCGCGCGTTTGGCAGGTGTAAGCTAGACGCGCGTGCGTCTATTTTTGGCCTCATACAATATTTCAATGTAGCATGCCAACTAGTTGGGAGGTGGCCAACATTCCGAGCCGACGGGGGGGGGGCCTGAAGGGGCAGCTGTTGTGGCGGGGGCAGACGTGCTCATGAGTCTGATGGGGTGCACTGGCATGCGCTCTCATCGCGCAGACGCGGCTCATGGTCTACGTCGTCTTACTTCGCGAGTTCGGGAGCCTGCGGACATCCGGGTTCGGCGGCTGGGCGCGATGACCAGAGAGATTTGTTGTCCGATGGAGTTTGCGTGCCCAACCGTGGCACCAACGGGCGAGGTGCATGGTTAGAGCGACTCAGGATGCCGCCGCTCGGCGGGAGACGCGGGCGACGAAGAAAAAGGGCGCGGCGTCCGCGGGGCAAACTTGCCGAGGTTTCGGCGCGCGAGACGGCGCCGCCGCTTGCCACTTCGTGGATGCATACTGCAAGCCGTATCGATTCCAGGTGCGAGCAGGGTGTTCGGCGGAAGCGCCAGCTGCGACGCTTACTATCGTGGGCGGCTGCCCGACCATAGTTACGCTGCGCGAGCATAGATGGAAGCTACGCTGTCCCCTGAAGAACATTTAACGCATTGTAAAAGGGTGGTCTATGCATAATGGTATCACTCGCCGCCCAATCAGATTCTGCATGCGCAAATCTGCCCGGCATGGACCGACGCCGACGACATGTGCCTGACTTGGGCGCATCATTCGGACCACAATCATGTTCGAGAGGATTCTTATTCGATGCTCAGTGGTGTGGCGCGCGTGACGCGACTGCAGGCGGACATAGTGGGGGCCGCGATTCTCATGACTTGTTGTTACAGTGCACTTGTCAGGGCATCAGTCATGTAAGCGTGATGTGACGATGTGAATCAATGCGTGCCGCGTCGTAGTAATGCAGAACGCGCGCGGCGTGGAGCCTGCCCCTCGCGGGGCTGCGGCCCATGCGTTATTTGGCATGGCAGCGGTCGCCCGGCCGCCTGCGCCCGCGCCCTTTTCCTGGCGCTCGGCAGCGGACGCCCGATTCCGGGCGTTCATATTCTCTTGTGGCTCGATCGCTGGCAGAACGGCCTGATGCCGGGTGCCTGGCCGCAGGCTTACCGACATTGAGTGTTCATGTTTTCGTGTGGCCGAACAGCTGGCCGTGCAGCTTGTCGCCAGACGCCTGACCGCAGGCTCGTGCAGCTTTCCTTTTGCGTCGTCCAGCGTTTGCGCGTTTTGCTGCCTGAGCTGAGTCGTCGAACGGCGCTCGTTCATCTCAGGCGAGCCACCAGCAAGCTGAAATGAGCATGCATTCTTCTACACGATTGGTGCCGAGTCGCTGCGTGCATCCGTAGTGGGCTTTGCCTAAGGGGCAGAGGGGTATGGCCGGCAGCTGCTCTTGGAGGGATATGACAGCCTTCGCCGCTTCCGTCGATGGGCGTGTTGCTAATAGTTTTTTCGCACATTGAATTTTGAGTGGCGCCTGGAACGAATTTGTTGCGATGCGTCTCGTTCTCCCTCCTCCCGGCTTTCAGAGGGGCTGGCTAGCTGTTAGAGCGAGTGGGGGGCGAGCGCGCCCGCCGTTCCTTCGGGCTTTGGGTGTTGTCGCCAGGCTGTGATAAATCGCTGCTGACTTCCATCGCGTAGAGGAAACGATCCTATGTACTTCTACTTCGCCTCGTGTTTTTTTTCTAGTTCCGCGACGTCCAAAGAGGCCCCGAAACCCGCCTCAAGACGGCCCACGGGGCCACCAAGAATGCCCCCAAACTGCCCAAGAGGGCCTCAAGACGGGCCTAGAACCCCTTGGCCCAGGAGTGTTTCAATACCGCCCCAAGAGGGGCCCAAGAGCAGGATCCCGAATCGACACTTCGAACCGTCCGTCCCACGATGCCCCAGACGGCCCAAGGGAACTCGACGAGTGCTTCCCATGGAGCCACGGCAGGAATGATAATGATGCTCCAATGCTGTTGGGAGTTCCTATTTGTCCAACCTTCCGGCGATGCACGACGCCCGAAAAGGGCCCTAAATATTGTCCCCAAAAGGGCCCAGACAGATCCCAGTGTGATCCCAAGACGGCCCAAGAGGGCCCCGATACGACTTCCAAGAGGGCTTGACACAGCCCTAGAATGGCCGCGAGGGGGTCTTTCAGGGCCCAAGAGGGGTCCAGAAGGGCTTCGAAAGGAGCACCAGCCATATCAATCACTGATCGATCTGTTTGGGCCCCACCTGGAGCCTTTCCAAACTCGTCGGAAGAGGCCCACGAAAGCACCCAAGAGGCCTCCAAAAGGGCCCGGGAAGGCCCCGAGAGTGCCACGATCATTTTCAAAACAATGAAAACATGTCGCCCGGGACATCCACGCAAACATGATGATGATGGACCAGCGTTTGTTTCAAAACATAATTCGCTTTAAATATCACCGGACAATGTAATCAATGAGTCTGTCGGGAGCGTAGCGCCTCAGACGTCATGAGGATATCTACCATGGTGTGTCCAAGTGGGGGGACCTCAGTATATCGAACATTTTGTAGCGCGAGCGTTTCGCTCCAGACGTCCTGAGGAAACGTGGATGCTGGAAAAGCTGCTTAGCGACGGTGGTTTCAAACATGAAGCTTCTTACCCGAGACATCGTGGGCAAATGTGATAGCGCCGATTTAGCGACGATTCGCGTCGATTAGCGTCGATTCGCTAGCGCTAGCAAGATGGCAGTGCAGGTTCCCATGAGTTGCCCCTGAAGGTGCGGGCCCGCCGAATTGAGCCCGCAGAGCGGGAATCACGGCGGGCTCCCACGGGGAAGCTCGCACGCAGATGTTGGAATCAATTGGTGCTCGTGGGCGTGTCTTCCCAGGGGTCAGTGCCCATCGATGCTGATTTTTGTCAGGAACTGTTGACGTCATTCGGGGGGTTGGGCTGTACTGGCGGCCAGCTGAAGGCCTTTAGGGGTCCACGGGGTGCGTAGCGCTACAGTCAACCCGCACAGTAAGGATGAACGAGTTTCTAAGTTTGCCCTTGCATCCTTCCCCGTTGGCCTATCCTTGGCCCCTTTCGCTGGCCGCGCTTCGCTCACAAAGTGACGACATGGCCTTCCAAGGCCATTGCATTCTTATCTGGCGTCCTTATTCTGCGGGACTGTACCCCCACAGCCTTCACACTACCGCGCTCTCCACTCCTAGGAGGCCGTGCCCCTCCTTCGGGGAGGCCGTGCCGGCATGAACAGACAGTTCCGTTTATCGGGGTTCGGGTCTTCCCGACCTGACCAGCCTCTGCAAGAAAACGTTTCTCCATCCTGGAAGGCTGGTTCGCCCCCCTCCAGGGAGGCAATGCCGGACCGAGTGCTCGGTGCAAGCTGTGTGTCACCAGGGATTGTGCCTTCCCTGCGTGTCCTCTCTACCTCTCCAGCCTTCCCGATCTTAAACCCCGTCTCCCCCTCCTGGGAGGCTGTTCCCCCCCTCCAGGGAGTCTAGGTTGGACCTAGCGGGCTACGCGGAGCCCGTGTTATCTATCAGGATTCGTGCCCTGTTTACCTTTTCAGCCCTCCCAATGTTACGGTTCTCCTTCTTGGGAGTCCGTTTTCCCTCCTAGGTAGGCCGTGTCAACCCAAGTGGGTTATGCGCAACTTTTGTTTTTTTGTAGAAGGGTTTGGGTCCTCCCCGCTCCATTCAGCCTTTCCAGTATCTGCCGTGGTGGACGGCGCTGGCTATGCGGATACGGCTTTATCAGGGTTCGTGCTCTCCGCAGCCGTGTGTCCCATCGGTAACACATTCCCCTGTCCAGGGAGGCTGTGCCAGACCGAGCGGGCTATGCGAATGCCGTGCTCCTTACCAGGTTTGTTGCCCTCCTTAACTGTAGCAGTCACTCCCACTCATTCCACATTTCCACTTCCAGGGAGGCCATGTCGGACCGCGCGTTAGCGGTGCCCCCCTCCGCTCCCGCCGTACGTCCCAGTACCGTCAGAGTTCCAGGGAGCTCTCGCTGGACCGCGGCAGGGGGGGGGGAGAGGGTTGGAGTGCGTCCTCAACATTGGTCCTGTTCCTCCTTGCTGTTTCCTCCCCTGGCCTTCGCCTGCCGTTCCTTGCGTGCATGTCACTGTCCTGAGCACCCCGTTCCTGCTGCTACTCTTATGCCCCATTTAGTTTGCGAAGCCGTTGGCATCCTTATGTGGGGAACTCCGATCGAATAATTTGTTGTGTTTCCATTCCGCAGTTCCCAGAGGAGACTCCACGAGGAGCATCAATCGTACACCCAATCCTCACATCTGGGCAGTCTACGGACCCTGTTGGACTTCCCCAGGGGGGAAACTTTGACGTCTCTGGGGGGGTTTTCTGGAGGATATTGTGGAATTTTCTTGGGGCTCTCTTGGGATGTCTTGGCTGCCTCCGTGAACTCGCTTTGGTCTCTCTTGGAGCCCTTCTGGGCCGACTCGAAGCAAGCTCGAGCGTCTCCTGCAGCTTGCTTGGCGATGGTGATGACAATGACGCGACGCTAAGGATGATGACAAGGTCTGACGATGATGATGATGATGATGATGATGATGATGATGATGATGATGATGATGATGATGATGGTGATGATGATGATGATGATGATGGTGATGATGATGATGATGATGATGATGATGATCATGTTGATGATGCTACTGATGAGGATGGTGATGGTGATGGTGATGGTGATGATGATGATGATGATGATGATGATGCTGTTGATGATTATGATGATGCGGATCATGCTGGTGATGCTGATGCTGCTGATGATGACGACGATAACGATGACGATAACGATGGCTCTGATGATGGTTATGCTGATGATGGTGATGATGATGGTGATGGTGATGGTGATCATGACGCCGATATTAATGCTGATGCTGATGCTGATGATGATGATGACGATGATTCTGATGATGACGCTGCTGATGCTGATGCTGATGCTGATGCTGATGATGATGATGATGATGATGATGATGATGATGATGGTGATGATGATGATGCTGATGCTGATGATGATGATGATGATGATGACGGTTATGATGATGATGATGATGATGATGATGATGATGATGATGATGATGATGATGATGACGAAGACCAGGATACTGATGAAACTGATGGTAACGATGATACTGTCGACGAGGATGAGGGCGTGGATCCTTCAGGCGCCGATTTTGTTGATGATGTTGATGATGACGATGTGGATGTTGTTGAAGATGCTGATGCTGATGATGATGATACTGATGATGTGCATGCTAATGATGTGCATGCTGATGATGCTGCTGATGACTGCTGCTCTTGTTGATAATAATGCTGATGCTGATGATGATGATGATGATGATGATGATGATGAGGATGATGATGATGATGATGATGATGATGATGATGATGATGATGACGATGACGATGCTGATGACGATGTGGATGCTGCTGATGATGATGATGACGATGCTGATGGCGATGATTCTGAGGAGGATGATGCTGGTGATGGTGATGATGAAGTTCATGATGAGGATGATCATGCCGATGAGGATGATCAAGAGGACGACTGTGACGATGATGATGCTGACGGGGATGAGGGTGCTCATCCTGCAGACGCCGATTCTTCTGATGCTGATGACTTTCTTTCCATGATGATGGTGATGATGGTGGTGATGCTGATGCTGATGCTGATGCTGTTGCTGCTGCTGATGATTATGCTGCGGATGATGATGGTGAGGCGGAGACGAGGAGTAGGAGGAGGAGGAGGTTGATCCTCGGTGATGATGATGACAATGGTGATGATGATGATGATGATGATGATGATGATGATGATGATGATGATGATGATGATGATGTGGATGCTGCTGATGATGATGACTGTGATGATGACGACGATTGTGATGATGTTGATACAGATGAGAATGATGAGGATGACGGTGAAGATGATGATGTCGACGGGGATGAGGGTGCTGATCCTGCAGACGCCGATTCTGCCGATGCTGGTGATGATGACGATGATCGAGGATCGTTCATCGATGATGATGATGATGATGATGATGATGATGATGATGATGATGATAATGATGATGATGATGATGATGATGATGATGATGTTGTCGATGATGCGATTGACAGTGGCGACGCGGATGATGGCGATGATGATGCTGATGATGATGAGCATGATGATGATGATGATGATGATGATGATGATTGCTGATTATCACCATGATTATGATGATATTGATGATGATGATGATGATGATGATGATGATGATGATGGTGATGATGATGTTGATGATCAGGATTGTGATGTTGATGATGATGCTGAGGATGATTGTGATGATGATTCTGATGTTGATGCTGATGACGATGATGCTGATGACGATACTGATCATCATGATGAGGATGATGATGTTGGCTATGATGATGCTGCCGTTGTCGATGGGCAGCATCGTCAGCAACATCATCACCACCATCGTCTGGGCCACGCTTTACTACCTGGCTGCCCTTCCGTTTGCCGGTCCCAGGCGGCTTCAAATTTTGGGCTGGTCTAAACATTCGCTCGGCTCCTGCCGCGCCGCTGCCGAGGACCCCGTCACCATTCATTATCATCATTATCATCATCATCATCATAATCATCATAATGACAACCCCTAGCCATCATCACAATCATCATCACCATCATCACCATCATGATCATCATCATAGTTTCATTTGTTTTTTTTTATCAGTGTTAGTATTGCTATTTACTATCGTTATTAATCTTTGTATTATCAGATTGAGGGGGCCGAGTGATCATTCACTGTCCCTGGATGCGTGGCTGAAGTGGGATTCCGCGGTGCGGATAATTGTTGTTGTTGTTTGTTTTTTTTTGTTGTTGTTTGTTTGCTGTTGCTTGTTGTTTGTTGTTGTATTGTTGTTGTTGTTGTTGTTGTTGTTGTTGTTGTTGTGATTGTTGTTGTTGTTGTTGTTGTTGTTGTTGTTGTTGTTGTTGTTGTTGTTGTTTGTTGTCGTCGTCCCACCCGCGACCCGCCCCGCGACCCACCCGCGACCCACCCCGCGACCCACCCGCGCGACCCACCCGCGACCCACCCCGCGACCCCCCGCGACCCCCCCCGCGACCCACCCCGACCCACCCGCGACCCACCCCGCGACCCACCCGCGACCCACCCGCGACCACCCGCGACCCGCGACCCGCGACCCACCCGCGACCAACTCGCGACCCACCCGCGACCCACCCGCGACCCGCCCGCCACCCCGCGACCCACCCCGCGACCCACCCGCGATCCACCCGCGACCCACCCGCGACCCACCCGCGACCCACCCCGCGACCCACCCGCGACCCACCTCCGACCCAAACCACGTTCAAGGTACGAACCACCATTTTCGGCGCTTGCGGCGGGTTTTTTGGCATTCCTTCCAGGTGAAGAGCCCGCGACCCACCCCGCGACCAATTCGCGACCAACCCGCGACCCAAACCACGTTCAGGGTCAGAGTGAGGGGGCCGAACGGTCATTCACTGTCCCTGGGTGCGTGGCTGAAGTGGGATTCCGAGGTGCGGATTCTTGTTGTTGTTTGTTGTTTGTTGTTTGTTGTTGTTGTTGTTTGTTGTCGTCGTCCCACCCGCAGCCCGCCCCGCGACCCACCCGCGACCCACCCCGCGACCCACCCACCGCGACCCACCCGCGACCCACCCGCGACCCACCCACCCGCGACCCACCCCGCGACCCACCCCGCGACCCACCCCGACCCACCCGCGACCCACCCCGACCCACCCGCGACCCACCCCGCGACCCACCCGCGACCCACCCGACGACCCACCCGCGACCCACCCGCGACCCACCCCGCGACCCACCGCGACCCACCCCGCGACCCACCCGCGACCCACCTTCGACCCAAACCACGTTCAAGGTACAAACCACCATTTTCGGCGCCTGCGGCGGGTTTTTTTTTGCATTCCTTCCAGGGAGCCCGCGACCCACCCCGCGACCAACTCGCGACCAACCCGCGACCCAAACCACGTTCAGGGTACACAACACATTTTTCGGCGCCTGCAGCGGGCATCTGTTGCATTCGTTTCAGGTGGAGAGCCCGCGGCCCACCCGCGACCACGTTCAGGGTACACACCAATTTTTTCGGCGCCTGCTGCGGGCATCTTTTGCATTCGCTCCTGGTGGAGAACCCGCGGCCCACCCGCGACCCAAACCACATTCAGTGTACAAACCATTTTTTTCGGCGCCTGCGGCGGGCTGCTTTTGCATTCCGTCGAGGTGGAGGTGGAGAGCCCGCGACCCACCC
The DNA here is from genome assembly GCA_963575745.1 of Prorocentrum cordatum. NCBI lineage: Eukaryota > Dinophyceae > Prorocentrales > Prorocentraceae > Prorocentrum > Prorocentrum cordatum. The sequence goes on from CAUYUJ010021614.1 coordinate 251,228, forward strand.
GCGACCCAAAACACGTTCACTGAACAAGCCAATGCCGCACAAGCGCGGCGGCGGATTTTTGCATGCCGTCTGCGCCCGCAACGACCTCTTCAAGCTCCGCTCATCCACACCAGCCTGTCCAGCAACTATGCCCTGGCGAGTTGCCTTGATCAGATAAGTCGGGGAGCATAAAGTGAAAACAAGATTGCGTTGCCGTTATCTTGGGAAAGGAGGGGGAGGCAGGAGTAAACAGGGGACGAGGAGGACGCGGAAGAAGAGAGGATGTAAGGAGAATCTGGAGAATGAGGGGGAGGAGGAGGAGGAGCAGGAGGACCAGGAGGGGGAGGAGGGGGAGGAGGGGAAGCAGGAGGACGAGGAGGGGGAGGAGGGGGGATGATGATGATGATGATGATGATGATGATGATGATGATGATGATGATGATGATGACGACAATGGGAGGACGATGATGGAGGCCGATGAGGGGGAGGACGACAATGGGAGGACGATGATGAAAGGACGAGGGGGGGAGAGGGAGGACGAGGAAGAAGAGGAGGAGGAGGAGGACGAGGTGGAGGAGGAGGATGACGATGACGATGAGGACGAGGACGAGGAGGAGGAGAGGAGGAGGAAGAGGAGGAGGAGGAGGAGGAGGAGGAGGAGGAGGAGGAGGAGGAGGAGGAGGAGGAGGAGGAGGAGGAGGAGGAGGAGGAGAGAGGAGGAGGAGGAGGAGGAGGAGGAGGAGGAGGAGGAGGAGGAGGAGGAGGAGGAGGAGGAGGAGGAGGAGGAGGAGGAGGAGGAGGAGGAGGAGGAGGAGGAGGAGGAGGAGGAGGAGGAGGAGGAGGAGGAGGAGGAGGAGGAGGAGGAGGAGGAGGAGGGAGGGGGTAGGAAGGAGGAGGAGGAGGAGGAGAGGAGGAGGAGGAGGAGGAGGAGGAGGAGGAGGAGGAGGAGGAGGAGGAGGAGGAGGAGCGCCATCGACAGAGAAGGTGGGGGCCACGAGGTCCGCCGGCTCGACGACACCCGCGTCGCCCGCGCCCGCCCCCTCACTCTTATCCGCAATTGCGGGGTGCTACGTACAAGCCACATTTTTCGGCGCCTGCAGCGGGCATCTTTTGCATTCGTTTCAGGTGGAGAGCCCGCGGCCCACCCGCGACCACGTTCAGGGTACAAACCGAATTTTTCGGCGCCTGCGGCGGGCATCTTTTGCCTTCGCTCCCGGTGGAGAACCCGCGGCCCACCCGCGACCCAAACCACGTTCAGTGTACAAACCAATTTTTTTGCGGCGCCTGCGGCGGGCTGCTTTTGCATTCCTTCCAGGTGGAGGTGGAGAGCCCGCGACCCACCCGCGACCGAAACCACGTTCACTGAACAAGCCAATGCCGCACAAGCGCGGCGGCGGATTTTTGCATGCCGTCTGAGCCCGCAACGACCTCTTCAAGCCCCGCGCATCCACACCAGCCTGTCCAACAACTTTGCCCTGGCGAGTTACCTTGATCAGAGAAGTCGGGGAGCATAAAGTGAAAAAAAGGATTGCGTTGCTGTTATCTTGGGAAAGGAGGGGGAGGCAGGAGGAGTAAACAGGGGACGAGGAGGACGCGGAAGAAGAGAGGATGTAAGGAGAATGTGGAGAATGAGGAGGAGGAGGAGGAGGAGCAGGAGGACCAGGAGGGGGATGAGGGGGGGGAGGAGGAGGACGAGGAGGGGGAGGAGGGGGAGGATGATGATGATGGACGACAATGGGAGGACGATGATGGAAGGACGAGGTGGGGAGAGGGAGGACGAGGAAGAAGAGGAGGATGACGAGGTGGAGGACCAGGAGGATGACGATGACGATGAGGACGAGGACGAGGACGAGGAAGAGGAGGAGGAGGACCAGGAGGAGGAGGAGGAGGAGGAGGAGGAGGAGGAGGAGGAGGAGGAGGAGGAGGAGGAGGAGGAGGAGGAGGAGAGCGCCATCGACAGAGACGGTGGGGGCCACGAGGTCCGCCGGCTCGACGACGCCCGCGTCGCCCGCGCCCGCCCCCTTACTCTTATCCGCAATTGCGGGGTGCTACGTACAAGCAACATTATTCGAACTCTGGCTTTTCATTCTCGTTACCTCTTAAATGTTCAGTCTTATTATGTGTTATAGTTGGAAGTCGAATCAATTTCAAAAATCTTTTTTATTATTATGTTGTTGTTATTTTAATCATTGTTATTCTGCTTCTTCGAATCATCACCGCCGTCCTGGATCCACTTTTGATCGTCCCGGGGCCAGAACATGGATTCCAGCAGGCTGACATCTATGAAGCAAGCGCTGGTTCAAGCAAATTACATTGTCGGAGATCAGGGTGTCCATGGGATCTCGTGTCCACTGGACTGCGCCTCGGAGTCCATACCGCGAGGGCACGGATACGGATAAACATGTCCGTTGTTGGGGATCCAACAGTCAAGTAGGGGATCGACTACAGAATTGAATTGACCCAGAATTGATTTTCTTGTCGAATCCACGGGTAATTCGTAAAACTTTCGCAGATCTACGAATGGTTCACGTATTTCTGTTGAAGGGCCGACGTGAAAATCAATTATTGGGTAAATCAATATTGTAGTCGATCCCCCAGTCGAAACTCCCCAGACCTTGGCCTGGGCGTGGTCTGGCCAGGATATCCCAGCAAATCCAGCCGTGGTGACGAGGGCCTCCCAGGAGGCCCAAAGTGGCGAAAACGAGGCAAGGGCAACATCATCGGTACCTGTTCCTCTGATCCTCGATTCTTGGAGCGTTGCCCTAAGATGTGGGTCATGTTGCATCTTCGGGAGACCTCGTCTGTCCCATCGCGCCAGCCACCCGTGTCGCATCCATGTCGAGCTCATGTCGAACGTGTCGAGTTCGCGTCGAATCTGTGTCGAACCCATGCCGAGCCCACGTCGGAGTTGCGTCGAGCCCACGTCGGAGCACAAGTCAACGACTCCCACTTACGGGACAGGCAAAGTCCCGAATCTGAAAAAAATAAAGGGGGAAAACCCGCCCCTCTGATGGCTTGTGGGTCATGACTTAGGTCGGGCCTGTCCCCCTGCAGGGGGATTTTGGACGGAAAATGAACAATTCCTAAAACATGCCCCCCAAATATTCAAAGATGGTAGAAAAATCCCCAGGTTAAAAACATAAACATATATTTTTGAATTTCCCCCCTGTAGAGGGACAGACCCGACTTAAGGCATGACTCGGGTGTCTCCCGTGGCCGCTCGGGACGCGCTGCTGAGGCCCTCCCGGAACGGCCTCGGCGAGGCGCAGCTGCCGGAGCCCAGCTCGAGGCTGGGGAAAACCGCCTGCGGGCCTCGCCACCCTCCGCGGCCGCGGCCCCGGCGGCCTCGGGCCTCGGGCCTCGGGCCTCGGGCCTCACCTCACGTCGGGCCTGGCCCTCTACAGGGGGCATCTGCAAACATAGTCATACAACACAAGAAACACCATTTCGAATATTTGTGGGGTGTGTTTCTGTTTTTTGTTTGTTTGTTTGTTTTTCTGTGTGTTTCGTCCCTTTCCCCCCCGCAGGACTCTTCGGGACATGCCCGACACAAGCCTCGCCGTTCTCTGACCCTCGGCTCTGGGCACGTGGCCCCAGCACGACTTGTCTTCTTGCTGCAGGCATCTGCCACGCCGGGCTCCCGCGGGGATCCGGGGGCAGGCGGAGAGGGGCGGGCCCTACTTTGAAGGCGTCCGAGAAGTAAAAGCAAAAGGCGGCCTCATACCGGCAATTCACTCGGGATCGGCGATCCCATGACCCGGATCCGAGATCTGGCCGAGGACAGTGTTCCGGAATCCGTCCCATACAGCAGGACACGCAAAGCCGTGCCAGCGGCCTCGCTCGGCATCGTGCCGTCGGACATGCACTGCAGCAGCTTCTCCACCCGTGCCGCATTCCTCCCGAAGATCATCTCTGGGTCGTTCCGAGACGAAGATGAGCCAGCAGCACGATCAGCCAGTGCGGTAGAAATTGAGCGGCCGACTGCGAAGAGTATGCAGAGGAGAAGGAGGAGGAGGATGAGGAGGAGGTGGAGAGAGCGGCGACGGACTATCCGCAGCCGATAGCAGCAGCAGGAGGAGGAAGAGGAGCACAGGCCCCCCGAAGATGCGAGATAGCGTAGGGCGGCGGGGCGGGGCGGCACCAGCACCGACAGCGAGCAGCTGCCCTAGGGCCTACAGTCGGCCCGAGGCATGCCTAATGTCCTTCTTCTTTGGCGGGTCTTATTGTACATTCTGGGGGAGGGTACCCTCGAATGTTCTTCAGTTTGGTCGGCAGGGGGTCTCATGTTCTTTCAGGATGTTTTTTTGTCATAGGTCTGGCCGTATGGGCCGTCATGGGGCGATTTTTGGAGCCTCTTGGGTCGTCTTGTTGCGATCTCGGAGGCAGTCTGAGCCGTCTTGGGCCGCTCTTGGCCAGAAAAGGCGCGAACCCCTAAATCCTTCAAACACCGACGGAACAACATTTGTTTCTTGTCTCGGCAAACCTTCTCGGAGGTCCCTCAACCCTCGCCAGGAACATCCACATCGATATCCGGAATATTCGCCGTGAGTGTCCGAGCGGATGTCCCGAATCATACCGCAGGCGCAGGAGGAGGAGGAGGAGGAGGAGGAGGAGGAGGAGGAGGAGGAGGAGGAAGAGGAGGAGGAAGAGGAGGAGGAGGAGGAGGAGGAGGAGGAGGAGGAGGAGGAGGAGGAGGAGGAGGAGGAGGAGAGGTGTCGAGGACGACGAGGAGGCCGACGACCCCCGACGGGTGGCCTGAGGACGACCCCATAGGCCTCAGGGTGTCTGCCGAGTTCTGACACGGGAGGCCATGGAGAGGCCAGCAGCCTCCAAACCTGCACAAATACCTGCAAAGTCGGCGACGACGACGACGCCGACCGCGGCTGTAGCGGCGGCGACGGCCAGAGCCCGCACGTTGGACGAGCGCTGGCGGGAGCCTAACGCCGTGGGCAAACGCGGCGACGAAAGTGACCCCGCGAGACCCAAGAAGGCCGAACATAATCTACGATCCTCGACTCTCGAGCTGGATCTCTCATTCTCTCCCTCGGTCTTAAACGACTGCGACGTCGTTGGCGGCGATAACGACGACCACGACCACAACCACGATGAGCACGGCGACGACGACAGTGACGACGAGGAGCCCCGGCGTCTTCCAGAGGCCTGACGACGACCACAACGACGGCGATCGATCGACGACGGCCGATGGTCTCCACAGATCTCCAGATTCCGGAGGCCTCCAGAGGCACCAGAACAGCACAACGTGCCCCAGAACGTGCAATCCTCCGATCACGTGCCACAGACGACCACCACCACCACCACCGTCACCACCACCACCACCACCACCACCACCACGTCCACTACGACGATGACCGCGACGATCATCACGACGGCGGCGGCGGCTGCGGCGGCGGCGGCCTGGCGGCGCTGAACCTCTGGGGCCCTCCTCGGCCACCGTGGCAGTCACGTCACTAGCGCAGTCTGGGAAACATTCGGAGCTTTCCGACGCGTCGCACGCCGATCTCGCACGGCTCCGCTCCTGCTTACCCCCAGAAAGATGAACACATCCGCGCGCCAAGGGCAGCCCTTGCCTGGGGAACCTCTCCTTTGGTATCTTGGGGTTCACGGATTAGCGCCAGGTCCTGTGACAACGACCTGCACTCCCGGCTAGGGACCAAGCGCGCGAAGCGCGCGTGGTCAGAATGCATCGATGTATATAAAGACGTATACACACAACAACATAGCAAGTATCACATATCATGTGTAAGCATGTGCCATATGTACCTGTATGTAAACACAATATGTCTTTTACAACGTTGTACACAACCTTGAACGGTTTTCGGCCCATCCCGCCACCGCGCCTGGACTGTGTGACTGCGTCCTCAGGGATGCTTCTCGGGGTCTCTTCGGAGCGCTCTCGGGGGCCTCAGGGGGTCAGCTTTGGAGTCTCTGTAGGGCTTCTCGGGAGCTTCCTGGGGTCTTCTCTTGGTGGCCTTTTGGGCCTTTTGGTGTTTTGTTTGGGGTCCTCTTGGCGCCTCTTGGGGGCCTCTCGGGGTCGAGGGCTCGAAATGTTCGTTCGGGTCCCCCGTCTGGGCCCCGTGTTGGAGCCGTCTTGGGGGCCTGGGTCGTCTTGGAGGCTCCTTGGGCTGTCTTGGACCCATCTGTGGCCGTTGTGGGGCCTCCTTGGAGGTCTCTTCAGCGGTCTTGGGGCGATACTTGGGTCTACTTGGTGGGCCGTCTTGGAGCGTCGAGGAGCCGAAAAGGCGAGAACGCCACAATCATTCAAACACCGAAGGGAAATCAACAATGTGTGTTTCTTGGGGCCCTTTCTGGGGGTAGTCTTGGACGCCTCCATGGGGCGTCTTCGAGGCCTCTTGGACCGTCTGGAGGCCATGTTGGGCGTCTGTGCCCTCCTGGATCGTCTGGGCGGCCTCCTGGCGCTTTCTTGGCCCGTTACGGGGCCCTCCTGTGCGAGGGGACAGTCCCAGAGGCCCACGCGGAACACCCCAAAAGCGGCCGGTGGCGCCCAGGAGCGCCCGGGACATTGGGGGTCCGGGCCCCCAAGCTCTTTGCAAACCCTCTTACCTCTCAGGGCTGCGTGAGCCTTGGGGCAGCCTACTTCGTGCCAGAGACATGGTTGCGGATATGGCAGTACATTATTTGTAGACTGTTCAAATGCATGTTTGTTTTTCTCTTTTTCCCTCTCTCTCTCTCTCTCCCTATATATTTGTGTACATCTAGATGTACACTACAAACGATTCGAACGGTGTATGTACGTGTATATATACATATGTAGATCTGGAATACGTATAGTCTCTAGGAAACGACATTACACTGCCATGCGAAGGCTATGCGTTTTTATGTGTTGTATGTGTCGTGCCTGCTTTTTCGTTAGCTCTTGATGTTGTGTTTGCTGTTGCGATTTCGTTTTTGTCTTATTGCTTTATTGTTCAATTAAGCATTCGTTTTAGTTTGCAGTTCAAGTGTTTAGAATACGTGCCGTTTTTGTATTGTTGTATTACTCCAGGTGTTTCATGATTTCCATTGTGTTTGCTGATAGTTGTGTGTTCAGTTTGTAACTGTTTGTTGATTTTCGTTTGGTATTGCTTTCGCCTTGCTGTTGAGCACACATCGTATGCCTTAGAAGCATCCATGGTCTGTGCACATGCTACGGCCACACAGCGCCTGTGCTCCAGCCGACGAATTCCCAGTCCAGCTAAGCTATTCGGTTAGTGCGCGTCCCCAGCTCTATTCAAACCAACCCTCTGTCCGACCACCGAAAGGTGGACGGAACGAATGCAATCTGGCCTGTAGGGGTTGCTCGAGTAAAGTAATGCACATGTTGACGAAGTGGAGCGGTTCGTTGCCCAGGTTGGGCACGGAGGAGAGGGGGAGGGGGATCTGGCAGCACGCTAGGGAGTTCTGTCGACAATGCCCTCAGCGTGCGGCCCTTTCTGATGACCTCCTCAATCTTCGTCCTCGATGTCCCCACCCCGATGCTCGACCACAGGGATCGAGTTTAACAGTTTTTTGGTGATTTCGTGGGTTGTTTTCGTTTGGCTCTCCTTTCGCAGCAAAGGCAGAACGAGGACATAACGAAGGAAAAGGACAACGAAAACGAACAACACCGTTTGTCTCCAGCCCTGCTCGACCCTTCCTCGATCCCCATCCTCAACTCCCCTTCCCCCCTTACCCTTGGACGCGCCAGCCCACCAGGCCCGCTGGGTCCAGCGCCGCCGGGGCCCTGGGGGCGCGCAGGCGCCGCCAGAGGCAGGACGATCAGGTCTCGCCGTCGTCGCCGTCGTCCTCGTCGTCGTCGTTTTCGTCGTTTCGTCGTCGTCGTCGTTGTCGTCGTCGTCCGCCTTGCCTTCCTTCGTCGTCCTCTTCTTCTTCCTCCTCCTCCTCTTCCGCCTCCGCCTCCTCCCCGTAACAGGAGGAGGACGTCGAGGAGGAGGAGAAGGACGGGGAGGAGGAGGAGGAGGAGGAGGAGAAGGGAAATGAGGAGGATGGGATGTTGAGCGCAGTGATATGTTTGGGGCCTCCTGGGGAGGGCCCTCGTCGTCACGACCGGATCCGCCTCGACATTTTGCCCAGAACGCACGAATGGGCACGTCTTGGTGCCGAGCTTCTGAACGGGAGGGGCACCACGGCAAGTCGAGGCGGCCGGTCTTTCCCACAAGTTTTGGCCTTTTTCGGGCCCTGGGCCATCATGTACAGGCCCTGGACGAAAGACCCCCCGAGGAAGGGGGTGAGAGTCCTGGGGGCCCACGTCAAGAGAAAATTATACCGTCAGATGTCGTGTGAGGAGAGGCTGCGGACGCGGATTTTCCTTAAGCTGTGCTTGCACTACGAGGCACGTCAACGGCCAGGCCGCCCCAGCAACGGCCGGCCGCACCGGCCGCTCATGCCGAAGTTTTTCGTGCCGTGAGTGACCTCCTCTTTTCCCCACATATGTGTATATACGCGGGATGTGGTAGTATACATATACAGAATGGGGGGACAATTGGTACTCTCTGCCCCTGCTTCTAGAGCGCGCGAGCGGATCGCTTCTGCCGCGCCACGACGGCATGTTGCTTGCAGTTTGAGGAACTGCCCTACGTTCGACGTAGTAACTGTCACCGAGCTCGTTCCACTACCTCGTAAATTGCCCACTCGCAAACGTCCGAAAAGCACATGTCTGCTTTGATGTATTTTATCGTGGATCCCCCGCGGGGGCTCCAGGCCACTTGCGAGTAGTTACTTTGCGAATAGTGGAACGCGCTCGTCTAAATTGCAAGGGTGGTCCAGGTTTCGGGCTGTTGGGGCGCGCGTCACCGCTGTTTGTCGCTGGTGCGTGCGTTGGCGGGGCGCGCTGGGCTTTCTCGCCCAGGCGGGCGCCTGTCGTTGCCTCGTCGCGGCCCTGAGTTTTGCAGCCCACAGACTGCACCGCGCAGCTCCCACCACACATGCTGCAGCACGGGAATCGAGCTGAACGGTGTTTAGGCGATCTCGTGGGCCGCTTTCGTTTTCATTTCATGTCGCAGCAGAGGCAGAACGAACACAGAACGAAGGACACCGAGTACAAAACCAAAACGGCAAATACTGTTTGGCTCGAGCCCTGCTGCATCACGTTTACGTTCCTTCTCTATATGCTGACATACGATTTCTCCGTCGAGGCCGCCATGTTTCCCATTCCGCGCATTGGCATTTCATTTCTGTCCTGTACGAATGTTCACGTCATACATGAACTGGTACCATCCCCAACCGACATGTATCGAACCCCCGTGGTCTTGATCAAATCGTACCAGTTGCACACGCGTTGGTCTAACACGTGTTTTGGAAAACGCCCCGATCGAACAATATCATGCTGACCACGCGCGCGCCCCCCCCCACGCGCGCATGCCGAACTCATCCACCATCCAGGTCGTGTCACATAACTGTAATATCGAGCTCCTCAACAAACACATATACCTTAAAACATGTTTGTTCCACTGCCGAGCAGGTCGGATTCATACAAGGTCATCGCGCACCCCCCCCAAATCTCCCACATAATACATCATAGGCCACACGCGCGCGACCCCCGCTCGCGCATGCCGAAGCCGTTTGAACGAATGTTCATAAGCATTCCAGGAGCTAGTTTTTCAAAACTCATGACACCTCATCGTGCGATGCCAGTACATTATCAGCATCGTCGCGCTGCTCCTGACGACGCTCACTTCGCGTGTCCGTTGGGGGCAGGCGGGCGGTGCCTAGTGTCCACGAGGGCCGAGACCATTGACATGTTTTTACAGCCTTGCCCAAAGGATAGGGTCACAGGGGAACAGAGGCAAGAGTAAAACATGTGCACTCGTTGCATGTGTTGCTGAATACCTCGTGGGGAGAGAGGCACGGAGATCCGGACCTGCCCCTGCCCAGGATGGCGCAGGGCCAGCCACGGCGCGGAGGCCGCCACTTTCTCGTCGCCGCCGCAGCCGCCACCGCCGTCGTGGTCGCCGTCGCCCCGTTGTCCTCCTTGACGTCGTTTTCTTCCTCTCCTCTCCCATCCGGTGGATGATGATGATGATGGTGATGATGATGATGATGATGACGACGACGATGATGATGATGATGCTGATGATGATGCTGATGATGATGATGATGATGATGAGTGATGATGATGCTGATGATGATGATGATGATGATGATGATGATGATGATGATGATGATGATTATGAGCAGGAGGAGGAGGAGGCGGGGGAGGAGGAAAAGTCAAGTTAGCCGGATCGAGCATGTCAGAGGGCCCGCGTACTCCCATCCTCGACAGCATGATAATCAATTGCGGCACAACTTGAGTTTGAGATTGGATCGCGCTCACACCTCGCACACGGAAGGCGCTCGCGCGCGGCCCCGCTTCCGACGAGTTGGCGAAGAGCAAATGTTGCGGCAGCGCAGGGGCAGGATCGGCACAACTTCCTGTGGGCGCGGCGGAAACGAATCCGCGCTCACACATCATGTTGCGCGGCGCTTGGGCGAGGGTGGCATTTCGCCCGCTCTCGCGCGGCACCACTGCCGCTGTCCCTTTCTTGCGATTCGGCGAACGAACCATGCAACGCCCGCGCTGGAACGCCACGTTCCAGCGAAATGGGCACGGAACGTGGGCGAGGGCGACAAGCCGCCTCCTCGCGCGGGCCCAACAAAATAGGCGAGTGGTATTTATGCGGCACGTCGAGGCGGGATCTCCACTTCCTGGCGAATTCTGCGCGGCGCCGGAGCGAGACACTTTTGTACGCTTGGGTGCCGGCCGACCGAGTTGCGTGCTAAAAATGTTCGCCGCGGGCAAACGGGAAACCATGTACATTCTATTATTTTATACTCGATTAGAAGGTAATATATTATATTAGATATGGTATTATTTTATGAATGTATATATATATATATATATATCATACACATAGATGTATATATTATATATATATATATATATTTCAATATGTTGTAGTACATTGTAATATATTTTAGTATCATATAGTATATTTATTAAGCTATACTATATTATAGTATCTTATTTTATTTCTATTATAGTATGTTATATCACATCATATTAGTGCACTATAGAATACGAGTGTATAGGGTACCATGACATAGTTTTTTGTGATCCTATTGTTGTGTATTACGTTATACTATATTGTACGACTTTATATCACATGCCGTTATACCATTTAATGTAATATTATTGTACATTATGCTATATGTTATCGCATTATATTACTTTATATCTTGCTCTTACGCGCTATATTATGTCATACTGTAGTTTCATATATTCTCTTCTGTTATAGTATACTATGGCCTTTCACTTTCTTTTCAGAAAATATGTTATAGTTCATAATATCATAGTATATTGTAGTATATGTTGTTCTGTATACATATCTTATAAGGTATCTGGTATACTATCTAAATGGGCGCGGCGCAGAGGCGACTGCGCCATTCCGAAATTTCACGTGGGATGTGCGCCCCGTCCCATGCTTGCCACGCATTTGGCAACATGGACGACGAAACATCTAGGTTGAAACGAGACACATTGATTTTGCATGGTTTTCTTACATGTCGGATGGGGACTTCTGGATCTGGTCGCCTTCGGCCGTTCATGTGGCAGAGTGGACGTTCACCCCAAAAAACAATGGGGATAGAGGAGGATGAGGTGGCGAAGGAGGAGGAGGAGGAGGAGCAGACGGAGAAGCAGGAGGAGATGGAACAGGGCACAGGGGAGGAGGAAGAGGAGGACGTCTAGGAGGAGCAGGAACAGGATCAGGAGGAGGAGGACGATGATGATGATGCTGTTGATGATGATGATGACGACGATGATGATGATGCTAATGATGATGCTGATGATGATGACGTCCAAGATGATGATGATGCTGCTGATGATATTGATGACGATGATGCTGGTGAGGATGATGATACTGATGATGATGATGATGGTGGTGGTGGTGATGATGATGATGATGGTGGTGGTGGTGGTGATGATGATGATGACGACGACGATGGTGATGATGATGAAGACAGTGATGCTGATTATGATGATGATGATGATGATGATGATGATGATGATGGTGGTGGTGGTGGTGGTGGTGATGATGATGATGGTGATGATGATGACGACGACGATGATGATGATGATGATGATGACAGTGATGCTGATTATGAAGATGATGATGATGATGATGATGATGATGATGATGATGATGATGATGATGATGATGATGATGATGATGATGATGATGATGATGATGATGATGATGATGATGATGATGATGATGATGATGATGATGATGATGATGATGATGATGCTGATGATGATGATGATGATGATGACGACGATGCTGATGCTGATGATGATGCTGATTCTGATGATTATGATGATGAGGAGGAGGAGAAGGAACCGCACGAGGAGGAGGAAGAATAGGAGGAGGAGCAGGAGGAGCAGGAGGAGCACGGGGAGGAGGTGGAGGACGAGATAGAGGAGTTGGAGGAGGAGGAGGAGGAGGAGGAGGAGGAGGCGCAGGACGGGATGAGAACCAGGGTAAGCCCAGGCATCATCAACGATGTTGCAAGAAACCTTCCCTCCAAATTCCCTCGTCATAATCCCCGAACAAGGATACATTTTCACTGAGGGAAGTGCCCCTTTGGAAGACAGCCGTTCGAGCATCTGGAACCGTGCTGGAACACCATTCCTGGGACTCCGACGCCGCGATTCACGGTGAGTGTTGCGTCTTGACGATCCTGTATCGTGCCTTAATACCATTCTTGGGACGTCAACACCGCGAATCAGCCTGATTGGTTCGCCATGGCATTCCGACATCGTGCCAAAACACCGTTTCTGGGACGTAAAGCTTGAAACAAACTCTTGAGACGTATGTGCGCGGCGCTGGGGCGAGAACCGCATTTTGAAAAGGAGCCGCCCTCCATCCGTGAGACTTTTTGCGGACTTTCGAGACGAACGTTTGCGGCGCGAAGTCGATTTTAGTCACATTTCGAAAAGGAACCGCCCTCCATCTACGAAGCTCATGCAATCAAGCTGTTAAGACGAACGTGCGCGGCGCCGGCGCGAGAGTTACATTTTGAAAACGGACCGTCCTACATCCGTGAAGCACTTGCAAACTAAGATGATTGTGCGCGGCGCTAAGGCGATGACTACATGTTGGAAACGCACCGCCCTCCATCTGTGAAGCTCTTGCAATATTTCAAGATGATCGCGGCGCTAAAGGCGAGAAATACATGTTGAAAACGCACCGCTCTTCATTCGTGAAGCTTTTAAACTTTTGAGACGAATGCGCGCGGCGCTAAGGCGATATCGACATGTTGAAAGCGACCCGGGCAAGTCTCAGGCGAAACGCCTGGCCTGCCTTTTCGACCGGCCTCGGGGTGCGACAGGGAGGAGTTATCTAAAAGGAAATGAGATGGAGGAGGAGGGGGAGGAGGAGGGGGAGGAGGAGGGGGAGGAAGAAGAAGAGGAGCAGGAGGAGGAGGAGGAGGCGGATAAGGATGAGATGGAGGAGGATGCGGAGGGTGAGGAAGACGAGGAGGAGGAGGAGGACGAGAAGGAGGAGGAGGAGGAGGACGAGAAGGAGGAGGAGGAGGAGGAGGAGTAGGAGGAGGAGTAGGAGGCGCTGGCCCTCGGGCCGGCCTCCACCCAGTGTAGGTCTGTAGCAGTGTTGCATTGTCTTGCCGTTTTCTTTCTTTTAACATTTGTGAGCCAATCGTGCTCTTTTCGATCTACTATCGATGCGCCGTTGTCCGGCGCGTGGTTTGACTAAACGACTGACTAGAAGAGGAGGTGGAGGAGGAGCAGGAGCAGGAGCAGGAGCAGGAGCAGGAGCAGGAGCAGGAGTGGTTGGATCACATTCGCGCTTACAGTCGCCGAGTACAGGCCAGCAGGCCTTGGGGTTCCTTCTGAGCATAGATCTCGGATTCCACTTCATCTCAGACCCCCTTGCTGCACGAGGTCTGGCATGCCCAGTTGATCTCTCACATCTTATTCCTTACCGCACACGCACGAGGATAAGGTTGATGAGAAGGATGAGTCAGAGTCGGTGGAGGAGGAGGAGGAAGAAGAAGAAGAGGGGATGGAGGAGAATGAGGAGGAAGACGCGAGTAGAAAACCGAGCAGGGAGAAAGGGGAGGGTAAAGAGGCCGAAGGGCTGCAGAAATCTTGCATTTCGACTGGCTTGGGACAGCAGTGGACATGGGATGGCAGCGGGTGCAGCACTGCTGGCCCCACGGCTCCGCGGCCAGGCAGCTCTTGTGGGATATCCCGGAGGCGTCGGACGGCCGCACTTCTGCGCGCTCAACCGAGGTGCGCGGAGCAGGGGATAATCTGCTGATAGTTTGGGTTGTTCAGCCCTCACCTGCCAGCACTGTTCCCCAAGCAGGGGGGCTCTTACTTCCCTGACTAATTTAGGATTTGGCTGGGTCCAGCGGTGATTTTCCACGTTGCGGCCCGTGGCCGCCTCGTGGTCGCCTTTTGCGCTGACTGGGTCTCGCGAGGTTTCGCAACGTTGCCGCCCGTTTCCGCTTCGTGGCCGCCTCGTGCGCTGGCTGGGTCTGGCGAGGTTTCGCCACGCTGCCGCCAATGGCTTCCTTGTGGCCGCCTCGTGCGCTGGGTGGGTCCACCGAGATTTCGCCACGCTGCCGCCCGTGGCCGCCTCGTGGCCGCCTCGTGCGCTTGACGGGTCCGGCGCGGTTTTGTCACATTGCCGCCCGTGACCGCCTCGTGCGCTGGGTGGGTCTGGTAGCTTATACCAAATAGAGTGCGCCACACAGCTTGCACCGCATAGCTCGCGTACCATAGGTCACACCACAAATAGTGCAACACGAAACTTGCACCATATAGCTAACACCACGTACATTGCACTGGGCATCTTTCGCTGAACAGGAAAAATATATATTCCACCACCCTCGTCCCCCGTACTTCTTGGACCCCCCTGGGACATTGCGAAATGCATATGGTTCTGCCTCTTTATTAGCTGTAGTATGAGTTCATATCATCCCAGCCCAGCTAATCTGGTATCGATCCCCTACATCCGTGTCGAATATTGTTATCCCCCAAATCCGTATCGAATATTGAAACAGAAGTTTCCATTGATCCCGGACAAAACATCGGACAACGCACGCTCGCACAAAGGCCGACATCATACCACACACACAACAGTTTTTTTCAAGTTTTCCAATGTAGAAGCATGCAACACCAAGCGCCGTCATGGCTTCCATGATAACTATTGCAGATTGTCTGTTCGCGCGCATTTGCTGAATTCGTGGGGCATCATTTTTTTGAGATCTCGTCCAGAAGTCGTATTCTCATCTCACCACGCGGTGCATCCGCGCTGATCCAGCATGCGCCCAATGCACAACTCGCGCGTGCCACCACGCGCGCGTGTCGAAATCGTTCCCGAACCATTGGTTTGTTACGCATTTCAGTATTGAGGCCTCCAAACCATATTAACAACAATATTTCTTCCAACCACAAGCCTGCAATATCTATGGAACTTCTGCGCGCGCACTTCCTCACCATCACCCTCATCAGCGCCATCGCATCACCGTCGTTTTGATCGTCAACCGTCACCAGTGCCGTCATCATCAGCCAACATCTTCAGCATCGCATTATCATCGCCAACGCCGTTACCAGCATCGGCGCCGTCATTGACCTTGCCATCGTCATCATCACCACCGCCACCACCATCGTTACAACAATCATCTTTGCCGCCATTGCCGACGTCATTATGACACAGCGCCTGCCTGGCAGCTCGAACCGCTCTGAAGCGCCCCCGCTCCAGTGCGGCCTCTGAGACGCGCTGGGAAGGTTCCGTCGGCAAGCGCGATCGTGGCCACGCCAGTAGTGTAAACCAGCTGGTTTCTCTGCATGCGAGCTTGCGCGCGCCAGCGCGGCCGCCGAGATGCGCTAGGCGTGGCCAAGCAGTCGTCGCGATCACCGCCCCATGCGTCTTGCAGCGCGAGTCGCGGGTGGGGATGTGGGGTATTTGGGCGAGCAGTGGAGTTGACATTTTGGATATCGAATGGCCTTCAGCCCATCCCGCCATTTTGCCTGCGTTGCGGGTCTGAGGCCTTTCGGATGGTCGTTGGGAACTCGTCGGGGCCTTTCCGGGGGCCTCCTGGAACCACTTGCGAGGCCTCTGGGGGGGCTGTTTTGGGACCTTGGGGCCTCTTTTGGGCTCCTGGGAGGCCTCTTTGGGCCTCGTGGAGTCTTCTTGGAGCCTTTTGGGGGCCTCCTGGGGCGGCAGGTTCGGATGTTCGGTTCGTGTTCCCCCTCTTGGGCCGACATGGGGCCTTCTTGGGCCGTCTTGGGCGCCTCTTGGGCCGTCTCGGGGTCTTCTTGGGCCGTCTCGGGGGCCTCTGGGGCCGTCTTGGGGCGGTATTTGGGGCCCGCCGTCTTGGGGCGTCCGTTGCTCGAAAAGTGGAGAACCCTAAAAACAGTGAAGAGCAGAAGGGGCATCACCGAATTTGGCCCCACGGGGCCCTCTTGGGAAGGTTGTTTGGACTCTCTTAGGGCGCCTCAAAGGCCTCTTGGGCCGTCTTGGGGCGCCCTGGACCGATCGCGCGGCTTTCGGGGCCATCTTGGACCATCTCGGGGGCCGGGGCCCTCTTGGCCCATCTTGGAGCCAACTTCTACACGAACATATCATGCGGCAAGACGCGACGCGCCTCGGGAGGCACGCGGAAAATACCATAATATGTTGCAATTTCGGGTCTGGCCGTCAGGACTGAGGATTGAGGCTCCAATGCATCGAAGACGGGACCCGAGGAATTCTGAAATAGAGGTTCAGAGGGGCATATGTATAGCGAGCATAGCGAGCGTGCCGCCGGCGTTTGGGTCAAGGTGCCGGCGCCCTATTTGCTAGAACTGCCTGAGGATTCGGCAGTTCACCATCGTACTGAAAACGAGGCCCGACCAGTCTTCTGGATGGTACACCATCTTTCATGTACCTTCCAACCTATTACCACATGGTCCTCATCTTGTTTTTACTTGGTAGCGGAGCTGGCCCCACTAAAATGTGGCCAGCTCTGTCTATCATAATACTTATGCACGGCACGGCTTGTTATGCCACCGACACCACTGCGACGTCAGAGCGTGATAATTGGCAAGCAGGCAGAAACGCCCTTAGTGGATACGCTGTACCTACTATGGGCGACATCCGCCTGACCACTCCGAAAAGCGTATACGCCCCGGCTTTGCGCCACTTTATTCCAATTTACGACGAATTCGGAAACGAGTTACGGTGCCAATTTCCACTGCGCGGAAGCGCGAACCCCATGCTCATGAACCGACGCGGGGACGCACGTCCGCAGCCAATCCGCCGCCTAACGGCGATGGGCACACCAGAGACAACCGACCGCGGCGTCAAGGACGTCTCATGGAGTTTGTATTTACAGCATGTTACTGTCAGCATTCGTTGGCTGGCCATCGGGCGCGGCGAAGGATGCATGCAACGTGGCAACCACAATGATGGAGGCGATCGTGCGACAAGGGGCCCATGCTGGGACCCCTCAGGGAATGTCTTGCTCCTCGAATCTACTCGTGAAGTACATGCGTGGCTGAATGTCGCGAGCGCCAGCGTGGCCCCACAGCAATGAGATGCGTGCCTGCAGCGTGGCTTGGGCGGGGTAGCGCGCGCCATCGCGATGCGAACCCCTCCCCATATCATTAACTACAGCGCGACGATGCAAGGTGCCCACACGGACCCCGGCACGTGCATAATGTTGCGCTTAAGTGGCAAATTCGAGAACTGTGAAGATGTGCGACCGCGCGCCTCGGGGGCGGCGCTCGTAGACTTCGGGCCCGAGCCTGGCGAGAGAACGGATTCGATCCTCGCCGGGTTCGAGAAGGCCCGTCTTGTGGCTGATTCAGTTGGCTTCGCCATCCTGAACTCTCAGTTTCTCGCGACGGTGTTTTTTAGAGCCCGAAGGTTCGGCTCTGGCAGGGCTGCGCGGACGCCTCGGCCTCCCGGCGGTCAGATGCCGCGGGCCCAGCGATCGCGCGATGAATTATGGGACCGCGCGCGCAGCTTCGAGCATCTGGCGGAACGCGCCCCCGGCAACATCGGAAACGCGTTGCTGGCAAGCACAGGGCGCGGGAACGCGAAAACATGCGCGGCGAGCGCCAGCGGAGACGCGGCCGCGCCCAGCGACATGTGGACTGACGCTTCCGAGGGGGCCACTGCGGCACTCCTCGACGGCCCCCCGAGGTCCTGGAACTGGTAGAAGCTACCCGACGTCATCGGCACAACGGGGCTGGGGGCAGCCCTCCAACCCTCAATCGCACGCGGCCCCTGGGAGCCAGAAGACTGCTCTATGGGGCCGAGGCTCCAATGGAGATCCGCCCGTCGACTCCTGGAACAGATGCTGGCGCGGTATCATCCAACGGAACCGAACGGATCGATGTTTCAGATTTGCCCCTGCGTCTCGGTGGTGCGGAAACGGGCAAAAAGCCGCTGGGGGCGGTTCATCGACCTGCCCGCGCGGCGTGCGCGTAGGGTGTTGCGGGGGGCATTCGCCTGCGGGGGGGGGGGTCGCGGAAAGGAAGGTCGTCGCAACCGACGGTTGCGCGGAAAAGTCATCGCCGCATTGATGGCCGCTTTTTCCGTCGCCGAGTTTGGGGGGGTCTTCCAGGCCGCGGGTCGAGGCAGGCGCCAGTCCGCGGGGGAAAGGCAAGGCTGGGAACTCGACCCCGTGGGCCGAAACGGGAAGGGGATGCTGCGCCTCCGATGCGGGAGCGACAGTCATTTTCAGAGCCAGTGCGGTTCGATGGGGAATGGGAGGGGAGACAACGTGGCCCTTTTGACGGCTCAAGGAACAAACGGGGGCGTGGAGCACGTCGATTGGCCCGAACTCGATCCCACTTCAGCGAGCGCCCTTCCTACATGCGCCCAGTTCCACCGAGAGGCGACGGCTCGTGCATTCGACGACGTGCTCCCCGACTTTGGCGGAGGCGCCATTGCGCGCGACGGGGGCATCTCCGAAGCAGAGGCGGCCCCTGCTACGCCGGCCGAGCTGCAGGGCGCCGGCTTGCCCAATGTAGCGGAAACGCGCGGGCAGACGGCTTCGGCGGAGACGACCGTGCTGACGGGAACAGACGCATTGCGTGGAAACGCGCCGAGGTAGAGAATCGGGTCTGCGACTGCGATCGCGCCCGAAGATCTCGCGGGCATTGGGTGGGGCATGACTAGCTCCGACGCCTATGTGGCGCATCGCGTCTCACGAGGCCGAGCGGGGGTCCAGGACGAGCGAGTTGGACATGAATTTTCTCCTTGGACCTCGAGCGCCAGTCGGCGCGGGGGCCACCTCGCGACCCGATGGTGAGACGTCGCCCAGGGGCCAAACGGCGCGAGTCCTAGCAGAGTTTCGTCGGCGCGGGTTATCACATGGCGGCGCCCCTGTTCGCGGCGACGCTCGGCGCGTCGGGATGCCGTCGCATTGGTGACGTGCGTCGTCGCGGCCGATGGCGTTCGCGGCCCTCGGTCCGACGTTGAATGGCAGCAGGCCCGGGCGATGCGCGTGCGATTTGGGCCTGGAGCTGCGGGCCCGCGGCAAGCTCTGCGTCGCGCTGCTGGCCGGGGTGGCGTCTGCGCGTCTTCGTCGAAGTCTTTTCGGGGGGCGGGCGCCTCGGGGGCGATCTCGATTGCCGGTGTGACCGCGTCGATGTGGGGCGCTAGTATCGGCGAGGAGTATGACCTCAGGTCCAGGCGCAATCGCCTCCTTCCCCTTGCTTGTGTGAGGGGCGGGCTGACGGTCGAGCGCCATGTAGTCGCGCCGTGCTTGCCTGTCAGCCGGGCTCCAGAGGTTCCGCCAGGGCCTCAGTCGGCTCGGGGGCGATTCGGGGCCGATGGGCGTCGGGGGGATTTCCGGATTTGACTTGTGGAAAGTGGAGATTGGAAGCGTGTTAATGCTTTTCCGCTTCGCTTGTTTGTGAATGCGGGCGCGCGCGAGTCCCGTGCTCTCTGGGGGCCCTTTTTGGATTTGCCTTGCGATGCGGCGTTTGGCTCGAGCTCGCGGCGCTAGCGCTGCCGCCGCAGATTTTGGCCGGCGGGTCGCGCCGTGGAGTAGCAGCGCTTTTAAATGGTCCCCGGGGATGGTCAGGCTTATCGGGCTCGCCCGCCCCCCCCGCCCCCCGATGATTTCGCCCTTTGGGTCGAGCTGGTCCAGGCGTGCGCCGTTGCAGCCCGAACTGTAGCGTCGTCGAAATGTCGTTAGCAGCTATAGGGGCCGCGGCGCTGGCGCGCCTGGGAAGGCGCGGGGTTGCCCGCAACGCGAAATTCAGGTTATCGGCGGCCCCGAAAAACATGGCGATCGCCGATAAAGAGCTGTCTTAATGAGTATTTTTTCTTTCAACTTTGACTTGGTCGAGGTTGAGACCGCGAGGTGCGTCGGTAGCAAGTGCGGTAGTTGAACCAACTGGATCCACCAACTGCTCAAGGGTAAGGATCCCTCTGGCAAATTCTGCACCACGTTAATTTGCAGAGCCCCACCCAAGACGTTAGTATAAGGCCATCGTTCGGGTATATTGCAATTCTCGGGCCAACTGTATTGGTGATTCATTTGGGCGGTTTATGCCATGAAAGGTTATTCAGTTCTGGGCCATCTAGCTGTTTTGGAAATCGACAGGTTGTGCAGGTACTTCTCGAAGATCGTGGCGGCCTCGGCCGCTCCCTTTGGAGATGTGCTCGCGGAGGCTCGGATTCATAGACATCCTGGTTGTCTGGCTGAAGAAGACGGGGCTTCTGGGACGATGGCGACGAGGATGACGACCATGACGATGATGATGCTGCTGATGATGATGACAACGATGGTGGTGATGATGTTGCTGATGCTGATGATGCCGCTGAGGCTGCCGCTTAATACTGAGTAATATGCTTGACGCGATGATGCTGATGGCGAGACTGATGATGATGGCGATCCGGTGATGGCGGTGATGGCATTCATGAAGGCGGTTTAGTGGATGAGTGGGATGCTTGGAAACGTGGCAGATGATGAGGGCGTTGTAAAGGATGATGATGCTAATGAGGCGTAGGAAAAAGGCAGAGGAACATGAATATGGAGGTGGAGTTGGAGGAACAGGATAAACGAGGCGGATCGGATGCTGGAGGACGGAGGGAAGGGGTGCGCGAGCGAAATGCCGCTTCCGCCCTTGGGCGAAGTCGAAAAGTCGCCCACTCGCGCGGGTCCCATACAATCGGCGCCCGAAACACTGCGCCTCGTCCGGGCGGGAGCGCCACTTTCAGGCGAAGCCTGCGCGGCGCCAGGGGAAGAACTGCATCTTCGTCCGCCCGAGCGTCGACGAGCCATGTGTACCAAATGTGCGCCGCTCCCACGCGGGAAAAGAATTCTTTGGAAAATGAGGTCGGTGCCGGAGTGAGAACGACATTTCGGCCTTTGTCGTGGAATGTGCGCCCTGGCATGGGCGACCGGATTTCCATGTTGTCACGAAGCACAACGTTTCTCTTTTGAAATATCGGATGGGACATTCGGGATGTGGCCCTTATCGGACAGCCAGGCTGCATACTATGATTATGTGGTTTTATACTAACGATGCATAAACATACGGAAGAGGAACATGAGGAGGAGGAGGAGGAGGAGGAGGAGGGAACAATTAATCAATAATTATGAGAACGAGGATGGACAAATGGACCAAACGGAAGAGGAGGAGGAATATGAAGAGGGAAAAGAAGAACAGGAGAAGGAGGAGGACGAGGAGGACCAGTTTGAACCAACAATTCATACCCTCCCCCCAACCTCCCTTTTCGAAGGGCCCTACAAAGGGGCTCGTTTCCACTTAGGGTTGAGCCCCGTTGGGAGACGCCCGTGTGAAAATCCGGAAACGGCCGACACACCATTCACACGATTTCAACGCCACAAGTCAACCAGACTGATGCGTCTTGACGATCCTGAATCGTGCCGGAACGCCATTTTTGGGTTTTCAACAAGGGGAATCAACGTATTCGTTGCACCCTGACAGTCTTGAATGTCTCTCACGCACCATATGTGGTTCGTTAGCCCTGGAAACATATTGAATTCGGTCAATTGTTTGTCACGAGTGTGCGTGGCGCTAGGCGAGAACAACCTTTAAAAACGGCCCGCCCTCAATCCGTGAAGCTCCTCCACGTCTTTAAAACGAATGCGAAGGCGGGAGCCACATTTTGAAAACGACCCGCCCTCAATTCGTGAGAATCTTGCAACTGTTCAAAACGAATGTACGTGGCGTTGGGCGAGAGCCAGATTTTCGAAACGACCCGCCCTCCATTTGTGAAACGATTGCCAATCGTTGAGCTTCACTCTCGTACGTGGTACGGAAGTCTCAGGCGAAGCACCCGGCCCGGCCCGCCCTTCCGACTGGCATCGGAGTGCGACAGGGCGGATTTGGTCATGCGGAACAGGAATGGAGGAGGAACAGGAGGAGGAGAAGAGGAGGAGGAAGAGGAGGAGGATGAGGAGGAGGGAGGAGGAGGAATAATTATCTCAATTGTAACTCGAGTACTAATAATGAGAAGGATAGCGCGAATACGCATAAGCATATTTTCAACAATGCTAATATTCAGTACATCAAGAAAACGCGTACTATTATGGATAATTCTAAGATGCGAATCAGACGATCACTTTAACACCTACTATCATCCCTCGTAATAGTACAGCTCTGAAAGCTAATTCTACGAATGATCATACGAGTAAGAGTAGTTAAACAGACCAGTCCTAATACGTAGTAATCGTATTACCAATGATGGTATACATAGTAGTAAGATGGACTTGAATCGAGCCGTAATAACAATCAAAATTCGAATCGTAATACCATGAGTACCCAGCACAACAACATCAATTAGTAATAGTATAGTGCCAAGACAACTATTGAGAAGGACACTGCGACGAATACGAATACGGACGAGGAGGAGGAAGAGGAGGAGTAAGAGTGGAGGGCGGACGGGACCGACCCTCTGCCTTGCGAACGAGTCGGCGGGCAGGATGCCTGGATGTCCTCGACGGTGTGCTTCGACGTGCTGGAGCCGCGCCGCGCGGCCGCCCTCCGCGCGGCATTTCCGCCTTTCTCGTCGTCGTTGTCGGACTCGTCGCCGTCTTCGCTGCCGCCGCCGTGGTGGTGGTGGTGGTGGTGGTCGTTCTCGTCATGAAAGAGCAGGAGGCGCAGGGAGGAGGAAAAAGGGGACGTTGAGGACGAGGAGGACGAGGAGGACGAGGAGGACGAGGAGGAGGAGGAGGAGGAGGAGGAGGAGGAGGAGGAGGAGGAGGAGGAGGAGGAGGATGAGTAGGAGGGAGGGGAGGAAGAGGATAATGAAGAGGGAGAACGCGGGTGCTCGAGTTTTTCTTTGTCTGGGGGGCTTCCAGGGAACTTGGGGGAGGAGTTGGTGATCCCCTTCTCCCGCTCCGCTCTTCCCCCTCTATCCTACCCTTTCCTTCTCGTCCCTCGCTTCCTCCGTGCTCCCCACTCCGTCCTTCTTCCTTGTCCCTCCCTCCAGCTCTCGTTTTCCACGTCTTTTCCCCTCCCCCAGCTGTAACCATTTCGGCTCAAGATCCTTAGCGGATCTCGCTGATGTGTGCGGCAATGGGAAATGCCCTCCCCGGCAATGATCCTACCATCCGTGGTCAATTGTCATTGTTATTGGTGCAGTCTTCAATGAGAGGGTGGAGCGTGGTTCACATCATTTGCGTGTACCTGCAGAGGGGCCACCAGGCAGCACGCCCAGATCGGATACGAGAGCAACCTAATTTTCAAACGCGTCGTACCACGGAAACGCGAACACCTTGCTCTCCATTTTGCTTCGTTAGTTCCTTCGAAAGGAAACTGGTGGTGACCAGCCCAGCCCTCAAGAGAGCTGACTGTGAGCGACTGCGCTTCAGAGCACCACGGCAGGACGACAAACGGGCACCGACGGAGGGTGGCAGCCTCCTCGAAATCCCCCTTGACCAGCTGCCGCCAGCAACGCCCGCGCTGGTCGCGCGCCGCAGTACCGCCGATGGCGCCACCGCCCGCAGGGTTACCAGTCGTGGCAGGCCACAGCGCCCCAGCTGCCGTCCGTGACAACAAACGTCCTGCCGAGGATGTCGCGAGGGTAAGCCAGTGCGCTGTGGGGCGCCTGAATCTCTGCTGGGGGCGCATCCCATCTACGAGTGGAATCACGGTCGAGGGTTTCTGTCCGGGCGCCCATGGCCAGCGGGCTCGTGGTCAGTGGGCGCGCTGCAGCGCGCGCCCGAGCTCTAACCGTGGCGGGGTTGGAAAGAACGCGCACTTGCTCGCGCGGCCTGTGAGTGGACGTGGGCGGCCAGCTCAACCTGAGGTCAACCGGCGCCTTGTCGACGCGTGTTTACGATCGGGTAAATGCCGCGAAGGGTCGGCGCAAGAAGAGGCGCCATCGCTCGGGGACCATCGGCTGGAGAAGTTCTGCCGCGCTATGCTTAAGTGGCAGAGGAAGCACATAGCATGCGGATGGGGCTCCGGGGAGGCTCGAGTCGCTTTTTGTCCACGAGATCGCTGGGGCAGCCTTCCTGGCAGTGCAGGTCAGTTTCTGGCGCGGCGCGCGTGCGAAACCGCCGACGACCTCCAGCCATTCGAGGGGTTCGTCGCCGATGTTCTCAGATGCCCCGAGCAGGCGCGTCCGCCCATGGACTTATCGCAGACGACGCGGGCAGTCCGGAAACCCGTTCTCACCGAGGGCCCCATCGCCCGCGACCGAGCCGTTCGACGGCGGTCCAGTCATGAGGGAGGTTGCGCCACCGAGCAACGCGAAGTGTGGCGAGCGCATCGGTCGGTGAAGGCCCTCGCAACGAGGTTATGGCGAGGGCGCTGCGTCGCGCCGTTGTCGTCGGGGGGCACCTGGTGCTGTGGGCGTGGCGACGCCTGCAGTGCGCGGTGTGCGCGGGCGCGCCTATGCCTCTGCTGGCGAGCCCGTCGCCGCGATGTCTCGCGTTCAACCGCGCGGTCGGCGTGCACTTGTTCGTCGTGGAATTCGCGCCCGCCGTGGAGATGATATCCACGAGCGCGGCGCGCCGGGGAATTGGCTCGGAGGGGGCGACTCGCGTCGAAGGACGGACCTCCGAGGAGGTCGCGAGAGAGTTTGCCGCGGAGTGGGCCGCGCGCTGCGACTGGCCATGCTTGGCCATCATGGACCAGGGCCCTGAGTTCACCAGGGCAGCGCTTCAGGGTCTGCCAGTGGCGGATGGAGTCATCGGCCACGTCGTTGCACCCCGGCGGCGGAGAGTCGACCTGGCCATCGTTGCGACCGTCGGGTCGCGCAATCTGTGCGGCAGGTTTCAGCGCCCGCCTGAGGGTGTTTAGAAGCTTTCGGCGACTGTCGGCGTCGCTCCTCAGTTTTCGAGGGCTTGCGAGATCAGGCGAGATTTCCAGACGGCCCTCTTCGAGCAGGGCGAGTCGCTGGCGCTGCGAGATGCCGCCGAGGCGCCGCCCCGGTCTCGGCCGAAGGTCCGCCACCGCGAAAGCGACGCGGCGTGCTTCTGGAGGGCCAGCAAGAAGTTTCACATTCGTGTGTGGGTTGGGTTGGTCCACGCGTGGCGGTCGCCATCAATGCCAAACATCCGTCGGCGTGAATCGCGATGCGCGGCGTCCTGCTCAAGGTCTCGGCCGAGCAAGTGAGGCTGGCGTCCGACGAGCAGTGCGTCGGCGCCGAGGTGGTGGGCGCGCTTTGCAGGGAGTCGCCGGCATACCTGCGTCGTTCCGGACACGGGGGGCGCGCGCGGTCGCCGAGGATGGGGTTGCTGGGCGACGCCGAGGCCGCGTCGTCAACGGCGTCCGAGCTCGCCGCTGCCGCAGATGCTCAGGGCGGCACGGCGCATGACATTCTCGTCGGCGCCGCCCGCGCGCAGGATCGGCGACCTGGTCCAGGGCGACATGGAGGGGGAGGTCCCGCCTTCGCCTCTGCCAGCCGCGCCCGGGGATGAGGCCGTCATCGAAACCCGCCAGGCAGCCGCTTCTCATGCCCCGCTCACTGCATCAACTCAACCAGAGATCGAGCCGTCAGTCGCGAGCGGCCGGGCGACCATCGATGCTGGCATCCCAGATATGGAGCTGTATCTAGGAGCCAGCTGGAGGACCCGCACGTCGTGGCGGTGGCGCCCTTGCCAGCGGCCCACGGCGCGTCTCGCGCGATGGGGGGCGCGCCCGCGCTGGCCGGGGGTGGGCGACGCAACCGCTGGGGCCGTCATCGAGAGACCCCGCGGCCGCTGAGATCTTCGCGATGGTCCAGGACGCGCTTCGCTTCTTCGCAAGCGAGTTGAGCCTGGGTGGTTGCGTGGGGAGCAGCTAGCAGGGCGACGAGGGGCGCGCTTGCGATTTCGCTTGCAGGTGGCCAGACTTGGGATCTTGATGGGGGCAGCTGAGTCGCTTGACCGCGCGGTCGCCGCGTCCTACAGGAGAGGTTGGCGGCTGGTCGAGAGACCCGGGGCGGGCGGCGCTATCGCGATCGAGCAGTTCGAAGGCAAGGGCCGCGAGACATGCGAGGCGAGCCTAGCCGGGGAGATCCAGGCGCTGATCGAGCTCAAGACCTTCCAGCCTATGTCGGTGGCGGAGTCGCAGAAGTGGACGGCTGAGAGCCCCGGGCGCGCGCTGCCGCCCATCTCCGTGGATCGCTGGAAGCCTTGGGGTGATTGGTTGGTAAGGGCTAAGAGTCGATAGGTCGTCCCGGGGTGGCGAGACCCGGGCATGCTTAGTGCGCAGAGGAGGGCGCCAGCGCCAACGTCGGAAGCGCTCATATAATTGCAGCAGTTGGTTGTTGGCGCGGAGCACGAGGCCGCGAGCAGCGACGTGATGGGCCCTGTCGTTTGGGCCCAAGCTGCCGCGCGACAGCGGCGCTTGGCGGGCGCCCAGCCGCGTCGCGGCTGCGCGGGCATGAGGCTGGGTCAGCTTTGGATGTGCGAGACGGAGGTTCAAGATGATGCGTGGCCGGGTCAGCGGGCCCGCTCGGCTGTGCGCCGCGCTCGTCGAGGAGTTCCGCGGGCTCGGCAGCCAGCGGGCCCACTTGCGACATGCGCTTGTTCTCGCTGAGGCCCAGGCGATGCAAGGTCGAGGGCGACGTCGCGCTGGACGCAGACGACCGCGTGGAAGCCTCAGGAGCTGGGGGTTTGTTTGGGGTTTCGTGGTGCGCCGCCGTCGGTTCCGTAGGTGTGCGGCTCAAGCGGAGGGTTTCTGGCTTTGTCCTTTTCGAGAGCTCGCGCGCCGAAGGCCTGGGGCCCAATTTGAGCGCCCGCCCCTGCAGGGCGCCGACGGGCCACCAGGCCGCGGCTCTGCCTCCGGCTTCAGAGGTGCGAGCAAGGGGCCGCCCACCTCTCGCGGCCGCGGCGCCGCGGCGTTCGGATGGAGCTGGCGAGAGAGCCGGCGCCCGGGCTGTGCCTGCGCCGCGCCGTCCAGCGCGATGATGGGGCCGACGCTGGCCGGGTGATAGGGGTTATCAGGCGCGTGGTGTCGGACAACCCCGGCGGGGCGGCGCTCGGGATGGAATGCTTCGGGACGACCGACCCGTATCTCGCGTGGTGGTTGGAGTTCCACCGTGGTCGTGACCAGGCGGTCTATTTACACGTGTGCAAGGGACTGGGGAGCTCCTGCCTTTATCGAGGGCCAGGAGCGGGGATCTCCGTCCTGCGCGCGAGGGCCCCTCAGCGACTTTCTCCAGCGGGGGCGGCTGACATCCGCGTGGCGATGCTGCAGGAGTACGAGGGCTGCCCTGGGCTGCCGCAGGACGTTGCTGCGGCCGAGCTGGCCGCGGCGGTGGTCGAGCCTGTGCCTGTTGACAGCGCCCGCGGCGAGGGCGCCGACTTTCCCCCTCGGAAGCGCCCTGCGGCCGCTGACGGGCCGAGCGACCTCGTCGAGCTCGACGGCGAGAAGCTGGCAAACGACGGGGCCTTCGAGGAGCTGGAGCGCGAGCTGCGAGCCTTGGAGGGCAGGGCAGAAGCCGCCGCCCCGGAGGCGATGGGCGGCTACCGCGAGCGCCTGGCCGAGCTGAGGACCAAGCTCGACGAGGCCCGGCGACGCTGCAAGGGAGCTGGCAAGAAGCGCTCGAAGCACGGTGAGTTGATTCGGAGCAGGATCGCGGGCCAGATGCTGCCAACCGCGGGCGCTTCCAGTTACTCGACTGGTGGGCAGGCTGGCTCGGGTGAGAAGGCGGTGCTGCGCGCGCTGGCGAACTACCTTCGCAAGAAGGGGCCTGGCGACCCGTTCGACAGCGACGAGGAGCAGATTGCTGGAGAGGCCCGTCGCCGCGAAGAGGCTCGCCTACGAGCGCACCGCGCAGAAGGCGCCAGGCCGGTTAGCCGAGAAGGAGATGGAGAACATGGCCCAGTACTGGGACACAGACGAGGGGGACGACGACGTTTCCCACCTTGAGGGTGCTGCGACCCGCGTACTCGATCAAGGAGATTGGCGAGGACAGGTACAGGGTGCCGCGGACGCTGTGCGAGTACCTGATCGTCAAGGGCAAGTCTGTGCACGCGCTGGACTACATCTTCTGCAGGATCAAAGCGCTGCAGAAGGCGATCAGGGACGGCCGCGCGCGAACGGCGAAGCGGTTCGAGCTGATCCCGCCCGACAGCGGAGACTTCAGCTTGTTGGTTGAGGACGAGGAGCAGGGTGCCGGCATCGAGGCGGCGGAGGTCAGGATGGCCCAGCTGCTGGGGAAGCTGGGCGGCCGCGGCTAGGACATCGGCCGGGATGGTGGTACTGGCTTGCCGCCTTTTCCCGATGGCCAGCGCCGTGGTGGAGGTCTGGGCCCTGGAGCCTTGCCGATTGCGGACATCGGCGCGCCGGCTGCTGCAGCTGGACTACGAGATCGAGGTGGACTACGCCCTCCCGCTGGCCGCCAGAGTTTGGCGCTAGCCGAGCCGACGGCACCGCCGTCCGTTGGGGGGCGCCTTGCCCGCGCTGACAGACCGCCGGAGCCCCCAGGCGGTGGGCGGGTCGCCCCTGTCAGCGTGGGCTTCGGCTCGGGCGAACGCGCCCCGAGCCGAGGGGGGGGGGGGGCAGGAAGCAGCTCAAGAAGAGGATCGCGCAGGAGTTCTTCAAGCCCAGGGCTGGACCCAATAACGCCCCGCAGAAGGGTGGCCCGCCGCGGCGGGTGGTTCAGCTGGAGCGCTGAGGTGTGTGACAGCAGAGGTCGGGGCGGAGCAGCTGCCGCGCGGTGCCGTGCCCTGCGGGGCGGTGGCGCTGCCTCTCCGTGACATGCCCGACGTGGCGGTGGCGCAGGGGGCTGCCGACGCCGTGCCCCTCGGGGCGGTGGCGTCGGCTGGGCAGCCTGCTGGTGCCGTGCCCTGCGGGGCGGTGGCGCCTCCCCTCCGTGCAGTTCCCGCTGTGGCGGTGGCGCAGTGGGGCGCTGACGCCGTGTCCTTCGGGGTGGGGGGGTCGGCGGAGCAGCCTGCAGCGACCTCGACCCTGGCCAGTGGAAGGCTGCTGCTTTTTCCCGCCTGTGCCGCTCGAGAGACTGCACGATGGCAATGCTGGAGATCGGCTTCGGGATTCTGATCCATGTGCGAAGGTTGCCGAGCAAGCTCGGCGACATCCTGAGGTGTTTTCCGAATGGCGTCGCGCCACAATTGTCGGAGGCTGGTGCTGGACGCGATGTGTTGCCACTACCAGTGAGGGGGCCGACGCCCCTACTCGCTTGGGAACGAGATATGACGAGCAGAGGTCTGCTCAGACGGTGAAGGGTCCCCCGTCAACGTAGAGAGGTGGACGAACTCTTTGAAGGTTGAAGCCCAGGAGATCGCCGGACAGGTCTGGACCTTCCGCAGCGTCATGGGCTTTAACTACTTGTACTTGGGCCATCTCAGTAAGGGCCGCTGGAGAGCTGCTGGAACTTGCTCCCAGGTCCAGTTGGCTCGCCTGCGCGTGATCGGTGAGACGGTCGACTGGCGCGTAGGCGAGATGGCCTCAGGACCTGCTGAAGAGCCGGACCAGCTACAACCTCGACGAGGACTGCCAGGCCCTGCCGCTCAATTTCCTGGAGCTCGGGCCGGGGCTCCCGAAGGCCGAGGACATCGTCTGCCTGGGCGTCCTCGAGTATGTGGGGCCAGACCTGCAGTGCCTGCTCGCGACGCCCGAGCTCTCTCTCTGCTGCCAGAGGCTGACTGGCCACCTGCGCCGCCGAGGGCCAAGGTGAACGTCGAGCGGGTCGAGGGCGCGTGGCTCATCGCCGCGAAGCTGATGGATCGCAAGCAACTCAAGCCCATGGCCGCCGATAAGATCTTCCAGGCGCATGGGCGGAGGGTCACCGCGCCAGCGGCCTCTTCGCAGTCTCCAAGACCGGTGCTCCCGGGCCCGGAGCGAGCAAGGTCACGAGATGGATTTTCAACGTGGTCCCGACCAACGCTTACTTGAAGCCGATGGCGGGTGACTCGTCCACGGTGGCCCTCTCCCCGGCTTGGGTCAGTATCTCGCTGGGGCCAGAGGAGGCCCTGCTCGGGAGCGGGGGCGACCAGAAGGGGGCCTTCTTCATGCATCGCATCCCTGAGCTTGGGTTGGGCTATATGGCGGTGTGCACTCCTGTTCCTGGCCACGTCCTAGGGATAAATGCGAAGGAGGTCTGGCTGGCCATGGCGGTGCCCCCTATGGGCTGGGTGTACAGCGTGCCCATCTTCCAGAGCATCCACTGGGGAGTCGCCCTCTTGGATGAGCCCGACGGGGCCGCGCTCCCTGCCGCGAGGGGATGGAGGAGAGACCGTCTTGTGCCGGCTGCGGCGGCCGCCCCGCTGGCCTGCTGGGTTTTGCGAGACTGGTGGAGTGCCTGCATTGGCGATTTCGATGCTGGCGAGGCCCTTGAATGGAAGGCTGCCTTGCCATTGATCGGGTCGCCCGGCCGCCTCCAGGCTCGCATGAGAGAGAGTTTCCGAAGCAACTCCGTCCCCATCAGCGAGAACAAGGCCAACCAGCGCCAAGTCCTTGTCACCCGGATGGGGGTCGAGGTCGTTGGGGTCTTTGGTCGGGCGGCCAGCAACCGAGAGAAGAACGCGCAGCTGTGCGGCCTCGCCCTGTGGCTGCTTACCAGTGACCACCCGCTGGGGAATTAGCTGCTGATCCTCATGGGCCGCTGGAGTCGTGCTTGAATTTCGACAGCCGTTGTTCGGGGTCTTCAATGCCGTGTGGGAGCTGATTGGCTCGGGCCGGACTGCCCTCCCGCGGGACTGCTTGGGCGATTTGATGCACGCGTGCTTGCTGCTGCCGTTGGCCTCTTCGAACCTGAGGGCGGGGGCCACGGGGGTCGTCTCCTGCTCCGACGCCAGCGAGGACGGCGCCGGCACGTGCCCCGCCGCGGGTCTGGCCGACGGAGCGGGGCCCTTCCTGAACAGCTTGGGGAGTTCCGAGACTTGGGCCCACCGCGTCGCCGGGTACTGCGGCAAGTGCGTGGTCGAGTCGCCGCCGGAGCCCTGCGCCGACAGGAAGTGGCCGCCCCGCGTCCTGCCGGTGAGCCTGTTCGACGGCATCGGGGGAGCAGCTGTCTCGCTGGCGCGAGCGGGTTTTGCACTCGGAGGCTACATGAGCAGCGAGGTCGACAAGGGAGCCAGGCGCATTTTGCGCTCACGTCGGCCGGGGCTGATCGAGCTGGGCCCTGTGGAAGAGATCCAGCAGAGGCAGCTCGAGGCCTTGACGGTTTTCCAGGATCGCATCGTGGCTGCGATTGTGGCCGGAGGTAGCCCGTGCCAAGATGGTCGCGGAAACAACGCTGACCGGCCGCTGGCTCACGGCGCGCGCAGCGGGCTTTTTGTGCGCATCCCGCAGGTGGTGCGCTCCTTGGTCCAGGTGATGAGCGTTCCTGTGCACTGATTCGTAGAACATGTTCTCTCCATGTGCGCTGAGTCCGTCCAGGAGTTCAACCGGGTGCTACAAGTGCGACCCATCAGTGCGTGTAATTCTTTCTCGAGGTCCCCGGGGTGCTTGTGGGGCCCAGGGCCAACTATGACCTCATCAAGGCCATCGAGATCCCTAAGGCTCAGGCGGATTCTTGGGTGTCTTCGGGCTGTGCGAGAGCATCTTCAGATGGGGCCGGTGTGTGCTCTACTGCGACGTCGTGAGAAGTGCGCTCCCTGCAAGCCCGCTGGGATTTCCTCAGCGAGCTCCGAGGCCATCCAGAGGTGGATATCAGATCGACATGCGTACCCTCCGTGCCAGTACGAACTAGTCCATATGATTGAGCCTCACACCCTTATGTTCTACAGAACGGGAGGTGCTGATGGGTTCCTTGAGCATGGTGCATCAGCTGTAGCCAGTTCGGGCTCTAGCTGTTCCAGCGTCGAGACAGCCGGGTGTTGCTTCATCGGTAACGCGTTTGCAGTGTCGTCAGCTGGCTTTCCTCGGCGCTGAAGCGTGAGCTGGGCTGGCAGATCAGTGTTGAAGACCTCTCCCGCACCGCTTTGAAGCTGGAGGTCAAGGATCTGTTGGACGAGAGGGTTGAGTTCACTAGGGGATCTATTCGCGAGACGGCCTTGGACCAGACGCTCGCGCAGATCTTCTGGGCGAAAGCCGAGAAGGCGGGGAGCGACGTCCGCCTCGACATCGGAGTGCCGTTCAGGCCACAGGCGTGGCCCAGGTCGTCGATTGACCCGGCCCTCTGGAAGTGGAGGCCCACCTTGTCCTTCCCGTGGCCGAAGGCGGCGCCGGATCTCCGCGCCAACGCGCTGGAGCTGAAGGCGGTCCACGCCTCGCTCAGGCACCGGGCCAGGACCGCGGCCTTCCGGAGCGTCAGGGTTCTGCACTTGGTGGACTCGCAGGTGGTGGCCTCCATTTTGACTCGTGGGCGCACATCCTCGGCCAAGCTGCGAGGATTGGCACTCCAGTGCGCAGCCATCGTCGTGAGCTCGGACTTGTACGTTGGTATCGGTTACATCAACACGAAGTTGAACCTTGATGATCGGCCACCACGAGAGTTCTTGATTAAGAAATGGCGCCGGAACGAGTCCAAGTAGGCCGCGGTGCTCACAGACGGCGCAGCTGGCTGCATGTGAGGTCTCAGTTGGGCGCAAGAGGTACTGAGCTACGAGATCTGCAGATCACACAGGCTACCAGGCTGAGATATGTTCGCTGTGCGGGCCGTTGATTCGCTTGGTGTGCGGTTGCCTCGCGTGCATGACATCGATCGGATATTCAGTGAATACATTGAGGCCTGCTGGGCCGAGTTGGAGCCATTGCATGTGGTAGTCAACGCGGGAGCTGCTCTTCAGTGGTTGGTACTTTCTCATCGCGGTCACTTGCAGTAGAGCTGGAGTCTGATCAGGGCGTGGGAGAAGCAGTGCACAGCTTGCCGGGCTACACCTTTTACTGCCCAGATAGTTCTGGCGTTGTCGGCAGCAGCCTGGGACTTGGGCTGGTTTGGCATGGCCACGGTGCTCCTCGTCGGTTTTCACGCCGTCATGCGAACAGGAGAACTGTTGTCGTTGCGAAGGCGGCATGTCCTGGGCAAAGATGATAGAGCTATCTTGCACACAGAGGCGTCCAAGATGGGCCTCAGAACTGGTTTCTCAGAAGTGGTCAGCTTGAAATATAGGGTCAGTCGTAGCGTTCTCAAGGCTCAGTGTTTGACTCTGGAAGCAGATGACCTTGTGTGTGAGCTGAGCGCTTCTGAAGCGCGACGTCGGCTGGACATCATGCTGCGCTTGTTTGATCTTCAGAATAGAGGTCTCGCCATGTATAGCCTCCGGAGAGGAGGCGCTACAGCTCATTTCACGTTGCAAGAATATGGAATTCACTCTCCAGCAGAGCAGATGGGGCGGCACACAGACTGCAAGGATGTACCTTTCGCGAGCGGTTCCTGACACCGTTGCGCTCACCCTTTTGCTCAGTTCCAGAAAATAGTTCAGTGTGCCGCTTTGCGCTGGAGAGAGATTTCAAGAACGTTGTAATGTAGAGTAGATCAGGTCGGCAAGCCACTTAAGGGGAACGTGGAAGGTTCTCGGTTTGGCCCTGGGGGGTAGCACTTTATTCCTGGTGTCTGGGGCCTCTCGGCGGTTGGCGAGTTGCTAGGCCTCCTGGCACAGGTGCGGTCGGCGGTCAGGCAGGGAGCCTTTTCCGTTCGGTGCCTGTGCGGTGGAGGCTTAGAGATTCGCCGACCGCTGGCTCTTGCCGGGCCCCCAGGGCCGTTGGCCTCGAGTTTGCTTGCGCCTCGCCTTCCAAAGCTGTGGCGGCGCGACGCCCAAGAAGAGAGGTCCCCCAAACATGATATACAACACCTCAGTAGTTGGGGGTTTGTTCGGGGTCTCGTGGGGTGAGCCGCCGTCGGTTCCTTAGGTGTGCGGCTCAAACGGCCCTTCGTCCATCCCCTGGCTGCCGCCTTCTAGGTCAGGTTCTCGGTTTGGCCCTGGGGGGAAGTACTTTATTCCTGGTGTTTGGGGCCTTTCGGCGGTTGGCGAGTTGCTAGACCTCCTGGCACAGGTGCGGTCGGCGGTCAGGCAGGGAGCCTCTCCGTTCGGTGCCTGTGCGGTGGAGGCTTAGAGATTCGCCGACCGCCGGCTCTTGCCGGGTCCCCAGGGCCGTTGGCCTCGAGTTTGCAGCTGTGGCGGCGTGACGCCCACCAAGCGAGGCACCCCAAACATCAATCTTGCAACGAGTACAAGTTCGGGAAGATCCTGGCCGTGCGCCAGGTTGGCTGCAGGGCCCTCACCATTGGCTGGCGCGTCGCGCGGCGCGAGGGCTGCTGCTTGACCCGCTCTATGAGGGAGTGTGCCGAGAAACGTCTCGCCCCGATGTCGTCGAGCGCGCCTACTTGGGTAGCGCCGCCGAGGTCGACGAGGTTGCGGTGGACCGAGAGCGAGGATCAGTGGGCTGAGTCTATTGGTTGGCAGCCGCGGCCAGGCAAGCCGCGGCTAGCAACATGCCTGCGCACTTTCGATATGACCTGCGGGGCGCGCGCAGCGGTGAAACGCGTCGCGGCGCCGTGCGCGTCAATCGCCGCATTGGGTCAGGCCTTGGGGCCAGCTCATCGAGATCTTTGCCGACTCGAGTGCGGGCGCGCCCGGGCGCGAGCGGCGCCAGTCGGGCTTCTCGATTGGCATCGCGGCGAAGGGCATGAACGCTGGTCGCCGCGCCAAGATGTCGATCAACCATTGGGAGAAGCGCGAAGCATACTCGGACAGCGCAGAGTCCATCTATTCGAGACCCACGCAGCGTCGGAGGCCCTGGTCGACGATGTGCGGGTCACGGTCATGCTTGAGAGCTTTATGTGGTCGGACTTCGGCACAGTGTCTATGAGGCGTCGACAGATGCCGACACGGGGGCCGAAACCTCACGCGAGCAGGTGTGAGCTGGCCGAAATCTGTGACTCAGAACCCATGCCGATCACAGGTTTCAGCGGATTGCGCGACGGTCTGGACATTGTCTTGCCAGGCGACGATGATGAATCACCCATGAGGTGCCCATCTTCGAGGAGTTCATGCATCTTGCGGTTGGCCGAGCCGGGTGGATTCTACATGACCGTCACCCAGCCAATGCGCTGACCAAAGACAAGGGTGGGCACATGGAGCCGCTGGTGGACCTGATGAAAACAGGGATGTACGCCCTGCGGTCCGAGAAGGTCCCTTGCGGTCCCTTTAGGATGTCCTGTCTGGCCGCTTAAGTTTGGCCAACGCACGCACGTGCCCCCTCCCCTCCTCCTCCTCCTGCTCCTTCCTCCTCCCCGCCCTCCCCCTGTCCTCATTTTAAGGCGCGGGCGCGCGCGCCTAACGGCGGGGCCGGGTGGCTCACACCCCGCGGCCGCGCCCTCGCCCAGTGAGGTTTCGCCGCGCGTTGTGCGCCGCGGTCATTTCCCTCCTCGTCCCCCCTCTTCCCTTCCTTCCCTCTCTCCTCCTTCTTCCTCTTCCTCCTCCTCCCCTTGAATGTGGTGACGTCAGCCCCGCCGGCCACTCTAGAGCACTTTCGTTGCGATAGTGTCCGCCTTGAGGGGAAGCGGATCGCCCGGTGCAGACAAAAATCCGAGAAGGGTTCGATGCACACCAGGTCGAGAAAGAAAATGTTGGCTACACTCATCGCAGGAACTTCGTCCTGGAAGGCTGGTGCCATTATACATAAGTGGTGCTGAATCGATCCTGGGATGAACCGTGACCTGAGCGGGCTTTGATGTACGCTAGGCCGCCATCTTGGTGGTCAAGCGCTGGGCACGTGTGTGCCAGGCACTTCAACGATTATGCTGCTATGCCGTGTGCCTCCATTGATATTTGCGTTGTCTCCGCAATCATTCGGGCCCAGAGACTGCGGCCCCAGTTAGCGAGCTTCGCTGCAGAAGAGGTTGTCCGCATTGATGTTGCAGTCGCGCCCCCCTCTTCTTCCTGCTCCCCCCCCTCTCCTCCTGCTCTTCCCCCGGAGTCGCTGGCCAGGCGGGACCCTTGACACACTCGAATGACGTCCCGTCCCGCTCCTCCTGGGCTTGCCGCCGCGGTCCCCACGCGGCGGGGCTGCGCGGCGGCTCTGGGCCCCCCCCCCTTGGCTGGAGGACAAGCCGAGCGACGTCGACGGCTCGGGGGGCGACGACGCCACCGGCGGGAACACGGGCGCTTCCAGGAAACCCGCGGGCATGCGGGGAAGGAATATCGCCGTGAAGGCAGCGGACCCGAGGGAAACGCGTCCTGGAGGTTTTCCGCCGCTCTCGGGCTCCTGGGGCCTCCCGAGGGCCTGGTGGCTGAGGCTGCCGCGGCCCCCCGAAGCCTTCCGCGGCGTCCGGGGCCCCTTTTGCCGCGCCGCGCCCACAGGAGCCCCGCCGGCACCGGTGAGTCGTGGACGCTGGCTGGTGGGTCTGGCCGTCGGGGCCGTCGGCGCCAGCGCCGCCACGGGTCAGGCAGCGCGCCCCGCCGGTCGTCACGCCGGGCGTCCGCAGACTGCAACAACCAGGAGGACCCACTCGGCAGTTCCGCCGGGCGCCAGGCGCTGGAATGATGAACAAGAGCAAGGCATATCGGGCGGGGCTAGGACGAGGATAAATCCGTTCCAGAGCTTTCCGGAACGCCCTCAGAGCGTTTCGGGTCGCTCTGAGAAGGCCGCAACGCTGGATCTCATAGATTCTCGATTCATCCTCGCCCGATGTTATCCTCGCCCTGACTTCGTCTGAGCAAGCGGCGCACAAGCATGAGCCCTTCAGAGGTCCGCGCGGATCTCTTGCACCGACCGCCAGGCCCCCACGATGCGATGACGCGCGAGGCGCGCCTGGGAGCTGCGCCAGAAGCGCACCGCCTGGGGGGGGGGCCTCTGGCGCGGGCTCCTTGAAGTCCGCGCGGAGCTCCAGGAAGTGCATGCTGATGCCGCATTCCCCGACGTCCGCCGATAGGATGTTTCAGCTACGCGCGCGAGAGACCCTAGGCAAGAGTGACCTTTGGTGCGCGGCTTCAACCGGGGGGCGCGAGGGGGCCAAAACAGAGCGCGCCAGCCGCTGCTACCACTTCGCGTCCAACGATAGGTGGGATCACACCAGGCCCGCACCAGAGGTCAGTCCCGCGAGGGGTCACTCGTGCGTGCAGTCGAATGTTCTCCAGTCCACGGCCCCAGAGGTCCCGACCACTCGAAAGACGGACGTACATGTACATGAATCCACGCTGGTTTCGAGAGTGCGCATTGCGCAAATGTTCGTATCACGCGGCCAGTCTCGCGGATCGAGGGGCCGTGTTCATGTACATAGCTGGGCGCGTACGTCCTTTGTGGGCTCCCTATTACCCAGGGTAGTTTTCGCCCCAGATCCGTTCTGTAGTCAGCCGCCCCCAGAAGCCGACGTCGAGGAGACGCATGCCCAGATTGACAATCACATCCTTGGAGATTTGGGCAGATATCCTAAGATCCGACGTTGCGAACAACTCGCAACCTTGAGAAAAAATAAGACCGGAGCCATGGACCTTATCTTTCTGCTGCATTTTTCGAGCCGGATCGACTTTTCCCGTCCATGGCCCGAGATCCGGGCGAAAACATTGAGCGTGAAGCATCAAAATTCAACGCTCGGATCTCAGGGCTCTTGCCCTGCTGGACAGGTCTAGGCCTCCCAGATGGGGGCTGAGCAGACAGGGTCGGAGGATCGTGCCCTATCCCTGATACATCGCCGATGCGGCTCGATGTGGATCCCGATTTTCTATGCGCCGTTGGCGCCGCTGTATCGCCGTCGGCGCCGCTGCATCGCCGACGTCGCCCATGCAGCGGCGATGCATCGGCGATGCGGCTCGATCCTACGACCCCAACTGAGCGACGCAGAAACATGGGGTCGTCTGCGCCGACACTGGCACGCAAGCTGCCCGCGTGAGGTCGCGCGTAAGCGCACTCGTCTCTAGTGCAGCGTGCCGCGCTGGCGGCCCGCGCAAGGAGGCCGCGCAAGGTTGCCACGCCATCTTGCGTGAGACCCGCCATCTTCCGGAGGCTTCTGCTGGCCCCTCCAGACAGGCGGGCGCCCGAAGGGGCCACTCCCGGCTGCGCGGCACGAGGTCCTACGTGCGGTCGCTCATGCAGGCCAGCTCCGCGGGCGCGGCCCTCGGGAGTCCTCGGCGGCAGGCCGCCGCCGCCGCCCCGCCAGGGGCCCTGCCCACGCTGCTCGGCGCGCGGCGGGGCGGAGGCCTCGGGGGGCCGGCACCGCCCAGACGTCGGGGGCGGCCAAGATTCAGGTGGGAAAGCAACACACAGACACAATTCATCGTCGATTCCCAGAACATCTGGGAAGATATGGGAAACGGGGGGGAAGACAAGAACCCAGAAAATATAGGGAAATATGGGGAATCCTGTCATTCGTGTCTATTTATTTGTGTGTTCCAGGGCCCCTTCAAAGATTCTTGGCCACCCCCGACTTCGGGGCGCAAGAGACGGAGGTCAATGCAAACGGGGTCAGCCAGAGCGCTGGATCTTGCAAGATCCTGCAGGGCCAGGGTTGCATCGATCCGGGTTTGGGTGCAGGATCCCGCAGGGGTCCTGCAGGATGTTGCAGGATTTTGCTAAGCCTGACCGACCCGGGTCTGGATTGGCCCCGGTGAGTATACCCTCGAAAGACAGGGTGATGACTAGGGCGGGGTGGATATCATGGCGGGGGCCATAGTATCTCCCCATACTTCATGGTGCTTCTTCTTACTTCAATGCGTCCCCTGCCCTTCCCACCCCCGTGCCGCGCAGGTGCCTCGGGCCGTGATTTGCAGACCGCCCTCTTGGACACCCCCCTCCTGGACGCCCCCGAAGAGGGGGATGGCGTGATGGGGGTCAGCTTCTAAGGAGGCGGCGGGGCTTCTCAGAAGGCCAGGGGCCTCCTTAGAAGGCCTCCGGCGGCTTCTAAGACGGCGTTAAAGAGTAGGCAAGGCCCTTCCAAGAGGGCCCCTGCCTTCGAAGGAGCTCCCGCCTTTTCACAAGCCCCCCCTCTCGCGCCACACCCTCCTAGCGGCGGGGCTTCTCAGAAGGCAAGGGGCCTTCTTAGAAGGCTCCCGGCGTCTTCGAAGGCGGCGTCTTGGAAGAACGGCCAGGCCCTTCTAAGAGGGCCCCAGCCTCCGAAGGAGCCCGCCCGCCTCTTTGGACCCCCCCCTCTCGTCCCCGCTCGTCGCGCGTCCCTCTCTGCTCTCACGCGTCCTTCCCCCCCCCCCAAGCGGTCATGACTTGTCTTCGTCTGCCCATCAGCTGCCGCAGGCGGGCCCGCCTGCCTGCAAGCGGCCTGCCGCCCTCCCCTCAATTGGGGCCAGTCTTAAGTCGGGCCTATCCCTCTACAGGGGGAATATTCAAAAATAGTTGAAAAAATAGCCAGGGGACTATTATTTGACATTGTTTGCGTGTTATAATGGGGGTATTTTGGGGGTATTTTTTATTTTTCGTCCAAGGTCCCCCTGTAGGGGGACATGCCCGACCTAAGGCCAGTCTCTGAATGCTCAGGGCGCGCTCGCTCGCGCTCGCCAGCCTCTCGCGCCACCCCCTTCCAGATGGCTAAGCGAACATCCCATACCTTCGACTACGCTGCTTGTTAAGTTTTTTTTTTTTTTTGAATCGGGGTGCAGTCGGGCCCCGGGGCAGGCAACGACGGGCCCATGACGCACAGCTACCCCCGGGCGAAGGGGTCGGGAGGTCTCGGGCCGCGGATGGACAAGCAACAGATCGGAGGATGTTGGGGTACACCCCACGTCTCCAGCGTTCCTCGCGTCGTGACAGAGTCGCGAAGGGGGGCATCCTGTTTCTCTTCGCCGTCATGTAGGCCCTTCCAGGGCCCAGGGGCTGTAAAACAGATCGAGACAGATCGGCTCGGGACGGAAAGACGGTGTGGGAGACAGGGTCGAGGCCTCTGGAAGTCCCACTTTGCGAGTAACATCTCAGCGTCGGGATTTTGGGTGTGGTTTGCCAAGGAGCCCATGAGCTCGGCGGAGAAAATAGGTGTGCAGACGCTCCAGCATCCCACAGTCTGGGGTCTGGGCTGCTGGGGCGGGTACATCCCGCCGACAGAAGCTGTCCACATCCACCGCTGCGGAGTCGTGCCCTGGGACCCCTTCGAGTGGTGAGTATGAATATTCTTCCGCTTGGCACGGCGGGCAGATGTCCAAATCCACAACCCCCCAAGGTGCTCAACCACGACCCCAACGCGGTGGATATGAATATATGTCAGAGCGAAAACATGCACCATCGCCACCGAGAACCCATTGGGGGGGGTGCACCCCTGGGCGGTGTCGCGCTTGCGCGTGATCCAGTACAGAACGACGCTCAGGGGTCGTCCCCTCCCCGCCGACGGGTTCCCGATGGCGGCGGTCCCCGCTTCTCCTCTGAAATGCACCAGGCTCCTTCGCCGACCGGACGGCTCGGTCGGTGTACAGTTCCGGCCCCTCCCAGGCAAGAAGGCGAAGCCGCCTGGGGCGGCGGATGCGGGGCAGACAGGAGCTTCGGCCAGCGCGCAGAAGGTCCTCCGCCGAGGGAGTTGTTTTT
This sequence comes from Prorocentrum cordatum, assembly GCA_963575745.1. Lineage (NCBI taxonomy): Eukaryota > Dinophyceae > Prorocentrales > Prorocentraceae > Prorocentrum > Prorocentrum cordatum. The sequence goes on from CAUYUJ010021614.1 coordinate 292,065, forward strand.
GTTCCCTACCTAGGCTCTGCCTAGAAGGGTTCTTACCCTGTAAGCTTAAGGGGCCGGGCAGTGGGGCTCGCCCTGGGCGGTTCCCCCAGGATCCGCCCCGCGGTTCCCCCAGTGACGTTCCCTTAGCTTAGCGTTGCTTATCTCATCTTAGCTTAGCTTATCTTCATCTTAGCTTCGCTTAGCTTCAGCCGTAGCTTAGCTGAGCTTAGCTTAGCTCACCATATCATAGCATAGTCCAGCATAGCATAGCATAGCGCAGCATAGCATATCATATCATAGCTCAGCGCAGCATAGCACAGCATAGCATAGCATAGTATGGCGCAGCATTTCATAGCATACCCTAGCCTAGCATACCATATCGCAGTCTAGCGTAGCATAACATATCGCAGCCTAACATAGCATACCATAGCATATCATAGCATATCATAGCATAGCATAGTGCAGCATCGCATAGCATATCATAGCATATCATATCATAGCATAGCAGCACAGCAAAGGCAAATCAACAGCAGCAACAGCAAAGCAAAGCACAAGCAACGCAACGCAACGCAAAGCAAAAGCATAAGCAAAGCAAAGGAAAGGCAAAGCAAACGCAATGTGCGACAGTACGATCAGAAAGCCCACCCGGTGAGCGAATGCAGACACCTGCGTGTGTTTCGCGAGGTCAAAACAGAAACAACACCAAGCACAAGCAAACACAAGCAAAAGCAAAGGCAACTACGACGATGAGGAGAAGGAGGAGGACGGCGTTAACCGTTACTACTAATGCTGCTTTCCTCGGGGCTTCAACTCCTAGGTAGGGTCGCACTGGGGTAATTCGGCGGCGTTCCTGGGGGTTCTCGTCGCCGTGGCTGGTCCTGGCTCACAGAATTGCCCAGGGTGGGCGCCAGGAGGTGTCTGGGAGCGAGTGTTGGTCGGGGTCGAGGCGGGGGGGGGCGTCCTTGTCAGAAGGCAAGGGGGCGCCTTGGGAGCTGTCACGCCTTCTCGTGGGGGGCGCGGGAACTTAAGTCCTTGGGCAACGGGGCCTCCGCTGCTTGAGGCCGGCGGCCAAGTGGGGGTGGTGCCGGTGGCCGTATCTCGGGGTGGCATCTCGAGGCACCTCGCAACGGCGGCGCGGATAACGCCGGGGGCGGTCCGTGCCGCCGTTCGTGTTGCGAGGTCCGACTGCATGTGAATGCAATATCGCTCACATTTCTCATTGCCCCAATCCCCTCTCTAACGTCTCATGTTCACTGGTTGCCCGTTCCTGCTCCCGTTCGCTCCCTCTCACCCGCTGCCTCCGCCGCCGTCTGGGCTTCGGAGGGCCCTTGAGCTGTTTGGCGACAGAGCCCGCTTGTGCGCATCCAAGCGAGAAAGGTTTCGAGGCTCAAAGAGCCCTCTCGCCAGAGATCCCAAAGGTCCTGTGCATCGGGCCACGCTCCAGTAGGGTTGCGAGAAACCCCTGGTTTGATTTGATATCATCGAATTGGTAGCGCAGAGCAACTTTCCTACGGACAGTGCCGCCATGTCGAGGAGAAGCACGCCGCCCAACACGCCACCTGCCGGTGGCCGCGCTGCTGCAGACGAGGGCGACGACTACGATGATGACGACTTCTCGGCCAAAGGAGGCAAGCGAGGTAAAGGACGTGATCCACGCGATGACCCTCGCTCCAGGCCTCGTGGCAACCTGCCTGCGCCTCCAGAGTTCGACGGTAACATGGAGGATCCGAAGATATTCAGACGCTACAAGGCGCAGGCCGAGAACTGGGTTTTGCTTGCGAAGAACATCACCGGCCCCGAGGAGATGGCACCACGACTGTGTGCAGCGCTCAAGGACAAGGCTTTCGATCACGTGGAGGACGAGAGCCCGACAGTTTTTGCAGTTCCGAACGGCGTGGAGCTCTTGCCCGACAGGTTGGCCTACTTCGATCAGCGCCCAACGGTCAAGATAGGCGCCGCGATGGGCGACTTCTTCCACATGGAGCACATCAGGCCAGGCGAGACATTACTTCAGCTCGCCACTCGAGTGGACAAGGCGGTGCTCCAGGCAAAGTCGGTCGATCTGGACATCCCAGATCCGATCGTCATCAGGCAGCTCATGAAGAGTTCGCGGCTGGACCACAAGACACAGGCCACATTATTTCTGGAAGCAGGTTCGAAGTTCGACTGGAAGCCGCTGAAGGAGCAAGCGGCCATATTGTTTCCTATGCCGCTGGTGCCGCGTAACAGGTTTCAAGGAGATCGCAAGTACCGACCTCAGTGCAGCGCTCGCGTTACGAACCAGGAGACGTACGAGAGGGAGGTCACCGAGCCCGACTACCAGCACGATCATGAAGATTGGCAGGTGACCGACGCAGATTTCGGATACGACGATTCGTACGACAACAGCTGGGAGGAAGATCCCGGCGACTCCTGGGACGAGCAACTGCGCGAGGCGTTGGCCAGAGAGATCCACGCAGCTCACGTCGCGTTCAAGCAGGCTCACGATCGTCTCAACCAGGCCAACAGAGCGCGAGGTTACTACAACGCGAAGGGCGGGAAGGGCAAAGGTAAGCACGGCAAGGGCTACCGGCCGAACCGTTCCGGCAAGGGCAAGGGCAACGACGGAGGCAAGGCACGACGTGGCATGTCGTTGGAGGACCTCGAGAAGGTGACGAACTGCTCGGCTTGCGGCGAGATCGGCCATTGGGCAGGTGACCGCCAGTGCCGAGCGCCAGCTTCGAAGAGGACATCTACAGGTACGACGTCTACGCGGAGTGCGAACGAGGCCTCGCAGTCTTCCGACGCCTGGTGGCCACCTGCCCATCAGCAGCCTGCTGGTCAACGCGAGCACGATCAAGATGGACGAACGACTTCAGGCGCGTCTTCGGCTTCGGCGACACGGTTACAGTGCGAACAGAATACCAGCAGTTTCTGAATCTGAGCATGTACATCAGGTCCTAGCGGCGACCAACAACATCCACGAGACGACGTCACGAAGATACTGTTCAGCACCAAGAGCCCGATCACGCGCGACATATCATGATGACGTACGGCAACGTCGGCCAGAGGACGAAGTTCAACACGAAGAGCTTTCACGAGGAGCGCTCGATCTACATGGTGACGATGGCGAAGGACGTTTTCAGCACGGTGAACATCGACAGCGACGCCAACCTCTTGGTGCTCGACAGTGCGTGCCAGACGATTGTCGCTGGACTACGAGGTCTTCGATTATTTCAAGAACGTTATCTCGACCGACAGGGTCTACAGGTCTGCTCTCAACCCGAACGTGAACAGTGTCGCTTCGGTCCTGGCGAGCCGATGACGAGTACAGAACGTTGGTCAATGCCAGTCGGAGTTCACAGACGTGCGATGGCTTTACACACGTCAACGATTGATGATGTGGCGACGGCTCGTTCATCTTTCTTGGGCGGAAGAGACTTGATGACTGATCTTGGTTGTGTGATCGACCTCGCTGGTTCCCGAGTTCATTTTCTGGCTGCTCAGCTTCCGAACGTACAGCTTGTGATGTCTAAGAGTGGACATCTCGCAGTTCGGATCGACGACTTGCCAGTTACAGGTGTTCCAGTCGACGCAGGCTTCGAGATTGATACCTATGCAGTTTCGGCGTGCGAGCGCAGCCTGCGAGAGTCGAATCCCATCTCGCTATCTCTCTGCGATCGTCAGTCAGCTCACGTCACCGATCGAGGCGATCGAGATCAGCGCGAAGTTCATCACTCCGACCGAGCCGACCGAGAACACCACGAAGTACATTATTGCGATCGAGCCGAACGACAGCACCGAGAACTACGACACCGCAAGCCCGAACCCGATCGAGCAGTGCCTCAGCTACGTCGAAACGCCCCCGATTCGATTGACAAGTTCTATGAGCATTTCAGAGATCACGATTGGGGCCCGGGTCCGGGGCGATTTACGAAAATACGCCAGGAGAACGACGATGAGGAGCGAAACAGCGACGCGGAGATCCATCGAAATGTTCCGTTCTCAGCCGAAGCAAACTACACGATTGATTCCAGAGCCATCTCGGTGCCAAGTCATTCTATGAGGACAGCCTCAAGCGATTTCCATTTTCCATATCCAGAGACCGTGTATGCCACGGACTCCCAAGGTCACCACCGAAGACCTGCGGGCACGATGGGCGGTTCTCATTCAGGCAGTGTTTGTGGTCCTCAGAATTTTCGACAGGAATCGAAGGTACAAGGTGATCGACAGTTTTCTCTGCAGACAGTTTCCAGCGATGCAGATCTTGTGTCAGGACAAGACCGTGGACAGCTTCATTCCAGATACCAGGAGGGGATCACGGACGAGGATGTCATGCTACCCGGATCCGAACAAGACGCGCTGCCATCCAACCAACGGGGAGCACGAGTACACAGTTCCAGCCGGGAGGTTCAAGGAGTGCCTCTATTGCGGGACGGTCTGGAAGGGCGAGAAGTACCAGATCAGGGCGACGGATGTGGTCTTTTGGAATCTCCACGGGGCGCGAAAGACTCCAGGCGCAAAGATCGATCGCATTGCTCCATCGGCAAGCAGTTCATGCGCGCCGCCTTCCTCGTCGGCTCAGCGCTCGCCTCCCTCGGCACGGCCTGGGCGCCCAACTGCGACGCAGAGATCAGCGAGTTTACGAAGGAGGAGGTCACCAAGCGTGGAGGCGATGGGCGAGGGGCAGGACTCGAGCTGGGAGCGACCACCTCCTGCGGAAGCCAATTGACGACAGGTCAGGCGAAGAGGTACTACGGCATGGCCAAGTCCGCCTAAAACAGCTTGCAGCTCGAGAAGCGCGTCTACGAGAGCCGAATGCAGAAGAGCCGTTTTCCACGACGCCAGCGACGCGGCTTCGACATCTACGAGATCTTCGCGGGCGAGTGCGGCATCACCCTGCGCGCCGCCGACCGCGCCAACGGCTGGGGCATGCGAGCTCCACAACCGGTGGACAAGCTGTTCGGTCAGGACTTGAAGAAGCAGAAGGCCAGGAAGGAAGTGCTCGAGACGATCGACAAGTGGCAGCCGCGCTTGGTCGTCATCCAGCTTCCGTGTACACTCTGGTCGCTGTTCAACCGCAACGTCAACTACAAGGAGATGCCCGAGGTGCTGGAGGGCCTACGCGATGAGGAGCGGTGCTTCATCACCTTCACGAAGGACATCTTCGACAAGCAGAAGGACTACGGCAACCGCGCCCTGCTCGAGAATCCAGCTACTGCCGACTCGTGGCGCGAGGAGGCAATCGTCAAGCTCAGGAAGGACAACTACGAATGCACCTCTAATATGTGCATGTTCGGCATGGTCGGCAACCAGGGCCTCCCCATGAAGAAGCTGGTCCGCTGGTTGGGCACGCGTCCACTTCTCATTCAAGAGCTCGACCGACACTGTGACCACAGCCATCCACATGAAGAAGTGCAAGGAGGCGGACCTAATGGCAACACCAAGCTCTCACAGGTCTACACCTGGCAGCTAGCCGGCGCCATCTGCCGAGGTCTCGCCAGGGTCATCGAGAGCGAGGAATTCGGACACGGCATCTACTTGTGCAGCTACTACCCCGTCTCCTACGACGCTCCAGCTCGCACCGTGCACCACGTCTGCTATTCGGCGCCCGACATGGACGAGACGAAATGGAAGAACATCATGCAATCGGTCGTCGACGTCATGAGTCGCAGGAGCGCCCCCTCAGCTCAGGTGGCGCAGGACTCAGAGATGCGGAAGCAGGTGTCCGAGTTGGTTCCCTGGCAGATCTTGTACATGCAGGCCGCCTTCCAGCCGAAGGCGAAGCGTCTTAAACCTGAGTGCGGCCCAGATGTTCATAGATGTTCCGTTCTTCTACTCGAAGGTAATCGCATCATCGTCGAGCATGAGTACGTCCCAGAGGCCTACGCACCACGAGGACGATTTCAAGATCCAGTACGATACGGGTTGTTCATTATCGGACGTGCTCCAGTTGGCGAAGTACCAGCACCACCTCGACCACCAGTCGAAGGCGAATCACGACAGCCAGTTCCAGTGCCCGACGAACCACAGCCAGATGAACTTCAGCCTCAACCTGTTTAACAACGTGCCGGCGACGAGATCTGGTTCGCTGGACCCCCGCTCACGCCGGAGGAGAAGCGCGCCGCCCCCGTCGTTGCCAGGATGCACCAGAACTTGAGCCACCCGCTGCAGACTGATTTCACGAGGTTCCTGAACGCGAGCGAGGCGAGCCAGGTTGCGATCGATCTCAGTCGGCGTCTGCGATGCAGTTCATGTTTACGAAATGTCAAACCACGACGCCCACGACCCGCCAAGATTCCATACATGGGTTCGTTCAATGCTCGAGTTGGTTTGGATTTCTTTTATCTACCTGGTTCTGCTCTTGCGACGGCAGTTCTTGGGAATTTTGGAGATGTCAGGTTTACTAATGGTGGTGGTTCATTGTCCGACTCGTGATCCTACTCAGGTGTTGGAGATTTTCAATTTGGCTTGGTTGTCTTGGGCTGGTTATCCAGATCATGTGGTGTGCGATCGTGATGGAGCTTTTCAGGCTGCTTTCGTTGAACATCTTGAGGCTCACGACGTTCACGTCGAGAAGCCCCCAGCTGAAGCTCGCTGGCAGCCAGGGCGAGTCGAGGCGAACATCACGCTCTGGAAGCACATGGCCAAGAAGGTGACTGACACGATGCAGCTTGCCGGAGTCGAGGACATGAAGCGGATGGCACCTGCGATCAACCAGTCTCGCAACTCTCGTGTTCGACAATGCGGTGCTTCACCATATCAGTGGACTTTCGGTAAGGACCCGAGGATCCCCGACAGCATCACCGACCCAGCCAACTCTGCCGTCGTACACAGCGCCATGACCGCAGATGCCGAGCTTGCTAAACGAGCCCGGGTACGAGCCCTCGCAGACATGGCCTTCACCGAGTACGACAGGTCCGAGTCTCTCAAGCGCGCGATGCTTCGAGTTAACCGACCTTACCGAGGAGACTACACCGCTGGAGATCGAGTGGCTTTCTGGCGTCAAGCGAAGAACAAGAAGGGCAAGCAATACCCTGCAAGGTTCATTGTGGCTACTGCGGTTGGTCCTGGTGGTAGTGGCGGCGCCGATGACAACAATGTGTGGGTACAGTCTTCAGGACGTCCGATCTTGGTTTCAAAAGAACAACTCCGAGAAGCACATGGTACTGAATTGTGGATACCTGATGAGGAGGACTTGACTGAGCTACGCAAGGCTACTCAAGCACCACCTGAACGATTTCACGACGAACGTGCGGTACCACCTGCCGAGATCGACCCGAGCGATGTGATCGTGTCTGATCTAGCCGCTGCTCTACGAGATGAAGGAGGACGTGAACACGTTCGAGGACTTCTACCACCTCCTGCTCAGCCACATGCTGAACCACGACAGCTGCCCGAGGCCAGCGGCTCCGGGGACAACATGAACGACAACATACTGCCAGCTGTTCGACCACTACCTGAAGACGCTGAAGGAGATGCTCGAGCTGCCCGGCGACCCCGCTTCGCAGAACCAGAGACGCCAGCTACACCGCCTACTACACTGGCCCCAGGTGCGACCTACGTTTGCTTCAACGGCACTGAGCAGAACTCTGCCATTCCGATCTACATGTGCGAGCAGTACACTATTCTCGAGTCGCCAGCCTACGAGGTCTACCTCAACAACAACGGCAGCTTCACTATGACCAAGAAGGACCAGAAGGCGCTCATTCGTGAGGTCCCCTACTCGCAGATCCCTGCAGATCAGCTACATCTATTTCGAGAAGCTCTGGCCCGTGAATGGTCATCTTGGCAACGTTTCTCAGCCGTGGAGGTCTTGGGTCTGAAGACGTCCAAGTCTATCGAGAGCGACCCCGAGAAGAAGAAACGCATTATTCCATCAAGAGTCTGCTACCGCGACAAGAATGCCGGACGTGGAGTTTCCGAGATCGACGCCAAGGCGAGGATCGTGGGTATCGGCTACAACGAACCCGACATCATGACTCAGGCGTGACGCACCAACACTTACAAGAGCTGGTTTCTACATATTGCTGCAGACGATCTCGAGCTGGGACTTCAACTTGTTCGGAGGCGACGTTGCCACAGCCTTCCTGCAAGCCGATCAGACCAAGGCCCAGCGCGACAAGCCGATCCACCTTCGACAACCTTCTGAAGGACTTCCAGGTGTTCAACGCGGTGCTCTTCTACTTGTGCGACGTGCTATCTACGGTTTCGTCAATAGCCCTCGCCTGTGGTGGCGAGAACTTCGTGACTTTCTCATGCACATCGGTGGCAAGCAGTGCCTGCTGGACAAAGCCCTATTTTGTGTCTACAACAAGGCAAGCCGCATTATCATGATTATCGGCATCCACGTGGGCGACCTCATCGGAGGCGCAGATGCTCGAGAAGGCTCCAAGCTCTTGGAGACCATCCGCCAGAGGTTCACTTTCGGCAAATGGTGGGACAACAAGCTGACCTACTGCGGCAAGCACCTCAGTAAGAACGAGAACGGCACGATTTTCATCAACCAGAAGGAGTTCTGTGGTCAATGCGTGCCGGCGCCACTGCCGCGATGGAGATCTGCGACGCCCGAGGCCGAGCTCACCGTCGAGGAGAAGACCAATTTCGCGAGTGGTGTGGGATCTTGTCAATGGTTGGTTGGTCAGACGCGACCGGATCTAGATGCTGCGACTTCTCTTGGACAAGGCTCGAATCCGAAGATTTCCAATTGAATGGCGATCAATCGTATCCTAGGCGAAGCACGAGATTCTCAATATGCTGGACTATATGCTGTGCCGCTGGATTTTACGAGAAGTGTTCTCATCACGTTTATTGATGTTGCATGGGCCAACACTCAGGAGAATCAAAGTCAAGCTGGTTTCATGGTGTTCTTGTCAGATCAAGATAGCTTGACTTCCGAAGGCGGAGCGGCTACTCTACTCGATTGGCTTTCTCATCGTATTCGTCGAGTGGTTCGAAGTACTTTGGCCGCCGAGGCAATGGCAATGGATGCTGGTGTGGACACGGCTTACTTTCTGCGTCATTTGTTCGCCGAGGTCTTGTTTCGGGACTTCAAGCCGGGCATTTCAGGTAAGCTCCCGAGTTTCTTCATGCCGATTAAGGTGGCAACGGATTGCAAGTCTTCGTATGACATCCTAACTAAAGAAGGGACTCCATCCACAACGTTGGAACGGCGTTTGAGTATAGACATCGCTGCGGTAGCCCATGTTGCCGAAGAGTTCGATGACGAGAATTCGAAGTCTACCGTGTTTTGGGTGCCGACAGATAAGCAAGTTGCGGATCATTTGACCAAGGTAAAACTTCCGAGTCAGTTGCGAGAGATTCTTGCGAAGAATCAACTGAGTCTCGGGACGGATAGCGGATTACCCTCGTGAGTGAACGGTTTCCTGTTCTGTTTCATAAGGCTAGGTGACACGCCTGGGATGTCACGTTTTATTTCCATATTGACGTTTTCCGTGTTTCGCCGCCGCGCGAAAGCATGCCTGTATGTGTACTGCGTAAGCTATCGTGTGAATCCGAGCTTCGGAAGCAGTTTAATTCGTACGTCTGTTCGGGAGATTTAGGGCAACGGTAAAGATAGTGAGTGCAATATCGCTCACATTTCTCATTGCCCCAATCCCCTCTCTAACGTCTCATGTGCACTGGTTGCCCGTTCCTGCTCCCGTTCGCTCCCTCTCACCCGCTGCCTCCGCCGCCGTCTGGGCTTCGGAGGGCCCTTGAGCTGTTTGGCGACAGAGCCCGCTTGTGCGCATCCAAGCGAGAAAGGTTTCGAGGCTCAAAGAGCCCTCTCTCCAGAGATCCCAAAGGTCCTGTGCATCGGGCCACGCTCCACTAGGGTTGCGAAAAACCCCTGGTTTGATTTGATATCATCGAAGTGAATTCATGCAGGCACCTTGGGCACCTCCTTTCGGGTTGTGTCGCCCAGGTGTTCTGTCCGGGCACAAAAAAACTCCTGCAGGGCCCGCGAGCCCTTGGGATGCCCCACCTTTTTGCGAGGTTGCCGCCCTCGCCCCGCCCCCTCCGCGCGCCGCCGGCAGGAGTGGCTGGCACCGTGATGGCGGTGGCGTCCGTCGAGAGGACCTTGGCTCGGGCGCGCGCGCTGATCGGCCAGCGGGACAGCGCCGATGACGGAGGCCAGGGAGGCCGGGGGAGGGGAGGGAAGGGGGTCATAGGGGAGGGGTCGACCCTTTCCCGAAAGGGGACTCTGCAATATGGAATAGGGCAGATGGAGGAGGAGCCCTCGCTAAACCTCTCACGCCCACAGGGCTTAGGGGATTCATGCAGCCATGCTGCGCCAGTTTTAGTCTATCAGAGCAACCCACCACTCGATCATTTTTTTTTTTTTGTGTGTGTGTGGGGGTCGCAGGAGTGGCTCATGTTTAGCTTCGTGTTCCGCGAGGGGGCTCGCGCGACGGGTGGCGGGGTAACGGCTGGCATCGCTTGCCGCCCCACCGTGCTCGAGTTTGTCTTCGTTGCTGGGCGTGGCAACTCTGTCAATGTAGATGCAACTCGTGCCAGTAGCCGTGGGTGACTGCGGGTTGGAGCATCAAGCTTTCATGAGACAGTATCGAAGACGCCTACGGCGAATCACCGCCGCCCCCTGCCTTTTTGGAAACGCCTATGTGGCCGAACGTTGTGGCCAGAGGCTTGCCAAGCTATCGGACCATGTGTTCCCCGAATCGGTTTGGAAAGCGTTCGGGGAACGCGGTGGGGGAGGCTGGGCCGACGTGGGGCTTTCTTGGGGTGTTCCAGGGCCGTCTTGGAGGTCATCTTGAGCGTCTTGGAGGCCTCTTGGGCCGTTTTGGGCGCCTCTTGGGGCCGTCTTGGGGGCCTCTTGGGCCGTTCTGGGGCCATACTGGAGACCTCTTGGGCGATCTTTGGGGGCTCTTGGGCCGTCTCGGGCCCTCGGAAGGCCGAAAAGAAGCGAATCTCAAGCTCCTTCAAAAACTCATGGGAATTCAATGAGTTTGGCGTTTTCGGGCTTTCATGGAGGCCCTCTTGGAGGCCTCTTGGGGCGTATTGGGCCATTTTAGGGCCATCTTGGGCCGTCTTGGTGGGCTCCTGGCCCGTCTGACGCCGTCGGAAGCCGTTTGGGGGGCCTCTCTGGGCCGACTTGGGGCCCTCTTGGGGTGCTCGATGGCCGTCTTGGAGGCCGTCTTGGGCGTCTTGGAGGCCCCTTGGCCTGTCTTGGGGCTCTCTTGGGGCAGTCTTGGGGGCCTCTTGGGCCGTTCCGGGGCCATCTTGGAGGTATCTTGGCCGATCTTGGGGCGATCTTTGGGGGCCTTTGGGCCGCCTCGGGCCGTCGCAAGGCTGAACAGAAGCGAATGTCAAGATCCTTCGAAAAGCTTTGGAAAATCAATGTTTTGGGCCTCTTCTGGCCCTCTTGGAGGCCTCTTGGGCCGTCTTGGGCTAGCCTAGAGCCATCTTGGGCCGTCTTGGTGGGCTCCTGGCCCGTCTGACGCCGTCGGAAGCCGTCTGGGGGGCCTCTCTGGGCCGACTTGGGGCCCTCTTGGGGTGCTCCAGGGCCGTCTTAGAGGCCGTCTTGGGCGTCTTGGAGGCTCCTTGGCCTGTCTTGGGGCTCTCTTGGGGCAGTCTTGGGGGCCTCTTGGGCCGTCATGGGGCCATCTTGGAGGCCTCGGCGGCGATCTTGGGGCGATCTTGGGGGCCTCCTGGGCCGTTTTGAGCCGTCGGAAGGCCGAAACAAAGCAAATGCCCAAGTCCTTCAACAACCTTGGGGAATCAATTGATTTTGGCCTCTTCGGACCCACCTGGAGGACCTCTTGGAGGGCTCTTGGCCCGTCTTGGAGGCCTCTTGGGAGCCTGCTGGCGGAGTCGCAAAGCGATCAGGATGCTTGTCTCTCTCCAGCGCGCAGCACCAGAGCTCTCATCAGCCGCCCGCGGGGCGGAAGACCGTAAATTGGTCAAGGGCCCTGCGGGGCCCGCAGAGCCAAACGGCGGCGGCGGGCAGTGGACCTCCAGAAGGCTCTCTAGAGGTCCTCAAGTACACGGGCCCCGGCCGGCCCTGGTCACATGGTCTCTGGCGGGCCAGTACAAAAAGAGGCAGGTTTTGGTGGGCTGGCAAAATATATGCAGGCCCTTCGGCCAACATCTCAGGAAGTCTCAGGAACTCTGGAGAGGACGTACGCGTCGGGCGGAGGATGGGCGATGATAGGAACGCACGCACTCCGTCACCTGTTGCGCCGTCTTGGGCCATCTTGAGGCCATCTCAGGCCGTCTTCGGTGCGTCTTGGGCCATCTTGGAGGCATTTTCAGGCAACCTGAGCCGTCTTGGACGCCATCTTGGCCGTCTTTGAGGCCTCTTCGGGCCCTCTTGGGGCCGTCTTGGAGGCCTTTCTGGCCCTTATGGGGCCATCTTGGAGGCCTCGTGGACGATCTTGGGGCGATCTTGAGGGCCTCTTGGGCCGTTTTGAGCCGTCGGAATGCCGAGAAGAAGCAAATGCCAAAATCCTTCAAACCCATTGGACAATCAACGATTTTGGCCTCTTCGGACCCTCCTGGAGGACCTCTTGGGGGCCTCTTGGGCCGTCTCGGAGGCTTCTAGGGCGAACTTGGACGTATCTGGGACCCTCTTGGGCCGTCTGGGAGGCCGTCTTGGACCATCTTGGGCGAGCTTGAGGGGCTTGGACGATTTAGAAGGCATCTTGGACCCTTTTGGACCATCTTGGGCGAACTTGGAGGCCATCCTGGGCCATCTTGGCCGTCTTGAGGAGGAGGAGGAGGAGGACAACTAATTATTACAAGAATAATGATGCTAATAATAATCATGCTAATACGAATAATAATAATACTAATAATAATAATAATAATAATAATAATAATAATAATAATAATAATAACACCACGAATAATCATAATAGTAATCTGAATAAGAGGGAGGAGGAGGAGGAGGAGGAGGAGGAGGAGGAGGAGGAGGAGGAGGAGGAGGAGGAGGAGGAGGAATCATCATACTACTGATAACAATAATACTACTAATACTTATATGAAGAAGGCGGATAGTAATAATATTAATAATACTAATAATAAGAATAACAATAGTACTAATACAATTATTATTTTTATTTTTAATAACAATCGTATCAATAATCATACGAACAGCAATACAAATAATAAGACTAATACTAATAAGTCTAGTATTACGAATCACCATAATAATACTGATAAGACGAAGAATAAGAAGAAGGAGGAGGAGGAGGAATACTCATACTACTAAGCATAATGATGCGAATGCTAATACGAAAAGGAATAATAATAAGACGAATGCTCATACTAAGAAGATGATTAATAATAAGGTGAATAATAAGTCTGTTACTGATAACACTAATACTAATAATAGTAAGAATAGTAATAATACTAATCATACTACTACTACTACTACTACTAATAATAATAATAATAATACTAATAATAGTAATAATAACTATAATAATAGTATCAATACTACTACTACTACTACTAATCACAATACTACTACTAATAATCATACTACGAATAATGATAATAATAAGAAGCATAAGAAGAAGAGGGAGGAGGAGGAGGAGGAGGAAGAGGAGGAGGAGGAGGAGGAGGAGGAGGAGGAGGAGGAGGAGGAGGAGAAGGAGGAGCCTCCTCCACCGGCCCTCTTGGCGACGCCGGCGACCGCACCTCCCCGCTGCGAGGCCCGGGCGGCGAGGCCGACCCCGCGCCGGCGGCCGACGCCCGGGCCGAGGAGGGGGCCGCGGCCGGCTCCTCCCCGCCGGCCGCCGCCGCCGCCCGTCTCGGCCCGAGCTTCGGCGGGTCGAGCTTCGGAGATTGAGCTTCGCGGTGTGGGTCGGCTCGAGGTTCGAGCTTCGGAGGTCAGGAATTCTTTTTTGGGGGGCGTGCTCGGGCTGCTGACTGGCTTTCCTGGTGGCTTCTCGTCGCCGCGGTTTCGGATCCGCCTCGAGCTGCGCCTCCGAGCGAGCTGCAGGAGTGGCCCAGCCAGCTGATTTTGAGCCCCTCGTGTGGCGACAAAACTCACGATCCAAGGTTTTGTCTGGTTTCAGCCGTTCGGGGGCCATGTTCAGCCCCCAGGATCTTCAGTCAAAAGGGCTCGGATTGAAAAGCCGGTCCTGGGGAAGGGGCCCAGATTTCCTGGTGTCTTTGTCGTGAAGCGGGGCTTGGGTCCGACGTCTCAACAGATCAATACGGACGTCATTCCACCCGTCCAGGCCCTTGGATGCTGATTTCGGCCCCAGGACAGCCCCAAATTGGCCCTGGGGAAGGGTCGAGGAATCTGGGGCACGCGGATGGAAACATCAGTCCCTCGTGACGAGGAGGAAGCCACGTGCCGATGAAGACGTTGGGAGTCTAGCCTCGGGCTGCTGGGGTCGGGGGCAACAACGGAGAGCTGCAGGGGACGGAGGGGGCGTGATTTCGTCCGCGCGGGGTTTGGGTCTGTAGACGTTCTTGTCTTGCCAGGTTTACGTCGAAGCCCCCGGCCAGTGTACCGCTGGCGACTGCTCCATGCAGTCATTGGTATTTCGAAGCCAGTGCTTGCACTCAAAGCTGTGCGGCACATCGCACAGGCCAGAAGTGCATTCCACATAGGCGTATTACTGTGACAACTTTGCACGTATGTGCAACGATGCGTTCTAGCCGAAAAGAAGGAAGGCCCATGGAGAACATGAGTATTTGCACCCGGGTGTTCTTTTGGAATTTCGGGAACAGCCTGCTCTGCGTGCCGCACTCGGCCGTCCGCGCGATGGCGCCCAGCAGGCTGGTGCCCCGTGGCTCGTGCCCCGCGGTGTCCTGCTCAACCCCAGTCGGCCGCTGGCGCACGGGTGTACCGCGTGTGGGTGCCCTGCAGTTGGTGTGCCGTGCTTCCCTTCCTGTCGCCGCCGGCCCTGGCCGCGCTGGTGCCCCACGCATTTGCCCGCCCGACCCGACCCGCTCGTTAGGCTCCGCCCGCCCGACCCGACCCGCCTGTTAGGGTTCGCGCGCGCTCGCTCGTGTTTGCTCTGCGCTTTCATGTCCCGCCCGCCCGACCCGCCCGCTAGGGTCCGCCCGCCCGACCCGACCCGTTTGTTAAGTTCACGCGTGCTCGCTCGTGTTCGCCCCACATTTTCACGGTCCGCCCGCCCGACCCGACCCGACCGTTAGGGTCCGCCCGCCCGACCCGTCCCGCCCGTTAGTGTTCACGCGTGTTCGCTCGTGTATATGCCCCATAGTTTAATGTCCCGCCCGCCCGACCCGACCCGCCGTTCGGGCCCGCCCGCCCGACCCGATGCGCCCGTTGGGGTCCGCTTGCCCGACTCGATCCGCCCGTTAGGGTTCAATTCGCGCGTGCTCGCTCATGTACGCCCCACACTTTAATGTTCCTCCCGCCCAACCCGACTCGCCCGCGAGGGTCCACCCGCCCGACTCGACCCGCCCGTTGGGGTCCGCCCGCCCGGCCCGACCCGCCCGTCAGGGTTCGCGCGTGCTCGCTCGTGTACGCCCCGCACTTTAATGTCCCGCCTGCCCGACCCGACCAGCCCGCCAGGGTCCGCCCGCCCGACCCGACCCGCCCGTTCGGGTGCATTTGTCCGGCCCGACCCCCCCGCTAGGGTTCACGCGTGTTCGCTCGTGAACGCTTTGCACTTTAATCGTTCGCCCGCCCGACCCGACCCGCCCGTTGGGGTCCGCCCGCTCGACCCGAGCCGCTCGGTAGGGTCCGCCCGTCCAACCCGACCCGCCCGTTAGGGTTCGCGCGTGCTCGTTCGTTTATGCCCCACACTTCAATGGTGCGCTCGCCCGACCCGACCCGCCCGCAAGGGTCCGCCCGCCCGACCCGAGCCGCCCGCTGGGGTCCGCCCGCCCGACCCGACCCGCCCTCTAGGGTTCGCCATGAGCGGGGCGCGGCGTACATCGCGCACAAACAAAACAAATCAACGGTTTCCCAATTCAACTTGGATGTTCGGGCGCGCGCATTGCAAAATGCGCGGCGGGGGTGGGGCGCCCCACTTGCGTCGGATTTTTTCTTGTGTTGGAGCGGGCGGGCCCCGTTGATTCGTTCGAGTTGGCTATTTTGCCCATGGGCCTATCCCTGGGCTTTT
Source organism: Prorocentrum cordatum (assembly GCA_963575745.1). Lineage (NCBI taxonomy): Eukaryota > Dinophyceae > Prorocentrales > Prorocentraceae > Prorocentrum > Prorocentrum cordatum. The sequence continues at coordinate 308,096 of CAUYUJ010021614.1, forward strand.
CCGCCAGGTCTACCCTTAGGCCCTTTCTCTAGGCTTACCCTGGGCCGACCCCTGGGCCCTTCCGCTAGGCTTACCGCTAGGCCTACCCCTAGGTCCTTCCCCCAGGCGTACCTTAGGTCTACCCCCAGGCCCTCCCCCCAGGCCTACTCTAGGCCTACTGCTAGGCCTCTCCCCTAGGCCTACCCTAGCCCTGGCCCTTCCATGAGGCCTGCCTTAGGCCTACCCCTAGGCCCTTCCCCTAGGCCTACCCTACGCTTACGCTCGACGCGTACGTCGAATTTGTCCGTGCGGTCTGGGGTAGGCCTTGCCCAAGGCTACCCTAGTGCCTTGGGTACCGTAGGGCCTTGGGTAGGCTCTAGTGTAGCCTTCCCCTTTCGGGGTCTATACCTACCTTCATCACAGACACATTGATATGATCATCGTCGTCGTCATCGCCGGCATCGGCGCCGTCATTGGCTTTGTCGATCATCGTCACTGCCATCGCTAATCGTATCATCGTGGATACTGCGCCCGCCCGAGCCACCGACCCGTACTAAAGTGCCCGCGCGCTAGCGCGGCTTTGAAACAGGCGGCAAGCGCCATCACGGCCGCTTCACCTGCGCCAAACCAATTTGTCGCCTTGCGCGCGAGCGTTCGCGCGCCAGCGCGGCCGCAGAGATGTTCTAGCACGTGCCAGTCCGCAATTCTAGATGCGGCTGGATGGATGGAGTTTTGTCAAATCAGTTCCTTCCGGATGGGAGGATGGGATGGACGTTTGCTCGAACAGTTGCGTAGCTGGCAACTCACGGATTCATTGCAGCACATCCACCATGCGTTGCGCTGTCCATATATCGTCGCACATGTTGTGCCGTACGTATTATCCCTCATCGGTTGCGCGCTTCAGATTGCACCACGTCGGTTGCACCGAGCATGTTGTGCCACACGGGTTTCAGACTGCACCACGTCGGTTGCACATTCTTGACCGCATCACCCCAATGACATGTATATGTACGTATATATACACATATAACGGCCTTTGGCCCATCCCGCCACCATGCCTAGGCTGTGGTTCAGAGGCCTGTTGGATGCAGAGAAGGGTCTCGCGGGATGCCTCTGGGGGGTCTTGGAGGGCTCTTTGGGGCTTCTGTGGGGTTTCCGAGGCCTTGGGGGGCGTCTTGAGGGCCCCTTGGGGGCCTCTTGGGGCGTCTTGGGGGGTACTCGGGAGTCTCCAGGGGCTCTCTGGGCCATCTTGGGGCGGAATGTAAATAGTAATCCAATTCACTCCACCCACAACCTCTTGATGCAAGAAGAAATGACCAGAATATGATGCGATTGTTACACCGCATCAAACTCAGCGTTCGATAGGTGCGTCCACTCTCCCGCCACAGCAGGCGGGCAAACAGCCAAAACGGCCGCGGTGAACAAGAGAGTGCAAGCGAGAGCGAGCGAGAGCAGCAGCAGAGATAATTCTAATTATCATCCTATATCTCGCATCTCTGCTAATGCAACTTTCACACAGGAAAAGGAAACGTTGCTAAAGAATGCCTTGGCAAATTCTGCAGCAAGCTTCTAGAATATTCGATCATATTCTCGGCTCGACCCGTCAAGCTACCGTCCGCGCACCGAGCAACAGATATCAAGATATCATAATATTTACCTGAGCTTTAGAGGGGGTGCTTTCACTCATCATCCTCACTACCGTTCACGTCTGAGCCACTGCCACGGCTGGCTCAAAGATACCGTCACATATGTGGTAGCGGTGCTCAGCGTACACGCACTGCTGACTTGATGATGCTGTATGCCACGTAGCTTTTGATGCTTGGGTCGAGGTTATAGCTCCTGCTCTCGTCTGCGTCCAGCTTGAGACACCGTCCTAGGCAATTTGCGTAGTGCTTATCCTTCGCATAGATCGTCTCGTAGCTGTCGCCCTCGTACTTGCCACTCCTGATTATCGTCGGTCCCATGGTCTCAAGCCACTGCCTCAGTAGAGTACTATCTCCCAGGTAGATTGGTCCATCTCCTGTGATCTCGTCGTCGTAGGTCTCCGGCTCGGCTCGAACTGCAAGTGTTGTCGTCGTAGCTTTCGGCGTCGCCTTCGCCGTCCTGGATTTGACCTTGACCAGCTTCTCGGGCAACTCCGGCATGAACAGGTTGTCGTTGCTTGAACTATCCACGTCCATCGGCTCAGCGGTGTCCTCGTCGTCGTTCTGCTTAGGCTGCATTATGTAGATGAACATGATGATACCCGCGATGATAGAGACTACTGTCACCACCGTAGGAGACATCGAAAGACAAACTCCATACACTGCAAGTGCACAGACTTGAAACAGAACTACAACTTGGTCAGGTATCTGGATGGTTCTCTGCGCGCCACTCCTCTCCATCGGGTAGTTGTCCGTTAGCTCTTCCGTGTAGAATGCCTCGACGTAGTCCTCGTTTTGAGCTTCGTCCTTGTCGTCGTAGAAGCACTCGTCCACGTAGTTGTACGTCTCCACCGGCCACGTAGAGATCTCCTCGTCGTCCTTCCCGGTGTCTTTGCACAGCTCCTGCTTGACGTACTTGGCCATCTTCGCGTTCAGCTCATCTACCTCCTTGTTGGCTCCCACCTTCTCTTGTCCAACAAGCTTTCGTCCGCGTATTGATGGTGCCCTGTCATCAGGCCCAGGTGTCCACAAATTTGATGTAACTATCTTCCTCGCGTAGCCTCCTGGAAGTACTTTCGTCAAACAGTCCGCTAGCATCTGCTCGCTCTTGACCCACTTGATGCTGACCTCTTTGAGTGACTGCCGCAATATAGCCGCTTCCAGAGAAAGCCTCCTGTCCGTCATAGAGATATTCTCCTTTGTGATCGTGTCGTATAGGCTCTTGCAATCGGTCACCGAAATGCATTTCACCGGGCAGGTGTCGTGCACAATCTCGGTCATGTCCATCTCTGGGTACAGAATCTCCGCCAGGGTCGACCTCGTCCATATCAACATGTCCACCGAATCCGCACATGAGTAGGCCTCCGCTGATCGAGTAGATCGCACCACTCGTTGAATCTTGGAAGACCGCCACCCCATGCAGTGTACCTTGTACTTGTTGCTGTGGTCCTCGTTGATCTCCTGGTCGTCCAGCATGATGAAGTGTCCGCGTTGTGATCTGTGCTTCGGCAGATTATCGAAAGCACTGTCGGTGACATTGATCACCATGGTCTCCCACAGGTTCAGGCCTGCTGAGAACCTGATCAGCAAGGCGTTCCGCTTCTGAATCCGCCGGATGGCCGCGCTGCCGTCCTGTAGGTCCTTCACCGTCGGAGCTCCCAGCGTAGATGCCAGTCGGGATGCCTCGAAGGCCTCCTCGAAGCATATCACTCGCGCAGCCCATTGCAGTTGTCCAGCTACCATTCGTAGTCCACGATGCTCTGCATGGTTCAAGGCGCTGTCTGGTGCCTTGCTGCGCTCTCTGGAGATACGTACAGTCTGCATCGACTTCACGTAGGCCTTCATGGTGACGTTGATGCTGCCGTCCCTGTCCTGCTTGTAGGCCCGGCCACAGAACGTCGCCTGCTCCTTCCTCGCGTACTTGACCTCGCCAAAGTCAATCTCCTTCTGCAGGTCCTTCATGATCTTGGCGCCCTCCGGGTCGTCCTGCTTGATGCCCATGAGGAAGTCGTCCACGTGCAGGCACATGATCCCGATGATCGTGCCCTCCGCATTGCGCTTGATGAAGGTCGCGGGCTCGAAGCTCAGGCCTTCCCATCCAAGCTTCACGAGCGCCTCGCGTAGTGCCACGAACCACGTGCGAGCTGCATCGTTGGTCCCGTAGATGCTCTTGCTTAACTTCAGCAGGTCGCCTGCCTTCACTCCCGGGATGCTGCGCTTCCCGAGGTTCGTCGGGAGACGGAAGTAGAGCTCGCGTGTGATGGCTTTGCCTTGCAGAAAGGCTCCCTTCACATCTGCGATGACTAGGTCCAAGTTGAGGCATGACACGATGCTGCACAGGAGTAACGTCATCTGTGCTTAGACTGTAGGTGGGTCCCGTCGTAGCTTGTCGTCGAAATCCTCCTCGTAGCCTCTCCCACAGATCCTGGCCTTCGGCTCGAAGGTCGTGGGGTCCTTGTCGGTCCAGGCCAGCTTGGAGCTCAGGATCTTGTCCGGGTCGACCTTGTCGACTGTTGCTCCTGATATGTGGGTTGCTGCATCATACTTGCACCACGTGTTCCACTCCTTCTCCGCCGCCTGCTGCATCTTCTTCCACTTGAGCTTGTCGTCGCCCAGCGTCTTCAAGTTGATATCTTGATGGTTGTTGGCCCTCGTCGGTTGGCTGCATATTCGCTTGGCCACGAACGCCTCGACGAGCAGCGGTGTATCTGTCAGCTGCTTGACTGGCCCACTTTGTGCCCGGGCTCGTTTGATGCTGATCGGCACATCGCCCAGCAAGAACTCTTTGATCGTGACTGGGTGTTCCTGGCGCTTGCCCTGCGCAGGCTGTCGCGTACTTGACGATGATGTAGCCGGCTGATCCTGCGGTGCCTCTGCTGGTACTGCTGCCGTTTCCTCCGCCTTCTGGCGTTCCTCCATGTGCCTCTGGATCCTGTCAGGTACTCGAAGCTGAGCTCGATCGTCCTGAGCGTCGCCCCGCTTGGTCTGCTTGAGCATCAGGTCCTTCTTGGTGTGCTTCTTGCCTCCGCGCTTCACCTCCTTAGGCTCCTCCATGATCTCGTCGGTGTTGGTAGGCTCCTGCGGGGCTGCTGCAGGCTGTTGGCCACCTCCTGGTCCATCTCCAGCTTCCTCTTCCTTTCCCGAAGTGATCTCCTCGATGATCGTGATGGGGTCTTGCGATGCCACATCGTCGATGATCTGAGGGTTGGCTGTCCAGTCCACTCTCGAGATATCTTGAACCAGGTCGCGCGCGTCCACGTTGAAACGCCGCCGCCTCTCGATCTTGTACCCGGGTGTCGGTTCAGGTAGAAGAGGGGCGTTCCTGACGTTTTTTTTTTAATCCAGCTGCCTCAGGTCGGTCTTGCCCTGGCTGCTGGCCGCCACTGCTCCCAAGATGGTGTCCCAAGCTTGGTGCGCTCGAACAAGTCGTGCTCGAAGGTCCTCCTCCGCTTGATCTTGATCAGCTGGTGCTGTCTCGTACTCGTCGTCCAGCCTCTGACGCATTGGCATCACGTCGTTCTCGTGTACCACTTCCGATCGTCGCTTCCTGCTGTCCGCTGGCTTCGTCAGCTCCACGCTGCCCTGAGCAGGCGCTGCTGGTGCCGTCGTCGGTGCACTCGAGGGTGCATCACTTTGTCCACCTGCTGGCTGTGGTGGAACATCGCCCTGTCCAGGATTGCTGCTGATGTCCTGGATATCGGTGGTCTTGCTGTTGATCTGGCTGCTGATCTGGCTGCTGATCTGGCTGCTGATCTGTCTGCTGATCATCTCGTGCTGGGTTATACTGTTGACCTCGAAGGTCCAGAAACCACGCTGTCCAGCTCGTCCACGTGCAGGTCCGCCGTCTGAAAACAGGTCGGTGAACTGCATGGTGGTCACCTCGTGCTCAGTCGCCCTTCGAAGGAGACTGGGTGAACTTAGGATCGGGATCCTGTTATGGATCAGCCAGTAACCGTGCTCATCCTTGCCCAGGCACCGGGCAGGTCCATGCCATCGTGCATGCAGGTTACGCTTTAGGTTATCAGATCGCCAAAACATCAATAAATCACCTTGCTGAAATGGCCCTGGCTGGGGCCTCGTCCTCGCCAGAACTGTCCGTCTCAATGCTGATGAGTTTGCTGCCTTGAAAAAGGATTCCGAACAGATCTGTTGAAGGTGGAGCCGGTTCCAGAATGGCGTCTTCTCGGCCGCTCGTGAAACCATTGCTGGGTCGTTGTCGGGATTCGCCAAACTTGCAGGCAATCGGTGGCCAGCTCCAAGTACTCATTGCTGTGGTGAAAAGCCTGCCGTGCTGACTAGTTGATTGCACGCGTTGGCCATGCCACGTACTGCTGCTGCAACCGAATCTTGCCCACGAACTTCCCCATCGTTGAAGACGCTCGTCGCCATCTCTTTCAGGTAGCGCATCTTCCTCTCGACCTTGCCCATTTGCCAGTGAGCCTCTGGAGCCGCGTTGTTGATCACATTGCCCAGGTCTTTGCACAGCGTCTCGAAGTTGCCCATAAAAGGTAGAGTCCTGGTTCTGCTCCACGATGCGTGGTGGCCCGGCCCAGGTGAGCCATCCGAGTTCGAAAGCCTTCTTCGCTAACTCCGCCGTAGGTCTCGATCCGGGACACGTGTAGATCGCCACGGTGAAATCCGAGGCCACGTCCACGATAACAAGCACCACGTGCATGTTCTTGTCCAGGTCGGGTATGATCATGAAGTCCATGCTGGTGGCTTCGTTAAAGTCCTTAACCTTAGGCTGAGCTGCCGTAGGTCTCGCTGCCGTCCGAGCCTGCTCTTCACATGTCGTACATCTGAAGAGACGTGCTGCTTGTACCGCTCGTCGGCTAGCTCCACCATGCTGTAGATGCCGTACCAGTGACTCCTTGTAGGGTCCATGTGAATGGCTCTCGTGTATCTTCTTGATACCTGCTCGCATGAGTGGTGGTGCCGCCGTCCATTCCGCCATCTCGATGTTCTCGCCAAGCTTGCTGAAGATCGCCGCCGCGCTAGCGTGCATCGGCGCCTCCGTCTCCGCAGGGTTGGCCTCGAACTCGTCACAGTCGATGTCGTCGAAATTGTTGGCGTACCGGGCGTAGCCACCATGCTTCTTCTCGAGGTCCCGCTGATCCTCGATGCCGTCCAAGATCGTCTTGGCCAGCTCCTTGGTCCAGTTCCCATGGCTCGATGCTGATCCCTTCGGCCTGTTGATCACGCTCGTGCGTACGCGCTGCTCGTCACAACTGATGCTGTTGAGCTTCTTGCCGAGCAGGATGGCCGTCGTCAGGAACCTCGTCGGCTTCTTGACTGGATCGCCCATGAAGTCCACCAGGTTGCTGCCCTCGGCGCGCTGGTGCATCATCGCGCTCACGAACTCTGAGACCAGCCATGGCATAAGCTGCCAGGCTCTTGACGTCAGTGGGTTTTCCAGTAGCATATGAGCTCCTCGGCGCTTGCAGTTGAGCCAGATCTGCTTGACGAGCTGCAGGTGCTTCATGCCGATCGCCAGCTTGCGCATCTTCGTGTCCTTCGGGAACATGTGGGATATGTTCGTGAACGGGTCGCAGGGGAAACCCGCAATGGTCATGTAGGGATCATCCTCGTCCAGCTGTTTCAGGACGGTCTTCTGCGACTTCGCGTCCAGCAGGTCGTCCCCGATCAGGATGTCCCTCGGCCTCGTCACTGGATGCCGCCGCTGCTGGGCTTCTGATCTGGCTGCCATGCCACCTGCGTAGAGCTCGCAGATGATGGGCCGCTTCTCCTCCGGGTCCGCCTTCAGCGTGTCCACGATCTGCTGGCACTGGTCCAGCTTGTCTTGAATCTCCTTCTCCCACGTCTCGATCTGCTTCCTCTGCTTCCGCCGTATGATGCCCTTATCGATCTCCTGGACCTCCGCATTCCAGACGTCGATCTCGTCGGATGTGACTGTTGGCTCGATCTTTGTCGTCTCCTTCTTCGGCCACTCCTTGAGCGAGATCGTCAGGTGTCCCTTCTCTGTCTTGTTGAGAGGCACTCTGTACTTGTTGATTGCCTTGAGGTCCGCCTTCCGATCCTTGATGTATATCACTGTGCCGAGCTCCTCCAGCTGGTGGATGCTCAGCAGTATTGGCGTCTTTGACTTCGGCAGCCTCTGGAAGCGTAGGTTCACGTCAGCTCCAGCAAGTCCAGCCGTCACCTCTTGTTCTCCTTCTGCCATGACCGGGGCGCTATCATTCACGCCTCGGAAGCGCATGGATGATCCTCTCATCCGCGTGGTGACTCTGCCGTCCTCTGTGTAGCCGTCCAGTGATATCGAACCTCCACATCCACGTAGGCACGCAGTGTCCAGTACAGCACGTCCATCTGGAATAGGTCCTTTTCGTACTGCGTAGGCTTCGATGTCTTCCAGCTCCTCGTGAGGTTGCTGCCGCCCTGGTGATGGTGCGCGGTCGCCCTCTGGGACGTAGTTGGTTCCAGCTCGGCGTTCCGTCCACAACCATGTCGGTCGTACTCCAATCGGTAGGCGCTCGCAGGTACTCCTCACGATGTCCCGTAGCTCCGAGGTCTTCTCCCAGGCTGCTTGGCAGAGATCGTAGGCCATATTCCTGAGGCCGTTCGGTGCCATCTCCATGGTGATGTGCATGAGCTGCTGGAAACGATGTAGGGCCCAGTGCATGCAGAACCCCATGTAGTCCCTGAAGGCCGCTTCCATGTTTTCGCAGCCGACCCACAACGCTGCGATCTGCTCAGCACGATCTCGTATCTTCTGTAGGTCGGCCGCTGTGCTGTCTTCCTCCAGGTAGTCTGTGCTTGGTCTGCTGGGCCACGCCCTTCCTGTCGACCCCGACCCTGGTGTCGGTCTGCTTGGCCACGATCTCTCCTCCGAGCTCACTGGAGTGCTACGGGGTTCGTCAGGTTCTTGTGCTTGATGCTCTTCAGGTACTGCGTGTAGCTCGTATGCCTGGCCAAGCCACTCACTCGTGCTGTGGTCGATCCTCTCTTGGAAGTTCGGCTGGTCTCCTGCTGCTGATACCGCGTAGGGGTTCACGATCTGCTCCTCGGTGTCGATCCTCACCTTCGTCAGACTCGTGATCTCCTCCATCGTCACGTCTATGCTTGCCAGCTGGTCGTTGACAATCTGAATGGCGGTCGTGTCCATCGAGCTGTCCGCCATCAGCAGCATGACCGCGGTCGCCATTGCGAATCCAGCTCGTCGTAGAAAACCTCTAGGTCGTCCGTGAAAGCCTCGTCCTCCACGTCCGCCTCCTCGCCCTCCACGTTGTAGCGTACTGGATCCACTCGCTGGTGACCTCGTCTTCTCGCACTCGGGGTCACCCTTCCCGTGGCCCTTCTTGTGGCACGCGTTGCACTTCGTGCGCGCCTTGATCTGCTTCAGCTTATCCTCGGCCTCCTTGCTGTCCATCTTGATGGAGCCCTGCTTGTTGATGTTGGTTTTCCAGCCTCGATTCGACTTGCTCTGAGCAAGCCGCTCCGGGGCCTGCTTGTAGTTGGGCTTGTGGTTGCGCCGTCCAGCTTTCCAGCCAAGACGTTGAGCCTCCGTCGCCAGGGTGTCACACTCCTCCTGGCTGATCTCGTCCGGGTCCACGTCGTCAATCACTCCCTCGAACTCACCGATGTCCGCTGCAAGTGCGTCGTAGCCCGCATCACTCAGGAAAACGTCGTCGTCGCACGGTGTACATTCGTCTCCGAGTAGGGCCTCTTCTGCTTCGTCGTCGTAGTCCACCGGGTAGGCTCCGTAGCGTCCAATTCCACGATCATTTCGGCCTGTCTTGTCCAGCTGTATCAGCATGGCTGCCGTCACGTCGCCCCAGATGTACTCGTTGTTGCATTGGCCAAGGATTGCTTTGTGCTCTTGCATGCTGCTTTAGTAGAAAGTATGTCCGTAGGTCCTCGCTGACTGTCGTATTCGTTGAAAGTGACTTGAGCCGCTCGTACTCCGTCTCTCGCCTCGATAGGTAGTCCTGCACAGACTCCGTTCTATTGCGGAAACCTCTGAAGAAATACTCCTCGAACGCTTGCTGCTTCTGTAGTGGTGCGATCCTCTCGCACGCCTGTCGTACTGTAGTTACCACCAGTTTGACTGCAGCAAGTGGGTCATTACCTGCTTCGTCCAAAACTGCTTGCGTACTGTTCTCAGCCTTCTTACGTGTAAGTGTCCACGCTCGTCCAGTTAGAGAATTCTTGAGCTTGATCGCGTAGAGCTTCTTGATCTTTTCCTCGCTCGCATGGTAGCCGAGTATTGCACGCTCCTCGAACTCCTCGCCGTAGGTAGGGTCGCCGTTGTAGTGTACCACGCCCTCCTTGTCAACGAAGAGGTGGCCGTCATTGAACTGCTGCTGCTGCTGCCTGGACGTCATCTTGATGACTGTGATGCTACTGAGCTTGTCACCGATGTAGTAGCTGTCTTGGTCGTTGCTGCTGTAGTTGTGCTGCTCGCCCGGGGTGCCGTTGATTGGACGATCCTCGTCCAATCTGTCGTAGGTGGTGATCTTGAGCGTCGTGTCGATCAACGTGATCTGTTGAGCGCAATGGTTCAGCACCGCGAAAATGTAGGTGAGCGCCAGCATGTGGGTCTGCACGGCCACTCTATATGAAATCCTCGCACCGCGGACTGGTTCAGCTCGCGCTACCAGTGTACATAGTAATCCAAATCACTCCACCCACAACCTCTTGATGCAAGAAGAAATGAGCAGAATGTGATGTGATTGTTATACCGAATCAAACTCAGCGTTCGATAGGTGCGTCCACCCTCCCGCCACAGCTGGCGGGCAAACGGCCAAAACGGACGCGGTGAACAAGAGAGTGCAAGCATGGGCGAGCGAGAGCAGCAGCAGAGATAATTCTAATTATCATCCTATATCTCACATCTCTGCTAATGCAACTTTCACAGGAAGGTCCGTTCGTGCTCCTCCTCCTGGGCCCCTCCTGGGCCCCTCTTGGGCCCCTCTTGGGTGACTTTCGGGCTTTCTTGGGCGCCTCTGGGGCCGTCTTGAGCCCCTCGTGGGGCGTCTTGGTGTCCTCCTGGCGGCCTCCTGGGTAGTCCTGGGGCGCGATTGGGGGCGGTTTGGGCGTTGGAACTTGAATCCGGCGAGAAAGGACATTCATGAGTTTGGTTAGGCCCCGCTGGGGTTGCTCTTGGGGCTCCCTGGGTGCTTCTTGGGGCCTCTTTGGCCGTCTTGAGGCCATCTTGGGCGTCTGGGGGTGTGCTTGGGCTGACTTCGGCCCCCTTGGACAGTTTTGGGGGCCTCTTGGGGACATCCAGGCCTGTTCTGGGGCCCTCCTGGGCGGGATTGCCGTCCGGGAGGTCCAGGCGAAACACCCCGGTAGCGCCACGATCGCCCCACATCGCGTGGGAAACTTGGGGACCAGGCCCTTCAGAATTGTACACATCCGTTGTTTGTCAGAGCTGCAATAGCCTTGGGGCGCTTCGCTACGTGCCTCGAGGCACGGTGGCGGATATATCCAGTTGCCTCCAACAATTCTGCCACCGTGCTAGCGCAGCATTCTGGGTGGCAACTATTTGAGAAGGCAATTGCAGCCTGCTAGGGCCTCTTGGTGCAGAAGGCTCGAACTCGTGGTTCGTGTTCCCACTCTTGGGTCCTTCCTGGGGTCGTCTTGGGGTCCTCTTGGGCAGTGTGTGCCTCTTGGGGCCGTCGTGGAGCCCTCTTGGGCTGCCTTGGAGCTCTCTTGTGGGCCTCCAGAGCCGTCTCGGGGGAGTCTTTGGGGCCTCTTGGGCCGTCCTGGAGCGTCGGAAGCTCGAAAAGGCTAGCACCCAAATAGCTAGGGAATCTCGCGGCCCTATTTGTGGGCCTCGTAGGGGCCTCTTTTGGCCCTCTTGGGTCCTCCTGAGCCCTCTTGGGGCGTAAAGCTCGTATTGTCTGTTCGTGTTCACCCTTTTGTGCCCTTCTTCAAGTCTTCTTGCGCGCCTCTTGGGCCGTGTCGGAGCCCTCTTGGGCCGTCTTTGGGCCCTCTGGGGGGCCTCTTGGGCCGACTTGGGGCAATTGAAAGCCGTCGGACAACTGATGTTTGTTGCCTCTCGAAGCCCTCTAAGGACAGCTCTTGCGGCTTTTTTGGGCTGCCTCGACGGCTTCGTGGGCCGTCCTGAAGCCATCTTGGCCCGTTTTGGAGCCATAGTGGCCCGTTTTGGAGGCCATATTGGGCTCGGGACCCGAGATCACACCCACACACACACACACCCACACCCACACACACATAAAAACACCCACACACCCACACACACACATACACACCCACACACACCCCCACACACACACCCACACACACCCACACACACCCACACACACACCCACACACACCCACGCTCACTCACACACACACACACACCCACACACACCCACACACCCACACACCCACACACACATTCACACGCATTTACACACAATCATTCACATTCACACACATTCACACACTTTTACACACATTCACACACATTCACACATATTCACACACATTCACACACATTCGCACATCATCACACACATTCGCACATCATCACACACATTCACACACATTCACACACATTTACACACATTCACACACACGCACACCCATTCACACCCATTCACACACATTCACACACATCCACACACATTCACACACGCACACACGCACACGCACACACTCACACGCACACACACACACACGCACACACACACACACATCCGCACACACGCGCGCACACACGCGTGCACACACGCACACACGCACACATGCACACACGCACGCACGCACACGCACACAACATAGACACACACAACACGCACACACGCATAAGCACAACACACACAACAGACACACACACAACTAACACACGCGCGCGCACGCACGCACGCACGTACGCACGTATCTACACAACTTTATACGTGTATGTATATATATATATATATATACATCTATGTAACGAGTTGGCACGTGCCCGCCCAGTCTCATACAAACACATGTGCAGATGTGTGTGTGTGTGTGTTTTGTGTGTAGTGTTTGTGCTATGTGTTTTGTGTATGTGTTTGGTGTGTGCTTGCGCGTTGTGTGTGTTGTGTATGGGTCGTGTGTTGGTCATGTGTGTTCTGCGTGTGCCGCGTGTTAGGTGTGTGTGTGTGTGTGTCTGTTGTGTGTGTTGAGTGTGTGCGCGTTGTGTGACTTGTTTGTGTTAGATGGGTTGTGTGTGATCTGTGTGCGTGTGTGCGCGTGTGTGTGCGTGTTCTCTGTGCGTTGTAGGTGTTGTGTGCGTGTGTTATGTGTGTGTGTGTTGTTTGTGGTGCGTTTTGTGTGTGTGTGTGTGTGTGTGGTGTGTGTGTGTATTCTATGTGTATTTTCTCTATGCGCGTTGATCGTTGGAGTTCGATGTCGGGAGGATGTATCAGACAAACTTGCAGGCGAAACTGCAATTTTCAAAGAATGCGGCTCAATATCCTTGAGTTCATTCTCTCCTTGAAGGTTCTATGATCAAATGATTGGGACACTAGTTTTTTCCCAACCATCCTGTGGTGTTGGGTCCTCGTTTTGAAGAGACAGCGCCCCGCGTCCCACCTCCTTCCTCCTTCCTCCTCCTCCCCCTCCCCCCTCCTCCCCACCCCCCCTCCTCCTTCCTTCCCCTCCTTGCTTCGTTTCGTAGCCCCATAGGGAGCTCCACCGAAGGCCCCAGTGGGGGTGCCCGCATGCGGTTCCCCCACCCAGGGCAGCGTTCCGTGGCCCCATAGGGAGCTCCACCGTAGGCCCCAGTGGGGGTACCCGCATGCGGTTCCCCCACCCAGTGCAGCGTTTCGTAGCCCCATAGGGAGCTCCACCGAAGGCCCCAGTGGGGGTGCCCGCATGCGGTTCCCCGAGCCTCAGGGGCCATCTTTGGGCCATTTTGGAGGAGCTTGATCAACGAAGGGGAGCTTCTAAATTTAGCTTCGCCCTCCAGGAGGCCAACTGTTGCCCAAACCTTAGTCACATCAATGATGTTGGCCTTCTCGCCGAGGCCATTCTGGACGCTCTAACGACCCGCGCCCCCCCCCCCCCCCCCCGTGCAGGTCCAGGGGGAGGAAGCATGGGAAGATTTAAAACCCTCTAGAGAATGCTGGCTGCCGATTCGGTGGGTTCTTGGGCAATGTTATGCGGGTGTGGCCAGAATGTTCCGCCGATTTCGGTGGACGGCCAGGTTCCTGGGTCTCCGTCTGCGGGTCTTGGTGGAAGTTCGGCGACGATGCCGGTGGGCGACAGGGTTGGAGAGAATACAGAAAATATAGTATTTTACGGAGACCACTGTGCGCAGAGGGTCAAAATGGTAGAGAGACAATCGAGAACATAGAGCATAGAGCAACAGGTGGAGAGGCGGCAGTCGAGCGTAGAGGTCATAAAGTAGAGAGTGGAAGGTAGAGGCCTCTCTCGTATCCATGTCTGCTCGAGGGTGCTCTGCGCCCGCGATCGCAATCGCATTCTCTCTCACAAGTTCAAGCAAACAAACACAAAACACATCGCAGGCATGCTCGCAGAGGGCATGCTCACTGTCCCCTCCACGTCAGCTCTGTCTCCTGCCGCCATGGACTCCCTGCCGCAGAAGGTGCTCTTGGCGGACGCCGTTGTCGACTCGCGCAGTGGCTCGGACCATGACGTGTCCGACACCGAGAAGGACCTCCCGGACGACCTCGCGCAGCACCTCACGAAGCTCATCGGCTTGCCCCCGCCCCCGGGGCTCGGCCTGGACTTCGGCGCGATCGCCCCTGCCGGGCGCACGCCCCTCCGCAGCAAGGCCACCTTGTTCTCGCCCCTCCGCAGCCATGCCGAGGCGTTCGTGCCCAAGGGCCTCGCGCTGGCGGGGGGCCAGCGCGTCACCTCGAAGGCGCCCGGCGGCGGCGCCGAGGCGAAAGCCCAGGGGTGGACCACGGTGATGATGCGCAACGTGCCCCACTCCTACACGTGCGACAAGCTCATCGGTCTGCTGGAGTCCAAGGGGTTCTCGAAGTGGTTCGACTTTGTCTACGTCCCCATCTCAGCGGAGGCAAAAGGGGTGGATAGCCCAGGGGGGGGGGTTGCACGGATTCGCCGGGGAGCCTCGTCGAAGACGTGAGCGGCGGCTGGAGCCCCTGGATACATGCAGTGCTCCCCCCGGGCTATGCGCCTCTGTTGCAGCCGCCGGCCATCAACTTCACCCATATGCTTGGTGTCGGATACGCATTCGTGAACCTGACGTCTCAGGAGCGAGCGGAGGAGTTCATACTCGCCTTTGATGGCTTCGAGGGCTGGGATTCTTCATTCTCCAAGGAAGCATGCACTATGCACTGGAGCGTGTGCCAGGGCCTCGACGAGAACATCAGCCGCTATCGGAACAGCCCCTTGATGTGCGAGGAGGTGCCGGCGTTCTACAAGCCAGTCCTCTTGAAGGACGGGGTGCGAATCGAGTTCCCGAAGCCCACGAAGCAGCTGCGCACTCTGAGGCGCCGCAAGGGCAAGCAGGGGGAGGGCGAAGGCGAGGAGTGAACGGATAGGACCACATGAGTGGCGTACGTATAGGCTTAGTGGCTTCTCTGTGCGGTGCTTCTGCGTGTTCTCTACGATCCTTGCTTGGTTCTCCGCGATCAGCCTAGCGATCTTTTTCACAAGCGAGTGCCGCAGATTGTGCGAAGGCTACTGTGCTGAGAGCTGCCGATGGTCGAGCTCCTGTTCTATCGAAACAACGCTCACGTCGCCGCTGGACGTTTTGTTGTCCCCTTCCCCTCTCCCCTCTTCTAACGCCTTCCATCCTCACCCGTCCTCCCTTCCCCCCCCTACCCGTCCCTCCTCTTCCTCCTCCCCCTCCTCTTCCTCCTCCTCATCCCCCTCATGGAAGAGTGTGTGTCTCTCGCAATTCTGCGTCGGCCCAGGTTATCATTCTCCTCCTCCGCCTTCTTCCTCTCTCGTATCCATGTCTGCTCGAGGGTGCTCTGCGCCCGCGATCGCAATCGCATTCTCTCTCACAAGTTCAAGCAAACAAACACAAAACACATCGCAGGCATGCTCGCAGAGGGCATGCTCACTGTCCCCTCCACGTCAGCTCTGTCTCCTGCCGCCATGGACTCCCTGCCGCAGAAGGTGCTCTTGGCGGACGCCGTTGTCGACTCGCGCAGTGGCTCGGACCATGACGTGTCCGACACCGAGAAGGACCTCCCAGACGACCTCGCGCAGCACCTCACGAAGCTCATCGGCTTGCCCCCGCCCCCGGGGCTCGGCCTGGACTTCGGCGCGATCGCCCCTGCCGGGCGCACGCCCCTCCGCAGCAAGGCCACCTTGTTCTCGCCCCTCCGCAGCCATGCCGAGGCGTTCGTGCCCAAGGGCCTCGCGCTGGCGGGGGGCCAGCGCGTCACCTCGAAGGCGCCCGGCGGCGGCGCCGAGGCGAAAGCCCAGGGGTGGACCACGGTGATGATGCGCAACGTGCCCCACTCCTACACGTGCGACAAGCTCATCGGTCTGCTGGAGTCCAAGGGGTTCTCGAAGTGGTTCGACTTTGTCTACGTCCCCATCTCAGCGGAGGCAAAAGGGGTGGATAGCCCAGGGGGGGGGGTTGCACGGATTCGCCGGGGAGCCTCGTCGAAGACGTGAGCGGCGGCTGGAGCCCCTGGATACATGCAGTGCTCCCCCCGGGCTATGCGCCTCTGTTGCAGCCGCCGGCCATCAACTTCACCCATATGCTTGGTGTCGGATACGCATTCGTGAACCTGACGTCTCAGGAGCGAGCGGAGGAGTTCATACTCGCCTTTGATGGCTTCGAGGGCTGGGATTCTTCATTCTCCAAGGAAGCATGCACTATGCACTGGAGCGTGTGCCAGGGCCTCGACGAGAACATCAGCCGCTATCGGAACAGCCCCTTGATGTGCGAGGAGGTGCCGGCGTTCTACAAGCCAGTCCTCTTGAAGGACGGGGTGCGAATCGAGTTCCCGAAGCCCACGAAGCAGCTGCGCACTCTGAGGCGCCGCAAGGGCAAGCAGGGGGAGGGCGAAGGCGAGGAGTGAATGGATAGGACCACATGAGTGGCGTACGTATAGGCTTAGTGGCTTCTCTGTGCGGTGCTTCTGCGTGTTCTCTACGATCCTTGCTTGGTTCTCCGCGATCAGCCTAGCGATCTTTTTCACAAGCGAGTGCCGCAGATTGTGCGAAGGCTACTGTGCTGAGAGCTGCCGATGGCCGAGCTCCTGTTCTATCGAAACAACGTTCACGTCGCCGCTGGACGTTTTGTTGTCCCCTTCCCCTCTCCCCTCTTCCAACGCCTTCCATCCTCACCCGTCCTCCCTTCCCCCCCCTACCCGTCCCTCCTCTTCCTCCTCCCCCTCCTCTTCCTCCTCCTCATCCCCCTCATGGAAGAGTGTGTGTCTCTCGCAATTCTGCGTCGGCCCAGGTTATCATTCTCCTTCTCCGCCTTCTTCCTCTCTCGTATCCATGTCTGCTCGAGGGTGCTCTGCGCCCGCGATCGCAATCGCATTCTCTCTCACAAGTTCAAGCAAACAAACACAAAACACATCGCAGGCATGCTCGCAGAGGGCATGCTCACTGTCCCCTCCACGTCAGCTCTGTCTCCTGCCGCCATGGACTCCCTGCCGCAGAAGGTGCTCTTGGCGGACGCCGTTGTCGACTCGCGCAGTGGCTCGGACCATGACGTGTCCGACACCGAGAAGGACCTCCCGGACGACCTCGCGCAGCACCTCACGAAGCTCATCGGCTTGCCCCCGCCCCCGGGGCTCGGCCTGGACTTCGGCGCGATCGCCCCTGCCGGGCGCACGCCCCTCCGCAGCAAGGCCACCTTGTTCTCGCCCCTCCGCAGCCATGCCGAGGCGTTCGTGCCCAAGGGCCTCGCGCTGGCGGGGGGCCAGCGCGTCACCTCGAAGGCGCCCGGCGGCGGCGCCGAGGCGAAAGCCCAGGGGTGGACCACGGTGATGATGCGCAACGTGCCCCACTCCTACACGTGCGACAAGCTCATCGGTCTGCTGGAGTCCAAGGGGTTCTCGAAGTGGTTCGACTTTGTCTACGTCCCCATCTCAGCGGAGGCAAAAGGGGTGGATAGCCCAGGGGGGGGGGTTGCACGGATTCGCCGGGGAGCCTCGTCGAAGACGTGAGCGGCGGCTGGAGCCCCTGGATACATGCAGTGCTCCCCCCGGGCTATGCGCCTCTGTTGCAGCCGCCGGCCATCAACTTCACCCATATGCTTGGTGTCGGATACGCATTCGTGAACCTGACGTCTCAGGAGCGAGCGGAGGAGTTCATACTCGCCTTTGATGGCTTCGAGGGCTGGGATTCTTCATTCTCCAAGGAAGCATGCACTATGCACTGGAGCGTGTGCCAGGGCCTCGACGAGAACATCAGCCGCTATCGGAACAGCCCCTTGATGTGCGAGGAGGTGCCGGCGTTCTACAAGCCAGTCCTCTTGAAGGACGGGGTGCGAATCGAGTTCCCGAAGCCCACGAAGCAGCTGCGCACTCTGAGGCGCCGCAAGGGCAAGCAGGAGGAGGGCGAAGGCGAGGAGTGAACGGATAGGACCACATGAGTGGCGTACGTATAGGCTTAGTGGCTTCTCTGTGCGGTGCTTCTGCGTGTTCTCTACGATCCTTGCTTGGTTCTCCGCGATCAGCCTAGCGATCTTTTTCACAAGCGAGTGCCGCAGATTGTGCGAAGGCTACTGTGCTGAGAGCTGCCGATGGCCGAGCTCCTGTTCTATCGAAACAACGTTCACGTCGCCGCTGGACGTTTTGTTGTCCCCTTCCCCTCTCCCCTCTTCCAACGCCTTCCATCCTCACCCGTCCTCCCTTCCCCCCCCTACCCGTCCCTCTCCTCTTCCTCCTCCCCCTCCTCTTCCTCCTCCTCATCCCCCTCATAGAGTGTGTGTGTCTCTCTCGCAATTCTGCGTCGACCCAGGTTATCCTTCTCCTCCTCCGCCTTCTTCCTCTCTCGTATCCATGTCTGCTCGAGGGTGCTCTGCGCCCGCGATCGCAATCGCATTCTCTCTCACACGTTCAAGCAAACAAACACAAAACACATCGCAGGCATGCTCGCAGAGGGCATGCTCACTGTCCCCTCCACGTCAGCTCTGTCTCCTGCCGCCATGGACTCCCTGCCGCAGAAGGTGCTCTTGGCGGACGCCGTTGTCGACTCGCGCAGTGGCTCGGACCATGACGTGTCCGACACCGAGAAGGACCTCCCGGACGACCTCGCGCAGCACCTCACGAAGCTCATCGGCTTGCCCCCGCCCCCGGGGCTCGGCCTGGACTTCGGCGCGATCGCCCCTGCCGGGCGCACGCCCCTCCGCAGCAAGGCCACCTTGTTCTCGCCCCTCCGCAGCCATGCCGAGGCGTTCGTGCCCAAGGGCCTCGCGCTGGCGGGGGGCCAGCGCGTCACCTCGAAGGCGCCCGGCGGCGGCGCCGAGGCGAAAGCCCAGGGGTGGACCACGGTGATGATGCGCAACGTGCCCCACTCCTACACGTGCGACAAGCTCATCGGTCTGCTGGAGTCCAAGGGGTTCGCGATGTGGTTCGACTTTGTCTACGTCCCCATCTCAGCGGAGGCAAAAGGGGTGGATAGCCCAGGGGGGGGGGGGGTTGCACGGATTCGCCGGGGAGCCTCGTCGAAGTCGTGAGCGGCTGGAGCCCCTGGATACATGCAACGACTTGCCATGCAATTGGGTACTCATCGTGTTTTGATCCGTCACCGTCATGCGCATTCTGGCAGCGTTGCAGAGAGGCGTAGGTTTGACGGTTCTCTCGTGCTTGAGTCGCAGCACACCTTGACCTGGGATATTGGTGATTTTAACGAAAGGCCTTACCTAGAAGATGGGTGTGATCACGTTGCTGTCTTTCCACCTTGTGTTACTTTCCGTGCTAATCCCGCCACCTCCGAGTGGGTAACGACGATCGATGGAGCGGTGATCTCAACGCTGTTGGCTGGTTCGGCGTCTGCTATCGTGCTGCCGCCAGTCGAGGGTGCTCAACATCGCCCTGTGCTTGTCTCCCTGGGGCTGCGGCCCGATTTCCATGATCCACTCAGATGGGTTATTGACGAGCCTGTGGCTATGGGCGAGTGGTCTGCTGCCGCGGTCTCCTCCTTCGATCGTGCTCTACCTCATGATGTTGATCTGGCCTGGAGTATATGGCAAGATGCTGCTGGTGCTCCACAGGTGCAGATCCGTCGGCAACCCTCTCATGGGGGGTGGCTGGCGGGCCCGCGTGCGGCGGAGCTTGACGGGCTCCGGAAAATATTTCGTACGCAACTTCATGATGATCGGAGGGAGGCAGCTGAGTGTACCCTTGGCTATATTACCTCCCTGATCGACGACGCTAATACCATGCGGTTGAGGTCTTGGCGTGAACGTATTTCGACTCGCAGTGGTGCCGCTCGCTGGGTCAAGTCCAAAGTTGCTGCCTTTCAAGAGGCTACTTTGCCGTCTATTGATGAAGTCACTTTTTCATCCCGTGAGCTTGCTCGGCGGCTTGGCGAACCATTGGCTCGACGGTGGAACGCTGGCGTGTGTCAAGTTATGCATCTTCCTGGTTGGTCTGTTGACTTTGCTCGGCATGCTCTAGATATGGATATCCTCCGTCCTCATTGTCCTGCTCCGCCTCGGGTGGTCCGCCCGCCGGTGGATCTATCATTGCTGCAAGGGTTTCCTGAATATATTTCGCCTGGTCCTTGGACGCCTGAGCACATACTGGAATATATGCCTGGCGGGGCGCCTGGCCTCGACGGTCATCGTACTGAGTGGCTCGATCATCTGCATCATCATTCGCTCGAGCGTCTTGCTATGCTGCTTAATGAAGCTGATCGTGGGCGGCTGCCCTCTTTTTGGCGACATGCTCGTGTTACGCTCATTCCAAAAGGGCCTGACTCGCCTCCTGGTGATCGGCGTCCTCTTACGGTCATGGCTATCACTTACAGGCTGTGTGCGAAACGTCATTCCGCTTCCCTGAATACATGGCTGATGAGTTGGAAACCTGCTGGTCTTGCGGGCGCCATGCCCAACCACAGCTGTCCTGAGATCCTCTGGCATGTGCAGACGGAGCTCGCGAAAGCAAGGTTAGGCTCATTGCCGCGACGCCATATTCTTTCTATGGATCTCGAGAAGTGCTTCGACAGGCTGGACCTGCCGAGCCTGGAGTTGATTGCGGCCCACCTGGGCCTCCATGTCTGTGCGGCGGTTCTTCAGAACTATCGTGGTCTCACCCGATTACTATTTGTAGATAATCAACCTTCAGATGTCTGGTTGGCTGGCCCGAACCTGCTGGGTGTCCCTCAAGGGTGCCCGCTGGCCTGTTCTCCTGTAATCTTGGTTCGACGTTATGGCATCTACAGCTTCAACGGCGAGTCCCTGGTACACTACACTACTCGTACCTTGACGATCGGCTGATACTGACTGACTCGTGGGCGGCGCTCAACGAGGTCCTCCTTGCGACCATGGACCTGGATTGTGCTCTGGGCCCCATTCTCAACCTGACTAAGTGTGCTCGCGGATTGGTTCAGACTCGTGGTCGGAAGCCGATGCGATGCACTTTTCCTGAGTTGGCTCAGATTCCTGCGAAGAAATCCTTCAGATCTCTTGGGATTGATCTTGTGAGTGGCTGCAGTACTACCGTGACAGTCGCTCCTCGTCGAGTTGGCGCATTCGTGGCTCGTGCGAGCATTGTACAACACCTCCCCGTGGTCCAACGTGGTGCTGCAGTTGCTGACGCAGTTGCTGCTCTTTGGGCCGAAGGAGGCTACGCACTGACCCAGGCACAGCTCATGAAACTAGGCCAACATGCTGCTGTTTCCTTGATGGGCCGTGCTCGCGCTGGGACCGTCAGCAGACACTCTCGCGCCATGACACACGTGCTCGGTCCTGGGCTTCATCGTACTGATATGGCTTGTGCCTCTGTTCATACAGTTGTCCGCCAGGTTTATCATATGTTACTTGCAGGTATCATTTCGCAGGCAGACTGGGCCTTCATGCATCAGCATCGCCTTTCCCTGCGTGCAGGACCTGCGGTACAGCTGTTGCGTGCCTGCCGTCACCTCGACATCGCCTGGGTGTCGGCGACTTCGTTTTCCTGCAACGGACGTGTATTTCGTTTCAGCCTGAGGCCGGGTCTTCTTGCTCAGGCTCATCGCTCAACTGCTCGCACCCTCAGCCGTGCGGCGAAGGTAAGGAAGCACCTACACGACTTGCGTGCATTCCTACGGTATGTTGTGGCTCGTGGAGAGGCCCTGCGACGGCCTAAGGACTTTGCTGGCCTTGAATGTGGGCTTTGTGAGCAGCCTGATGTCCGCCTTCACCACCATAATATGACCTTGTACTTTGGTGGGCCTGCTTTGCTGTCGGCGGGCCTGTGGACATCGCTGGCTATCTCACGCATCCCATTCAGTGACTCCGATGGCTTCTGCCCGAGATGCGGCTCGGAAGTCGAGACGACCATGCGCAGACTGTGGGATTGCCCTCACAATGCAGCTGAACGTGCTCACCTTGATGGCATGGTTCCTGGTAACATGTTCCCTGTGCAACTGCCTGCCTGTCTCGCTCGATGCGGCTTCGTTCCTGAGCACCTACCTGGCAATGTCTCACTGGCTGATGCTGTTGCAGTTTCACACTACCCCTTACGTGTGAATGCAATTGCTACACGCTTTGGCTGGCCGGCGTGCAGGGCGCCCAGTATCCTTGTCCCTGGATGTCCCCCGCTCACAGCCCGCTTCTGATCTATATCGTCATGCTCTTCCACCGCTGCCTCGGCCGCGAGTTCAGCATGTTCCTCGCCCTGGGCTAGCTCCTCGGCGTGATGAGCTTCCCCAGCAGCCAGGCCCTGGAGTATTCCGTGCGCCTGCTCAGATCACACTATCCTCGGACGGCTCCTTCCAAAGTGACGTGCACGATGTCGCGTCGGGTTGGGGCTTTTGTATTGCATGTGAAGGATGGCCTGCGATACTTGACTTCTGTGGGCCGTCGATTCTGTCTCAGCAAGTTCCTGGGTTTGTGGGTGCCTCGCACCATTCCAAGAACGCGGGGGAGCTCGCTGGCATCTATTTTGCACTCTGCTGGATCTATGAGTTTGAGCGTGCTCGTTCTCCAGCTGGTGGCTTATCATTTGTACTTGCATATGACTCTGAGTATGCTGCTGGTGTGATCCGCCGCCGAGCGCGGCCACGTCGTAATCTCACCCTGGTCTTGAGATCTCGGCGAATCCTTGACCGTGTTCATTCGATTATTGTCTGGAAGAAGATCAACTCTCATACTGGGCAATTTCAGAATGAGCGTGCTGACCAGCTTGCTGCTTGTGGAGCTGCTGGTATTACTGTGCAGGAGGCCGCCGTGACAAGGTGTGCCGCTCTGTCTACTTGATTTTCGTCTTCGAGGTCAGGCAGCCCCTGATCATTTCCAACCACGCATTCGTGAACCTGACGTCTCAGGAGCGAGCGGAGGAGTTCATACTCGCCTTTGATGGCTTCGAGGGCTGGGATTCTTCATTCTCCAAGGAAGCATGCACTATGCACTGGAGCGTGTGCCAGGGCCTCGACGAGAACATCAGCCGCTATCGGAACAGCCCCTTGATGTGCGAGGAGGTGCCGGCGTTCTACAAGCCAGTCCTCTTGAAGGACGGGGTGCGAATCGAGTTCCCGAAGCCCACGAAGCAGCTGCGCACTCTGAGGCGCCGCAAGGGCAAGCAGGGGGAGGGCGAAGGCGAGGAGTGAACGGATAGGACCACATGAGTGGCGCACGTATAGGCTTAGTGGCTTCTCTGTGCGGTGTTTCTGCGTGTTCTCTACGATCCTTGCTTGGTTCTCCGCGATCAACCTACCGATCTTTTTCACAAGCGAGTGCCGCATATTGTGCGAAGGCTACTGTGCTGAGAGCTGCCGATGGCCGAGCTCCTGTTCTATCGAAACAACGTTCACGTCGCCGTTGGACGTTTTGTTGTCCCCTTCCCCTTTCCCCTCTTCCACCTCGTCCTCCGTTTCTCTCCTTTTCCCTTCGCCATTCATATCTCTTCTCGTTCCTCCTTCACCTCCCCCTCCTCGCCTCCTCTCGTGCTTTCATGCCTCCTCTGCGGCTAGCCTTGCCCGCGCCTCCCCAGAAGCTGGACAGCGTCACCCATGGGTCATGCACATCCAGGGGGGGTTCTGTGTTTTTATTCGCCTTTGCAGGGTCAGGATCGGAGCGTTCCAGGTTGGAGCCCGACTCCCCCTCTTCCTTCCCCTTCTTTTTCCCCTCCTCCCCTCCCCACTCCTGGAGGACTCCAGATGTCCCTGGAGGGATCCAGAGGTCTCCAGAGGTCTCCAGAGGTCTCCAGAGGTTCCCCGATATCCCTGGAGGCCTCCGTAGGACAGAGTTCTCAAAACGTTCGGAAACCTCTATCCTTGAACCTCGAACCTTTGATCTCGATCGCCCTCCTCCTCGCCCGGCTCTTCTTCTACTCCTCCTACAGTCGGGCCGCTGACGAAGGAACCCGGTTCGTTGGAGATGGGCTCAATGGTCTCTTATCGTTTTGCAGTTTTCTTTGAGGGGTCGTGAGGTTTTCTCTGGTACATCGAGGTTTGACATATGGAACAAACAGGGCCTCGTTTCTTATTCCCCACATGTTTCGTGGGGTTTTGGTGTTCTTCCCTGCCGCGTCGCACCCGCGTCTCCCACACACACCTCCCTCTCCCGCAAAGCGTGGCAGACGTGACATACATACATACATACAAATACACAGGCACACTGACACAGACACATACACACAGACACACAAACACACACAACGTGGCACTTCCTCGACACCATAGGGGGTGCGCAGGGGGTGGTCCCTGAGCGCGGCCGCTATGCGCGCCGTTCGTCCAGGGCATAGCAGGCGCGACACTTTCTCGACACAAAGGGGGGTGCGCAGGGGGTGGTCCCTGAGCGCGGCCGCTATCCGAGACGGTCGTCCAGGGCATAGCAGGCGTGGCACTTTCTCGACACCATAGGGGGTGCGCAGGGGGTGGTCCCTGAGCGCGGCCGCTATGCGCGCCGGTCGTCCAGTGCATAGCAGGCGTGGCACTTTCTCGACACCGTAGGGGGTGCGTAGGGGGTGGTCCCTGAGCGCGGCCGCTATGCGCGCCGGTCGTCCAAGGCATAGCAGGCGTGGCACTTTCTCGACACCATAGGGGGTTCGCAGGGGCTGGTCCCTGAGCGCGGCCGCTATGCACGACGGTCGTCCAGGGCATAGCAGGCGTGGCTCTTTCTCGACACCATAGGGGGTGCGCAGGGGGTGGTCCCTGAGCGCGGCCGCTATCCGAGACGGTCGTCCAGGGCATAGCAGGCGTGGCACTTTCTCGACACCAAAGGGGGTGCGCAGGGGGTGGTCCCTGAGCGCGGCCGCTATCCGAGCCGGTTGTCCAGGGCATAGCAGGCGTGGCACTTCCTCGACACCGTAGGGGGTGCGCATGAGGTGGTCCCTGAGCGCGGTCGCTATCCGAGACGGTCGTCCAGGGCATAGCAGGCGTGGCACTTTCTCGACACCGTAGGGGGTGCGCAGGGGGTGGTCCCTGAGCGCGGCCGCTATGCGCGCCGGTCGTCCAGGGCATAGCAGGCGTGGCACTTTCTCGACACCGTGGGGGGTGCGCAGGGGGTGGTCCCTGAGCGCGGCCGCTATGCGAGCCAGTTATCCTTGGCATAGCAGGCGTGGCACTTCCTCGACGCCATAGGGGGTGCGCAGGGGGTGGTCCCTGAGCGCGGCCGCTATGCACGACTGTCGTCCAGGGCGTAGCAGGCGTGGCACTTTCTCGACACCAAAGGGGGTGCGCAGGGGGTGGTCCCTGAGCGCGGCCGCTATGCACGACTGTTGTCCAGGGCATAGCAGGCGTGGCACTTTCTCGACACCATAGGGGGTGCGCGGGGGATGGTCCCTGAGCGCGGCCGCTATCCGAAACGGTCGTCCAGGGCATAGCAGGCGTGGCACTTTCTCGACACCGTAGGGGGTGCGCAGGGGGTGGTCCCTGAGCGCGGCCGTTATCCGAGACGGTCGTCCAGGGCATAGCAGGCGTGGCACTTTCTCGACACCATAGGGGGTGCGCAGGGGGTGGTCCCTGAGCGCGGCCGCTATGCGCGCCGGTCGTCCAAACCATAGCAGGCGTGGCACTTTCTCGACACCTTGGGGGGTGCGCATGAGGTGGTCCCTGAGCGCGGCCGCTATGCGAGACGGTCGTCCAGGGCATAGCAGGCGTGGTACTTCCTTGACACCGTAAGGGGGTGCGCAGGGGGTGGTCCCTGAGCGCGGCCGCTATCCGAGACGGTCGTCCAAGGCATAGCAGGCGTGGCACTTTCTCGACACCTTGGGGGGTGCGCATGAGGTGGTCCCTGAGCGCGGCCGCTATGCGAGCCAGTTGTCCTGGGCATAGCAGGCGTGGCACTTTCTCGACACCATAGGGGGTTCGCAGGGGCTGGTCCCTGAGCGCGGCCGCTATGCAAGACGGTCGTCCAGGGCATAGCAGGCGTGGCATTTTCTCGACACCATATGGGTTGCGCAGAGGGTGGCAACGGCCACCAACGTCATTCTCACATGCTTCATTTCAGCTATCACTACTCCAGCCATAATATAAATACGTGGGATTCCTCGGTCGCGTAATTTGCTCGGGAGCTTGTGTGATACGGACGCCGTCATTTCATGACATGCCCGCAGGCCCCTTTGTTCGAGCTGCGTTGGATGAAAGGAGCCCCATAATACACGCTTTCCCACGCTTCCGCGTAAATCCCGCCATGGTAGCGGAGCGTGGTTCTGTGGTAAGCTACGCAGATCAGATCCACGGGAAGATTGAGGACGTGCGCTGCCCATGACAGCGGCGCCCAGAGAGCAGCTGGTGGATTGCAGAGGCGACATCAAGCTGCCAGAGTTCAGTGGCAGAGATGCAGGCTGGCCCAGCTGGTCCATCAAAACACATGCGTTCTTCGCGCTGATGGGCTTGGATGGCCTCATCGACAATGTTGAGGCTCAGCCAGCACTCGCAGTGGACAGCGTCAGCATGGGCGAGCGGGCGGCGGCGACGAGCAAGCTGCTGCGGGCCATGCTGATCAAGAAAACCCAGCGCAAGGCGCTGGCGATGGTCGCGCTCGCTGGCAGGCGCGAGGGTTTCGTTGCCTGGCGAGCGAGCCGTTCGCCGACCAGCTCGTTGACTGGGACAACGACGTGGCGAGGTATGTCATGCAGGCGGGGAAGGACTTCGGCGATGAGTTTCGCATCGCCACGCTGCTCGTCTATAGCCCCGAGCCGTGCAAGACCGTGCTGCGCAGCGCGCCGACGGCCGCCGAGGTCTGGTGGAGCTGCACATGGGCGACATGTGCGGCGCAGCGCCTGGGGTTGCAGGGTCCGGCTTCGTGCTGGACCTATGCCGTGACATCGAGGTGAAGTTGTCAGGCCTGCAGGGCGACGGCGCCGACTGCGAGTTTCTCGAGGGGGGGGCGCGTGCGAGAGGCCGACGCCACCTGCGTCCAGCCCAACGAGAAGAACCCCGCGAAGGCGCTGGGGGCGCTGGGCCTTGAGGAGGCCAGCCCGCGCCCCACCCCAGGGGTGGGGGCGAGCAGGGCGGGCGGGGATGACGCGACCGGCCCCGGCCCAGACGAGGCTAAGCGGCTCAGGAGCTTGATCGTGTGTTTGCTGTTCTACTTGCGCGACCGTGAGGATGTCCAGTTTGATATCAACTACCTGACCTCGTGCATCTCGTCGCCCCGTGAGGCGGGCATGCGAGCCCGCAGTTGGCTGCCAATGTACCTGGGGGGCACGGGGGGCCTGGGCGCGAGGATGGCCAGGCCCGCCGCGCCGCAGGACATCGTCGACCTGGCGGCATGGGCGGACTCCGACTGGGCGGGCGACGCGAAGGAGAGGAAGAGGCAGACCAGCGTGTGCATCACCGCGCGTGGGTGTCCAATGTTCGGGATCAGCTGTCGTCGAGACGCGCAGTCCCTCGGCAGCTGCGAAGCCGAGTGGCGCGCTGGAGCTCGCGGTCTCAGCGAGGGGCTCGAGCTGAAGGCGCTCTTCATGTTCATGGGCTACAACAGTGTGCGCATGGGCTGGCGATGCGACAGCTCGAGTGCGAGGGCGCTGGCGAGGCGCCAGGGCACTGGTCGGATCCAGCACCTTGCCGCCAAGACGCTTTGGATCCAGCAGTTGGTGGCCAAGAAGGTCATCGCCATCGAGCCCGTGGGCGGCGAGGACAACCTGGCGGATCTCGGCGCGAAGGTGCTGCCGAGGACTCGCCTCCAGTGGCTCCGCGAGAGCTGCGGGCTGGAGGAGGTGCCCGTGGTAGCTGGAGCCGGGGCCATTCCGACCGACTTCCAGGCCCAGTTGAACCTGCTGAAGGCGTTGCCTGCAGTGGCCGCGTCGCCCCCCCCCCCCACGCGGCTGCGCAGGAAAGCTCAACCGAATTGTGCGAGGTACCGCGTCAGATGGACGAGAGTGCGCTGACTCCAGTGGTCACGCTGGGAGTCGCGACTGAGGGCTACTGCGTGAGCCTGGTAGTGCTGGTGGCGGGCGTGAGCCTAGGGCTCCTGCTCGCTGTGCTAACGTTTTCCTTGATGTGCTGGTTCTGCCCGCGCGCGGGGCCGAGCTGGTGCCGCGCGGGCGCCCAGCTGCGCAATGGCGACGGCGGGGGGGCACGTCGCGCTCCGGTCGAGGGGTTGAGCGAGCCAGCAGTGAAGATCAAGTCTAAGAATGGCGACCGCAGAAGGTCGGTTGCCACCTGGGGCCAGGTCAAGTACACCTGGTGGACGACCAGCCCCCGCTTCCAGCCTTTGGGGCCAGGGGGCGTGGTCCGAGTAGGGCCTTGAGCTGTGTACTGTTTAGATGCGCCGCAGGCGCGTTCATAGACCTCCGTGATTTTGCGCCGAGGCACTGCGGGTTTGACTTTTTCTTTTCCAGAGCCCTGGAGGGAGCGGTGACCCCGATGGGTTGTCCGAGGAGGGGCGGGCCCACCATCCGCTCCCCACTCGGCCAGGCGGCGTGCTCGGGATCTTGTGTGATGCGGACGCCGTCAAATTTTGACATGCCCGCAGGCCCTTCTGTTCGAGCTGCGTTGGGGGAAAGGTGCCCCAAGATGCGTTTTCCCCACGCTTCCGCGTAACTTCCGCCATAATTTAGTGTTCCCTATGGATTCGTTTCGACTGTATATCCCCCTCCCTCCCTGCCATGGGAGGTGGGGGGTGAACGATTCCCCCCCCCCCTCCCCATCACTCCTTGTGGGGCTGGATGCGGCGAAAGGGGGGGCCTCCAAACCTCCAGCGCTCGGGGGGGGGAACAGCACGCAGACACAACAAGTCGTCGATCCCAACGAAACATGGGAAACTATGGGAAATGGGGGGTGGAAGACGAAAACCCCGAACATATGGGAAATATTGGGAATCCTGTCACTAGTGTTGATTAGTGTGTGTATCACAGGGCCCCTTCGCAATCAAGATGCAGGTCTTTCGCAAGCTTCGGCTTCCGAGGGTAGTGTTCAGGCTCCGTGACCAAACAGTCGTGATCTGGGACGAGAGCGGATCCCTGGACGGTTGTCGAGAGCTCTGGGATTCCGCATTGAACAAAGCAATATATCGAAGGTCTGGGAAGAGGGTGCTAGTGCAGCCGCGAGGCTCAGAAGAGCATCTCGCTGTGGTCGAGGCCGGACGCGCCGACAACGAAACTCTCATATACGCGATGGTTGGCTGACCTCGCTCGCGAGGTTGAGGAGGGCGAGCTACTGTCCGAGCGGTTTTTGCTTGGAGCCAAAACGGCTGCGTTGAACACCCCGTCGGGTCCCCGTCGGCAGCAACACCCTGACGGCCCTTCGACTCAGGCAGTTCCTTTTTTTCGGTAGCCTCGCCTTGATTTTGGCTTTGACGTGGAACACTTGGTGCTGCACCTTCTGCTCCTGGCTTGCGGCGCTGCGTCGAGCTCGCCGATCCGCTGCGCCAGAGAACCGTTGCACTTTTGATGCTGGAGCGATGGGCCTTCGCTGCAGCTGGCCAACTTTCTGTCGCCGTGCTTCGGGCTCGTGGTCCTGGGGTGTCTGGGCGCTGGCGTGAAGCGATGTCGGGATTTCGCGCGAGGGCCAGGATTAATTTACGAAAGGTTCACGGCTTCGGTGGCGCGAGTCTTTGTAATTTATTGTTTGTGGTTTCGGGGGCGCGAGCGGTGCATGACTTATTAGGGTTCGTGGCCCGGGCTGCAGCCTAGCCTTGATGAAACCGAGTCGCCCTCACATCATCTCGCGCGCGCGAGGGGACATTAGCCATTCGGCAGCCACACCTTCCGCCGGTGACCGCTGCCATCGCAATTTTTGACTGTTCGCGCATCCCCACCAGCCCATCCAGAAATGATTGGAGACTCTCGTGACGCCTCTTGGAGGCCATCTTGAGCCATGCTCGAAACAAAGAATCTTGGAGGCTATCTTGAGCCATCCCAGACTGGAGGCTGTCGGAGGCTATCTTGAGCTATGCTCAGTTGGCTTGGGCCATCTTGAGGCTGTCTTGAGGCCTCTGCGGTCTGTCGGAGGCTATACTGAGCCTTGCTCGACCTCCTGGGATAATCTTGGGGGTAGGAGGAGGCACAGGAGGATGATGAGGAGGAGGAGGATGGGGAGGAGGAGGAGGAGGAGGAGGAGGAGGAGGAGGAGGAGGAGGAGGAGGAGGAGGAGGGGGAGGCGGAGGATGAAAAAAAATCAGGTCTCCACATCGGAGGCTCAAACATTGCGTCTTGGGGTCCTCTTGCGCCGTTCTTGGAGCGCTCTTGGGCGCTCTTGGGGCCCTACTGGGGCCCTTTTGGGCCCCGCTTGGGCCTCCCTTGGGCAGTTTTAGGGCCATCTTGAGGCCTCAGAAGCCCATCGGAAGCGAAACAGCGAGAAGGCAACCAACCTTTTGTTCCTTAGGATTTTGACAGATTTTGGCTTCTTGGAGAGTGCCTAGGAAGGTTCGAAGGACACTTGGAACAGTCTCGGGGTTGGCTGGGGGCCTGTTGGAGGTATGTAGAAGGCTATGTTGAACCATCCTCGGCTATCTTGAGCCATCTTGGATTGGCCGTCTTGGGCTGCCGAGGGCCCCCGTGGAGCGATTTTGTGCCCATCTTGAAACTTTAACTACCCGCCTCCCCCGTTCCCAGGCCCAGGGGAGGTTGTAGGGGGAGGGATCAAGACACCCCCCCCGCCCGCAAGCCGTCTCGCTCACTCCCAACACATGAGTAGCACCCGAGCCGCAGCGTGTTCAGCGGTAGTCTTTGGATGGACAGGCAATGATATCCGAAACAGACCCCATGTGTGCAACGCGGGGGCGAGGTGCGCCATGCGTGCCAGGCGCGCCACGCGCGCCAAGAGCGCCAGGAACCCATGTGGCCCTAGCGTGCCGGGACGCCTGGTGCGCCAGATGGGCCACGTGATCCACGTGCGTCATGTGTGCAGCATGCCCCAGCCGCGCCATGTGCGGGCACGCGCAGAGCGTGCCAGGTGCGCCTGCGCACGTGGCAGTACACGTCGGAAACCGTATTGGCCCCCACTACCCTGGTCGGAAACCACCACGCAATCGCGGTGGGGTGGCCATCATAGCGTTTGGTTGGCCTGCATGTAGCAGGCAATATGCTAGCACCCCCGCTGTCCCAGTCAAAAATCAATGCACAGTAATCACAGGGTGTCCGCGCTTTATCAAGATTTTGCCTCGAAGGGCATGTTGTATTGTTTTTTGACGGGGATGCGAGCCCTGCGCGCAGCAGGCAATGTGCGGGCACCCCGGCGGTCCCCGTCAAAAAACAATGCAAAGTGCTCGCGCCCCTCCCCGATCATGACCCAAGATTTTGCTTCAATTTTTTGACGGATGGTGGGGGGGTTCTCATTAGTCCTGGTTGGCTGCCGATCGCCTGGGGGAGGGGGTGTTTATAGGGAGCAGTGGTAAACACATCCCCCGAGCAGGGTCTAGTCAAAACACCTACGTCCAGAGGGCTGGTGGGATTGACATCATCATCTAGTGCAACTCCTCAACTGCGGCCCGCTGGCCAGCGTGTCCCCGATGTTCGTCAGGGCATTGTCGACCTCATGCGGGATGTCAAGATCGAAGGCGCACGCTTTTCGCTCAAGAGCTATTCTGCCTCAAGTGTTCAGGCATTCGGCACGCGTTTTTTTTTGCTGGGCCCCTGTTGCTCCGGCGTTGCCACGATGAACCGCGTGGTGCTCGCAGCTTTCGCCCTTCTGCTCACCGGCAACGGGTGCGTCGCGGACTACCAGACCACAACCTTGGATGAGCGCCGGCTGACGGAAACCACCATGGAAGGCGGCGACACCACGAGCGCCGCGTCTCGCACTGGCGGCCTCCGCACTGTGCTCCTGGCGCTCCTCGCATTCCTGTGCGTGGGCAACGCGGCGGGGGCAGCGCTGGACGAGTCCACCACCATGGCCGAAGAGCGCCGCCTGAGTGACACCACCGCTCCCGACGGTGGCGACACCACGAGCGCCGCGCCTTGCACTGGCGGCCTCGGCACTGTGTTCCTGGCGCTCCTCGCATTCCTGTGCGTCGGCAACGCGGCTGGGGCAGCGCTGGACGAGTCCACCACCATGGCCGAAGAGCGCCGCCTGAGTGACACCACCGCGCCCGACGGTGGCGACACCACGAGCCCCGCGGCCCCCCGTGGGGCGTTCCAGACGGCGCCAGTATTGGCCCTCGCTGCGGCGCTCGGCCTGGCAGCTCGGAGCTGACATGCCCAGGAGCAGAAGTCCTCCGAGCTTGAAGCCTGAGCTTTGGAATTCAAGGTATGCAGGCCACCACAGGCGCAGCAGCCCTCGCAAAGTCCTGGGTTGTCGGCTCTCTGGCGGCGGCTGGGTCACGCTTTCACGCCCTCTTCGCTTCTCTTCATGAGTGGACTTGGAGGGCCCTGGATTTCTTTGACTGCCCAAGCGCACAGCAGAACTGGCGGCAATCCGCATGCGGGAGAGAATGAATGTTACGAGCAAGAAGATCGAATGCGCACGCCGCCTCCTCGGCGTCCTCGAGCGCTGTGTCTGGCTCTCCGCCCGCTCCTGCGCCGCAGTCGCCCTCGCACGGCGCGCGGCCTCTTCCCCCATCAAGCTCGCGCTCTTCGACGGGTGGTGCATCGGGAGGGGCTCCTTTTGCATGGCCGTCGGAGCCTTGCGGGGCAGCGATCGGGTGAGCGGTGCCCTTGTCCTCCCCCGCCCTGGCCCGATGCAGTGGAGACCCATGCCAAGAAACACCTTGCTTGCCTCCAGGCTGCCCCGGGTTTCTTGGGTCTCGAGGGTCTTGCGGTGGAGAGCGCCACGTCCCCACGCCAAAACCAATGGGCGTCCTGGGGTCTCAGGGTTGGGTTTCATGTGGAAGGTTTTTTTGCGGGCTAGCCTCCACTGTGCAACGAAAAGCGTGTGCGCCGTGTTCCTCCGCTTCTCGGCCTGGCCCTCCGCGCGCCCCCGCGGTCTTGGGCACCCCGCTCCCAGGGCCCGCGCAGGGAAGCGCCCCGGCGGGCATCCTCGCGCGACCCGGAAGGCGTCCTGGCAGGTACCTTCGGGCGCCCTGGTGCAAGTATTTTCGCGAGGCATGGGCCAGGCTCTGGGCGCAGGAACCGCATGCGAGTTCCGCCACTGGGACCTTCGGTGGTGCTTCCTATGGGGCTACGAAGCGCCGCACTGGGCGCAGGAACCGAATGCGAGCTCCGCCACTGGGACCGTCGGCGGAGCTCCCTGGGAGAGCTTGCGGAAGGACCGGCACGATCTAGGCCCCCTAGATGGGGTCCGCATCGCCGATGCATCGGCGATGTGGCTCGATGTGGCGCCCGTCTTTATCAGCGCCGAGCATCGCCGATGCATCGACGACGTTGCCGATGCATCGCCGATGCGTCGCCGATGCATCGCCGATGCATCGCCAATGCGGCGCGTTCTTCCGACCCCATCAGCTCGGACCCCTATCTAGGAGATCTCTGCACGAGGCCCCCTGGGTACGGGGGGCCAGTTAGTGATTTGGCCCCGTTTGAAGACCTTGAAGCACGCCGACGCATTGCAGTCGGGATTCCAACGCCACGGATCAGCCTCATTTTTCCGTTTTGACGATCTAGAATATTGCCAGAGAGCCACTCATGGGATTTGAACACCTTGAATAGACGTATCTGATGCGCCTTCGTAATCCTGAGTCTTTCCAAATATCATTTTTGGTGCGCTGATCATGGGGGCCCGTGAAATTCAGCGCTGAGACGAGAACCGCGTCTCGAAAAGGAGCCGCCCAAAAACCCGTGAAGCTCTTGTATTTTTGAATCGAATGTGCGCGGTGCGAAGGCGAGAGCCGCATTTCGAATACGTGCCGCCCTCAATCCGTGAAGTTGTTGCTAATTGTTTTGCCTCAGGGTCATAGGTGGTGGGGAAGTCTCATGCGAAACGCCCAGCCCGCCAAAGAAACTGGTTTCGGGTTGCGACAGGGACAAGTTACTTGCAAGGAAAAGGAAGGAAAGAGGAGGAGGAGGAGGAGGAGGAGGAGGAGGAGGAGGAGGAGGACGAGGAAGATGAGGCGGAGGATGAGGAGGAGGAGGCGGGGGGGGGCGGAAGAAGAAACAGAGGGGGAGGAGGAAGAGGAGGAGGATGACGAGAAGGAGGAGGAGGAGGGGGAGGGAGGCTCATCGGCTTGGAGGGCTCGCGCAACGAACTGGCCCGTGGCCGACCCCTACGCGCGCTGCGAGCGCGAGCCCTCGCGGCGCCGTCGCGCGCGGCCCAGGCGGGCCGAGGGCCGCCTCTGGCTGCGGCTCGACGCGGCGCGAGAGGCAGCGAACAAACATCGCAGTTCCACGGTTGGCGGTGGCGGTTTCGCGCGCTGCCCGACCTGCAGATGCGGAAAGAACCCCAGCTGGTGGAAGTGGCGGAAACGCAGTCGAACGGCGCATGCAGGCGCGCCGAAGAAGCCGCCCCGCCCCTTGGACAGTGCAGGTGCTGATCGTGATCGGGCTCGTTCGCCAGCTCCCGATGTTGCGGCCGCGGTGGGGGAAGGGCCTCCGCCCCGACCTCCCAGCGGCAGGTCGAGGGCCCCTAGCGTCGCCTTCTCTGACGGCGCGGCCGCTGAGGACACCGCCTTCGACGAACCCACTGTTGGGGAGCGATCGGGGGCCCTCGCGGAGCTCTTGGGACAGGGCGCCGCCAAGTTCCAGCGCCATTTCGATGCGCTTCGCCGATCGCGCCGGGGGGCCGACATCTCAGTTGGAGCAGCGACCCATCGCGTCAAGCAGGCAGCGGCTGTGCTCAGGCGGGTCCTCGAGCGGTTCGCGCGCATCGAGAAGCAGCGCCAAAACGCTCGGGCCGCGGTGGCCGCGCCCCGTGCCGGGCGGCAGTCGAGCGCCTGGCTGCGTCGTTGGTGGCCGAAGAAGAACAGCTGCGCCGGCCCGCGTGTAAGTCCACCGTCGACCTGGCGTCGCTGCTTGACGAAAAGGAGCTCCTCTTGGATGATGGAGGGATGTTGGGGTTCGATAAACTGGGCGACGGGGCCGCCGCCGAGGCCAATGCAGAGGCCCAGCGACGCAACAACAATGCCATACATAATTCGCAAAGGCTGCTGAAGCCTGCCTTGGCGGCCTCAAGACCAAGGCCGCAGCTATCAATGAGGGGAGGGCGCAGCAGGAGCGACTCAAGTCCGGGCGCAGTCGCGCCGAAGGAGGCGACTCCGAAACCGCTGCCTCGGACAAGCCGCAGGCCAAGCCAATGGATGAGGCCGCCGCCCCCGCCGCGCAGTCAACTGGCGCCTCGAATGGCGAGGCCCCTTCCCCAGGGCAAGGCACCACCTTGCAAGGCTGCGGCAATTCTGCTCCTCCCTCTTCGCCGCCGGCCGCGCTTCCTTTTCAGCCTTGCGCTGGCGCGCCATCTGGGCCAGCCGCCGCGGCCCCGCCTGCGGTCATGGCAGCTCGCGGCGGCGCCCCCCGAGGCGGTTCATCGGCAGTGGTAGCAGTGATTGGGTGCATCACGATCAGATGAACTACTTGGGCCAGTGGCAGGATTCGGGTCGGGCGATCCAGATGGGGCATCTTAGCTGTTTTTGATCGGCGACAATGGGCGCGATGGCGTTGCGGCGACCCCCGTACCTCTATTCCACTTTCTGTGCTGACCAGCCTGCAGCGCCCCTCCGTCGGGTGCGTTCCATTCCCGCGCTTCGGTTGATTTCTCTGTGGGCTGCGCGCTGGATGCGCGACCCCAATCAGGGCCAGACGGATGGCGATCGGCTCGAGTACTTGGACTGGTGCATCACTTACCGCGCCGCGGAGCTCAGCCACCTTCGGTTTGGATGACTCCCGAGGGTGCGCAGCCAGTCTCTGAGCCAGCTCGCAGCCGATATGTGCACCGTGGCATGGCGCAGAGGAGAGCGCCGTCGGGCTCGCTACCCCGTCCGGCTGACAGCGCTGAATGCTGCGCAATTTCGGGCGGCTCATCGACCTCCGCCGCGCTGGCCACCAACGGCTGCGCGCCTGGATGGCCAGCCCCGATCGCGCGGGGCAGGCGCGCCCAGTCGGGCCGTCTGGGCGGCGGCGGGGCCGCCGCGTCTACAACGACCTGGGGCCAGATCTGCGAGGGGGACCAGCTGGGCTCCGATTGCAGCGACGTCGAGGATTGCAGCATCAACGGCAGCGGGCGCCAGGGCGAGTGCGATGGCCGCGAGGGGATCGCGCGGCACCAGCTCATCGACATTTCCCGCGACGAGGGCCGCGGGGGCCAGGACGTCGACTTAGGGGGCATCTGCAGGGGGCATTGTCGCGCCTCCCGCGATGGCGCTTCGGACTGTGTCAGCATGCATCGCGGCACAACGCGCGGCGTGAGAGCGCATGGCGTCCGAGCGCTAATCTCTGGAGCTGCGCGCCCAGGTTCATGCTCGCCACGCGCCAGAGGAAACGGCGGTTCCGAAAGGCCGCAGCGACGGGGGGAGGTCTGGCCTCGCCTGCCTTCGCTGGGCGTGGCGCAGCGCGCTGTGGCTTCTCGGCCCCGCTTGGCGTAGAGGGCGCGCGCTCCCTTGCTGCGTTTGGGCTCGCGTTGTCAGCTCTGCGCGGGTCCGCCGAGACCAGGGGGCGCCCGCCCCGGCGTCAGCATGGGTCCGTTCTTAAGAGACCGCGCTGGCCAGCAGCGGAGGCAGCTACTTCGCTTTTTCCGTCCCATGACCAGCGCGTGGATGGCGCCAGAGCCCGGCGCGCACTCTGAACTCGAAGGTCGATTTGGATAGAGGGAACATTGCGTGCTCTGCGGTTGCCGCGCGCTGGGCTGCGAAGCGCTCGCAGCCTCGCTCGACGCCGCGGCCCGGAGACATGGGGGTTGCGCCCCTGAGGCGAGGCTCTCACTGGCACGAGACGTCGGCGCGAGGGCTTGGGATGAGCGCGCCCGAAAGAGATCGAGGTGCCAGCGATGGTCCCAGACTCATGAGATGCAAGATGGCTGGGTGGGCTGCGAGGCCGAGGCGCGCTGACGCGTTGACGACCACCTGGAAACCCTCAACTGGTTGAGGGGGCGGGCTCAGCCAGACTCTACGACAACGGAGGCGACTCTGTCAGGCAGCTCATCGGACACGAGGTCTTTGCTTACAATTTCCCCGTCGGCCACCGCGGGGGCCTCGGCCAGCAGTGGGGGGCGCCGCCCCTGGTCCTCTTGGCCTGCTATCTGGCGGTTCATCACCGTTAACCCTAATTCCTGGGCCTCCTGCCAGGACGCGTCGAATGGCAAAGGACCTGAGTGACCCGTCGGGCCGCGCCTGGAGTGTGCAGGAGACCCGGCTCGAGACATCCCGCGGGCGATCTGCTGCCGGCTGGGCCCTCCGGACAGGCCAAGATTAGGTGTCATTGGCCTGGGAGATATTTTAAGCATAAACGTTGCGTTCTGGTGCTGAATTAACACTTATTGCGAAGGCCTGACGGCCGGTGCCGCCGACCCTGTTCGCAATGCGCAGCAAGAGATTACGAGGTTGCTCAAGGTCGGCTTGGCTGGAGCCCAGGGGAAGAGGAGTCCCAGGGGGGGTCGTATCTGACCCGGGGGGGGGTCGACCCCCCCCCCCTCTGGGACTTCCGACTCAATTACGAGGTTGGGGGCTTGGCTGGAGCGCCCAGGGGGGGGCGTCGTATCTGACCCGGGGGGGGGGTCCCCCCCCCCCCCTCCCGGCGGGGGAGGGATCAAAGGGAAGGGGCTTCCCTTCGACTCAATTACGAGGTTGCTCAAGGTCGGCTTGGCTGGAGCCCAGGGGAAGAGGAGTCCCAGGGGGGGGCGTCGTATCTGACCCGGGGGGGGGGTCGACACCCCCCCCCCCCTCCCGGCGGGGGAGGGATCAAAGGGAAGGGGCTTCCCTTCGACTCAATTACGAGGTTGCTCAAGGTCGGCTTGGCTGGAGCCCAGGGGAAGAGGAGTCCCAGGGGGGGGCGTCGTATCTGACCCGGGGGGGGGGTCGACACCCCCCCCCCCCTCCCGGCGGGGGAGGGATCAAAGGGAAGGGGCTTCCCTTCGACTCAATTACGAGGTTGCTCAAGGTCGGCTTGGCTGGAGCCCAGGGGAAGAGGAGTCCCAGGGGGGGGCGTCGTATCTGACCCGGGGGGGGGGTCGACACCCCCCCCCCCCTCCCGGCGGGGGAGGGATCAAAGGGAAGGGGCTTCCCTTCGACTCAATTACGAGGTTGCTCAAGGTCGGCTTGGCTGGAGCCCAGGGGAAGAGGAGTCCCAGGGGGGGGCGTCGTATCTGACCCGGGGGGGGGGTCGACACCCCCCCCCCTCCCGGCGGGGGAGGGATCAAAGGGAAGGGGCTTCCCTTCGACTCAATTACGAGGTTGCTCAAGGTCGGCTTGGCTGGAGCCCAGGGGAAGAGGAGTCCCAGGGGGGGGCGTCGTATCTGACCCGGGGGGGGGGTCGACACCCCCCCCCCCTCCCGGCGGGGGAGGGATCAAAGGGAAGGGGCTTCCCTTCGACTCAATTACGAGGTTGCTCAAGGTCGGCTTGGCTGGAGCCCAGGGGAAGAGGAGTCCCAGGGGGGGGCGTCGTATCTGACCCGGGGGGGGGGTCGCTACCCCCCCCCCCCTCCCGGCGGGGGAGGGATCAAAGGGAAGGGGCTTCCCTTCGACTCAATTACGAGGTTGCTCAAGGTCGGCTTGGCTGGAGCCCAGGGGTTGCTCAAGGTCGGCTTGGCTGGAGCCCAGGGGAAGAGGAGTCCCAGGGGGGGGCGTCGTATCTGACCCGGGGGGGGGGTCGCTACCCCCCCCCCCCTCCCGGCGGGGGAGGGATCAAAGGGAAGGGGCTTCCCTTCGACTCAATTACGAGGTTGCTCAAGGTCGGCTTGGCTGGAGCCCAGGGGAAGAGGTCTCCCAGGGAAAGGGAAGGACAGAGACGACGAGTACAAAGAATGACGGAGATGACGGCTCGAACGGAAAAGCCCCTCACTCACGCCGACAGGGTCGGCGGATAAACGTTGCGTTCTGGTGCTGAATTAACACTTATTAGCTTCAACTAGTTCGGTTAGTTTTGGCCTTGATGCCCCGTTCTTGAGTCCAGCCCGACGCGCCCCCGCGCATCCCAGCCCTGCCGAACCAGTCGGTCTTGGTAGTCCAGCTCCGCCCAGCGCACTGCGGTCGAGCCCCGCCGTCCTGGCTGGCTCGCTTGCCGCGGGCGGCTCCAGTATTTTGGTCGCTGGCAGCGCGACCCCGTTGCGCTGGCAGCGTTTCTGCGTCGTCGGATCCTCTCGCGGGGCCTCAGAGGCCCTCCCGCGTTGCACCCAGCATCTTCGATTTCCGTGCCGGTGCTAAAATAATCAGTGCAAGCGCGCTGTTTCGTTGTACTTATTGAGGCGCGTACATGTTAGCACGCCCCAGCCCAAAACAATTTGGGCCCGGGCGCTCCGCCGTTCTGAAGGGCTCGCCCGCAAACACCTTGGGGCTTCAAGTTCCTGGGAGGGGCAGGTGCCATGTGCAGAGGGCCCCATGAGGGGGATTCGCTGCCACCTTGTTCTTCTCTATGTTAGGGCTCGCCGAGGATCCCCTGCCACTCCCTCGAATCCCTTCACACAGCGCGGGCGTTTCCTCTGCCAGCGTGTCATATAGCCAATTTGGAATTCCAGCAAAGACGCCATTGATTGAGGCGCAAGCGGGAAAAGGGGAAGTGCGTACATAGGAGTCGGATTTGGCGGAGGAACAGGATGGTATACAGTATAATCTTGACGATGAGGAGGAACATGGGCAAGGACGAACAGCAACAGTAGGAAATCGAGTGACATGTTCAGGATAAACCAGATGACCATGGGAAGGCGTCCTGGATGAAATTCGGGTACAGAAAGGCGGCCTTCGTCGGGGCCAAAACGCCAAATATTGAACGACGGGAGCAAAGCGACGACGCATAAATGAGGCCTACGCCGCACTGTGAAAACCGTTTGAAACACCGACGACAATCTAATTGTAAAAGGCCATGTGAAACACCATCGTGAAATAAAGGCCGTGCTTTAAACAAAAAACGGTGCGCGGACAGTGCGGGGCATCTTCCAGACACAATCAGAAAGTTGATGAGAGTCATGCTCACGTTGTACAAGAAAGATGAGGTCGCCCCCCCCCCCCCCCCATTTTTGTGGCTCGCTGTCCGCATGCGCCCCCCTCGGCTTGCAGGACGACTGGGCGGAGGACTCCGACGGGAGCGCCGGCGGCGCGAGCAGCTTCGGCGCCAGCGGCAACACGGCCAGCAGCAGCAGCAGGAGCAGCAGCAGCAGCAGTAGCAGCACCAGCAGCATTAGCAACAGCAGCGGCAGCAGCAACGGCAACTGCAGCGGCAGCGGCGGCGGCCGCAGCCAACCCAAGCGGCGATCGTGCTGGCCGGCCGGCGTCGCAAGTGGCCGGCGGCGCCTGGGAGGCCCGTGGTTCGAGGATGCGGCGCTGCGGCGGCGTGGTTGGGAACGTATCGCCCCCGCCGGTGGAGCCGCCCTGCCTGGCCGCCGCGCTGACGGGGCCGAACCTCCAAAGTCCGCGCTCGGACACGGCGCTGCAGGCCCGCTCGACCTGGGCACGTTGGCGGGTCTGCCGCTAGAGGCCATCCGCGCCGAGCTGCAGGCGGGCCTCATGTTGTTCCAGCGTGGCGTTGTGGCGCAAGAAGCTAACGGCAACCCGAGCGGTTGTGCTGTGCCGGTGTGTGCAGGCCGCGGATTCTCTTCCGACGGATCGCCCACAGGACAGATATTTGGTCCTGACGCGGCGGCGCGGCCGTTGCCGGGGCTCGCGGCTGTTTCCTCGCCGCAAGCAACCGCCTCCGCAGAGGTCGACCCACCGCTGCCATGGCCCGCGCAGATTCCCGCCCACTTGGGTAGTTTGCTGCCGCCCCGCGGCGGCGGGCGCGTGGGGCCGCCGCTGCCGCGTCCACCGCCACCGCCACCAGGCGCCCTCTCCAGGGCGCTGGAATCTTTGTGGCCGACGAAGGCACGAGGCGAGAACCTCCGCAACACCCTTGGGCTGCCGACGGCGCCCACGTGTGCCCGTTCGTTGGCGTCCCCCGAGACAGCTCACGAGGCAGGGGAGGCGCCGGACTGGCGCGCCGCAGCGTCTCTGCCGCCTCTGGCCGCGCAACGCACGCAACCTGGCGCCGCTGCGGGCCCGCCGCCGCCAGCCCGCCAGGCCGAGCCAGCTGGGCGGCTGCTCCCGCCTGGGCCATTGCGCGGCCTCGAGGCGGGCGGCGCCCCCGCCGGCCCCGGGCAACTGGAGGGCGTCCTCTGGGCCGCACGGGCTGGGCCGGCGCAGGCTGCGCCGCGGCGCCCGCGGCCGAGCGGGAGGTTGTTGCCTCCCGGGCGGCTGGGCAGGCCGGGCTGGGCGGCGGAGGCGCTCGAGGCCGCCCTGGCGGGCGGTGACGGGCTCAAGGTTGGGAGGGCTGCCAGCTGCACACCGCCAGCAGCAGTGGCCATACACCTGCCAGGTCAGGGTCGGCGTGCAGACCTCGTGGCCTGGGGCTCCTCCTCCTCCTCCTCCTCCTCCTCCTCCTCCTCCTCCTCCTCCTCCTCCTCCTCCTCCTCGGAAGGCCTGCACACCAGTCCAGGGCCCGCGATGGGTGTGGCTGGGGCTGGTGGTGGTGTATTGCTCGGGCCGGACGAAAGCGGGGGATAAGGAAAGGGGGGGCTTCGAAATCTGCTGCATGCAGCTGGTTTCGGCCCCACCGAGGGGGCTCATGCCTCGATACATGGCCGCCTCCGGCGCCGGGAGGCGCCGGGAGAATCAGCCGCGTGATCTGATTCTCACCCCCCCGTTTGCTATCCCCCCTTTCGCCCAGCCCGAATTGCCTGGGGCTCTGCTTGAAGGGCTACCTGCAGAGCCTCGGCTCGCCGGGCTCGCCGCAGCACGGGCCGCCAGGCGGCGCTCGCCCGGGGGAGGCGCCTGCGCCCGCGGTGCCAGCGGGCAGCCCTCGGCGTGGCGGCCTCGGCCTTCCGCCATCCCGCGGTGTCGGCGCGTGGGGCGGCCCCTCGTCCCTGTCGCCCCCCCCCCCCCGCTCGGTGCCTCTGCTGCTCCTCTCCGCTGCAGCCTTTTCCTCCTTGCCGTCGCTGTCGTCGTCGTCCTCCTCCTCCTTCTGCTCCTCCTGCCCCTCTTGCTGGTCCTCCTGCTCCTCCTCTTACTCCTCCTTCTCCTTCACCCCCTCATCATCCTACTCCTACTCCTACTCCTACTTCTACTCCTACTCCGACTCCTACTTACATTCGCCCTTCTCCTTCTCCTCCTCCTCCTCCTCCTCCTCCTCATGATCATCGTCCTTCTCCCTTGTGCTGCTCCTTCTTTTTCCACCTGTTCGCTTTCCTTGCTCTGCAATTTTCTTTGTTACCCCCTTTTCGAAGTACCCCTTTGCCACACCCGCTCACCCCCCTTTTCCTCTTCGTCGTCTTCTTCGTTTCCTCCATGTGGGTGGTTGGGCAAGGGGCGCGGGGGTGCCTTCTAAGGAGGAAGCGGGGCCTCAGAAGTCTTCTCAGATCCCTCTGGCCCCTGGTCTTTTTCCTTCTCGCACTCCGCTCCTTTCGGCTAAAGTAATCGAAGACCCCTGCGGCAAGTCACCGTCGCTCCCAGCGCCTATGTCGTGAATTGCCCAGCGAAAGTGTGGCCACCCTGGTGGACTTCGTATTTTCCCAGGCCTTGGGAAAACCACTAGGGGATACTACGGGAGGGAGGGGTCTTGGGCTGGTGCTCTGTTTGGCCTCATGGGTTTTCTTGGTGTACTCCTGGGGCCTGTTTGGGCCATCTTGGAGCTCTCTTGGTCCGTCTCAGGGCGCTATTGAGCTTGCGCCTTCGAATGCCATCTCTACGTATCTGGGCCGTCTTAGGCCCCTCTTGGGGGTCTTGGGAACCCTCGTGGGGGTCTCTTGGGCCGTCTTGGAGCCCTCTTGGGCTGTTTTGGGGCCGTCTTGGGCAGTTTTGGCTGTCTTGGGGCGATATTGGGGGCCGTTCGGGCCGCCTTGGGCTGTTGGATGCTTGAACAGGCTAGGGTGCGGAATCTCATCAACTACAAACGTACCATCACTGAGTTCTGCCTCTTGGAACCTTTCATGGGTCCTCATGGAGCCTTCACGGGGCGTCTTAGGTAGCTCTTGAGCCGTCTTGGGACCTGGTTGGGTTGCCATATGGGAATTTTGTTGGGCCATCATGGCAGTCTTGCGAGCCGTCTTGGACATCTCGGAGGCAGGTGTTCTGGGTTTGGCGGTAGTTTTACGGCGGTCCCTTCCGGGAGCCGCAGGGTGGGCCGAGTGGCGCGTGGGAGCCTTTTGGAAGGGCCATCTATTGTTCCAGAACCTGGCACGCCAAGCGCTCATGGCTAATCGCAGGGGGCGGCGGATTGGATTGTCTTCGGCCCATCCCGCCACAGATTTCCGCGATTCCGATTTCGAACCGACTCGATTCCGGGATTCCGATTCGCGATTCCGATTTCGAGTTTGCTCGATCCGGCTTCTGCCGATTCGATGCGTCAGCCGATTCCTGCCGGCTTTTGCCGATCCGGCTTCGCTCCGGCTCTGGCCCCCAAGGGGAGCAGGAGGAGGGAGGAGGAACCCCCAGGGGGGAGTCCAAAAACCCCCCTCCCCCCCCGGGAAGGGGTTCCAAAAGCTCCGGGACCCCAACCCCCCCCAGGGGGGGGTTTTCCAAAAGCTCCAGGATCCCAAACACCCCCCAGGGGGGGGGTCCAAAAGCCCCGGGACCCCAAACCCCCCCCAGGGGGGGGGGGTCAAAAGCTCCGGGACCCCCCCCCCCCGGGGTGGTTTTCCAAAAGGAAAGGGACCCCACCCCCCCCCACGGGGGGGCTCCAAACACCCAAACCTCCCCAGGGCGGGGTTCCAAAAATCCGACCCCCCCCCCAGGAGGGGGTCCAAAAACCAAAACCCCCCCCAGGGGGGGTCCCAAAAACCCGACCCCCACCAGGGGGGGGGTCCAACCCCCCCCCCCCCCCCCGGGGGGGGTTCTGATTTCGATTCCGATCCGGCTTGACGCGGTCCGGTTTCTGACTCGATCCGGCTCGGACTTGCCGACCTCAGCCGATTTCGATTTGGCTGCCGGCTTTTGCCGATTTCTGCCGATTCGATGCTCCGTTCGAACGATCCGGCTTATCGATTCGATGCTGGGGCCGCCTTTCATTTTGATGACTCCGTGTGGTCTCAGAGGGTCTTCTCGGGCTGAAGGGCTCCAGAGGTCAGGGCTCGCCCTTTGGGCCTTTGTCGGGGCCGTGTTGGAGGCCCCTCGGCTTTCTTTCGGGGGCTTGGGGGACGTCTTGGGTCGATCTTGGGGCCCAAGATGGCTCCAGCGCGGATCCCTGGTACCCTCTTACGGAACGTTGGATGTTGAGGATTTCAGTCGTAGTTCCGAGGCTCGTGGAAGAGTCATGCGGGGAACCACAAGAGCGCCCATGAGCGCCCAGGCTTTCCACCAATTGGGGATCTTGGCTTCTCAGAGTTCTTG
This sequence comes from Prorocentrum cordatum, assembly GCA_963575745.1. Lineage (NCBI taxonomy): Eukaryota > Dinophyceae > Prorocentrales > Prorocentraceae > Prorocentrum > Prorocentrum cordatum. Next base: position 352,541 of record CAUYUJ010021614.1, read on the forward strand.
CAGTGTTCAATGGTGAGGACTCCTGGGGGCCTGAGGGCACTCCACTCAATGTCTACGTCTCGGTGTCCATTGATACAGGCCTCTTGGCCCCGATTCCTCGGCCCTAGGCCGATCCCAGAACGCTTCCTCTCGACGCGTTCCCTGGAAAACAATGACTGTGCTCCGACGGGGTCGTACTCGCGATCCTCCTCCTCTCTCGCTTCCGCGGGGCGCTGCTCCGTCGCTCCTTCCCCTGCGGTGGCTGGTCCGCCCTTGGGCCAGGCGCGCAGCAGGGCCCGCGTCGGGCGCAGCGGTAAACCAGGTCACCCGCCGGTGCACGAAGGGATGCCCTCACTCCCGCCTCGCGGTTCGCGGCCACTGTGGCCACGGGGGAGGGGGCGGGCGGCTCCCGAGGGCGGAGGTGGCCGCGCTCGGTGGCTTCGCGGGACGCGGAGCGCGAAGGGAGGCGGCCCGAGGAAAGAGAGGATGTGTGGCCGACTGCGTGGTGTGGCCGCCGGCCCCCTGCGTGCCTGTTCCTCCCTTCGGCCCTCCATCTCCAGCTCTCCACTTTTTCTCCGGGCGCAGGGCCGAAGTGGGGCTCCGCGCTGCGGATTATTATTGTTGTTGTTGTTGTTGTTGTGGTTGTTGTGGTTGTGGTTGTGGTTGTTGTTGTTGCGGTTGTGGTTGTGGTTGTTGTTGTTGTTGTTGGTGGTGTTGGTGTTGGTGTTGGTGTTGATGCTGGTGTTGGTGTTGGTGTTGGTGTTGGTGTTGTTGGTGTCGTTGTTGTTGTTGTTGTTGTTGTTGTTGTTGTTGCTGTTGTTGTTGTCGTGGTTGTTGTTGTTGTTGTTGTTGTTGTTGTTGTTGCTGTTGTGTTTGTTGATGTTATGTTGTTGTTGATGTTGTTTTTGTTTGTGTAATTGTTGTTGTTGTTGTTGTTGTTGTTGTTGTTGTTGTTGTTGTTGTTGTTGTTGTTGAGGTTGTTGCTGTTGTTGTTGTTGTGGTTGTTGAGGTTGTTGTTGTTGTTGCTGCTCTTCTTGTTGTTGTTGTTGTTGTTGCTGTTGTTGTTGTTGTGGTTGTTGTTGTTTTTGAAACTCACAACTCAAGAATAATTGATGTTGATCCCTCCTTTCCTGTATGTCGTTTCAATTGAAGTGCTTCCCCCGGGGCTCGCACCCTGTTTTTTTGTAAAGGAAGTCAATCGGCCCAATCTGAACCCCTTGCCCCTTGATTACAACAACAACGGCTCCCGCCTGCTACTTCCTCGAAGTGTATTCCCAAAGCACGCTCTCGCGCGGGACTTCATCACAATTCATATACGCATCGCGCTCTGGCCTAGGACTTGCTCGCAGATTATCCAGACGATGCGCCCTCGGCGCTCTGGAATCACGCTTTTGCTTTGGCATTTCTCGCGATTTACTTGGGAATCGCGCTATCGCTCGAGACTTCATCGCGATTTATGCAGGACCCATGCCTCAGCAACCCGCCTGCTCGACCTGGTCGCGTGGGCCCGCCTTCCCGACCTGCCCGCTATGGGTCTGCCCACCCGATCTGCTCGTCTGGCTCTACCGCTTGTTTTCTGCTCCTTGCCCCCCTCCTGCTAATTTCTCTCGTGCTCCATTCTTCTCCCTCCCCCTTCCACCCGTCCTCTCTTCCCTCGTTTTAGGAGCTGCACTAAATGCACGTGGCAGGTAAGGAAGATGTCCCCCCAAGGGGGTACGATCGAAGATGAAGAGGGCGGGTACCGAGGGTTTGGGATGTACGTATTGATTGGCACGTGAGCAGATCGGAACGAACAGTCTTACAATGATTGTTGAACATTATTACTTCTAAAGAATAATTATTGTTGGGACCCCTGGTACACGACCCCCCTTCAAAACCTAGGCCGCAGCTACATTTTCATCATTTTTTCGCGAAAGCTTCAGAAAAGTGGATTAGTACCGGATCCGGTTGTTTTGTTCCCCCCCGTTTTCCCTTGCAAAAAACACTATAAAATGACATTTCTTGTTCTAATATAATCAAATTTCAAGAATCCCTTGCAAAAAATAAGGTAAAGTGGACATTCGCGCGCGCAAGACGAAATCCTTCCAAAAGCTTAGTGTTCGCAGCGATTTTAACATAAAAACATCAAAAAACCAATGGTTTTTCAACAAAAAATTGTCAAAATCTCATCCCGCGCGCTCTTGCGGATTCGTAGGAAACCCAACACTTTTTAAACATTTCTGTCAAACGGGCTTTTGCGAGCAACTTTTTCGAACTTCTGCGACAACGGTTGCGCACCTGCCAGGGCCATCATCCCTGTCAAATAATACCATGCGGGACACATTCGTTTTTTCTTCGCGCGCGCACGCCGAAATCTCCAAAAACCATTGGGCTTCTTAAGAATTTTAGCACCGCGCATCATAAAATCACACGAATCGCACCGTAGGTCCTCGAAAAACACCTGCACGACTTTTCAAAATTTCCACCCGCGCGCGCTGTCCGAATCCTAAAAAAACCAATGGTTTTCCAACATTTATGTTACATGAGCTCGCGCGAGCTACTTTCGCACGCTCTTGCAACGGGGTTCGCGCGCCTGCCAGGGGCCAGAATCCCTTGCGGTTGCGCCATATGTTGCGCCCTCGGCCGCCGAGAATAAAACGCCCCCCTATTGGTTGCGTCATAGGTTGCGCCCTCGGCCGCCGAGAATAAAACGTCCCCCTACTGGTTGCGCCATAGGTTGCCCCAGGAGGCCTTCAAGAGGCCCCAAGAGCCCGTGGGTGACGAACGTAGGCTTAACAACTTCTGTGGGTGTGTACTCCACGCCAGTGTAGTAGCCACGGTCGTCCGCAGGCCACGAAGTGAAGTGTCCGAACGTCATAGGGCGGGAAGCTGGGTGTGGGTGGTGGCGAAGAGTCGTGTGGATATTTGGTAGAGCTTGCACTGCCCCCCCACAAAGTGGGGGTATTGGCTGGCGTCGCATGAAAACCCTGGCACTGGTGAGAACACTGAGCGTTCGGGTAAAGTGATTGTTGTTGTTGTTGTTGTTGTTGTTGTTGTTGCTGTCGTCCTGGTCCGCAACCCCCTCCCCGCGACCCACCCTCGACGCTTCCCGCGACCCACCTGCGACCCACCCCGCCACCCACTCCGCGCCCGGCTGCTCACTCTTATCGCAATTGCGGGGTGCTACGTATTTCTCCTTTCACCTCTTTCATGCCTTCCTGCTTTTCCTTCTCGCCCGCCGCAGGTGGCGCCAGGGTGCATCGCCATCGGAGTCTGCGGAGCTTTCTGCCTCTAGTGCATGCGCATTGCTAGGCAGTGGTGTTGCAGCTGACGGGCCCCCCATTTCCATCTTGTACAGCTTCTGCTGCATTGCCCGCCCCGGCGCCTCCGAGCTACCTACACATCACAAAGGAACAGGGTGGTCCTGTCGAAGCAGTGAAGTGACGAGTCGCGCAGGAGGTGGTGGACGAGGTGGAGGGAGGGAGGAGGAGGCGGAGGAGGAGATTGAGGCAAGGCCTCCTTCTGGAATGTCTGTGATGACGGTCCGTGGCTCGCCTGGCAGAATCGGATCGTGGCATTCCTTCGCGGCCACCCGCTTGGGTGCGAAGGGTGGTCGCGCCTCGCGCCTGTCCTTCCCTCCAGGGGCGGGCGCGAGAGCGCGAAGACGAGTCGCTCCGCGCGCCGCGCGGTCTTTGGCCACCCGCAGGTCTTGGAGGGCAGTGTCTGCCCGCTTCTGTAGAAGACCAGTATCTCGGGCCTATGTGCTAAGTGCCGTTCTCACTTTCTGCTCACATGCGCCTGCACGCACCTTGAATGTCATTATACATACACTCTAAGTAAATAGACCCCCCCGGCCTGGGGGCGGCCACTCCGCAACCATCCCAGAACACTTTTGGCTACCCTCCCGATTCGTTTCGCAGAGACGGCATGGAGAGGCCAAGAGGGCCCCAAAACGGGACAAGAGGGGCCCAGAAAGCGCCCAATAGGGTCCAAGAGGCCTCCAAGACAGCCCAAGAGCGCTCCAAGACGCCAAAGATGGCCTCGAGACGGCCCAAGAGGCCCCAAAGAAGCTCCCCCGCGCGACATGAAGGCAAGAAGCCGGGCCATGCAGAGCTGCCGGCTGCGGCGAGGGGAGCGTTGAGGGGGAGGGCCAGCGCCGGAACAGAGCTGCACTGGGCTGCGGTGAGCTGAAGTTGCGGGGAACACGCAAACAGACACACGTGCAGACACACACACACACGCTCACACGCACTCACACACAAGCGCACGCACACACACACAAACACACAAACACACGCACACAACACACACAAACACACACCAACACACCAACACGCACACACACACGTACACACAATACGTACACGCACATACACGTACATACACGTAGGCACACACGCATACGACCCGCCCACCCCGCGAACAAGCAGGGAAAGGGTCAGGGAGCCCAGCCCGCCCAAGGGTTCGCAAGAAGGAGCAGGAGAAATAGGGCACCCACGCAGGACCGCCCCCCCAAACCAGGAGACGCGGGGGCGCGCCCCGGTCGCCGTCGTTGCTCTCTCGGCGCGGCCTCGCTGCGGCGACGCCCCTTCTGCGTCTCAGGGGCGGCCGCGATCTCTCTGGCGGCCTCCCTCTGGCACCGAAGGGGAGACCCTTTATTTTGCCCGCCAGCGCGCGCCAGGGCGTGCGCGGGCGGCGGCCGCGCCTGTCCATTCCCCTCTCGGCGCGGCTGGTGCCCCGCCGTTCGAGTAGTTTTCCCGCCTCGCCCGCCAGTGCCCCCGGGGCGCGCCCTCTCAATCTCCCGGGGCGCCCCGGCACGATGCGCCCCGCAGTGGACGCGGCGGTCAGCGGGGTGCCGGCGGCGCTTCGCGACCCTAGATCGGCGCGAAAAAGGATGTTGCCTGCCTGTTGCTGCTGCTGCTGCTGCTGCTGCTGCTGCTGCTGCTGCTGCTGCTGCTGCTGCTGCTCGTCGCCGTCGTCGTCGTCGTCCTCCTCCTCCTCGTCCTCCACCTTCCCCTCTTCCCCTCCTCCCCCTGCTCCTCGTTTAGGGCTTTGACAGGCCCTGTGTTCCAGCGCTCTCCAAGGCCATGCGGCCATGCGCGAGTACCTCTGTCGCAGCTTTCGCAACCTGTTTCCTACGTGCTGAGGTTAACCTCGCTTATGACGACGTGGTGGCGGAAAGCCGAATCCTATCCCCTCAAGCGCCGCGTTCGGCGGTCTTCTGGTGGTTTTTGGATCTTCAGGTGGTTGCTGCAGGCGTTTTAGCGTTTTTTTTGTTTTGTTGTTTTCTTTATGCATGAGCTTCGTCCGTACTCACCAGGAAAGTCTTGGGCCTGGGAACTTAATAACAGCATTCCTGTCCAGGCCCTGACCAGCCTCCAGCCCTGGATTGGCATGACCGGGATCGGAGCAGGCGGGTAGTTTCACAGAACGCAGCGACGTTAGCACTGACAGCAAACAGCGGATATCTTCTGAAACAGACAAGCCAAGATCCGTGGGAAACGTTACACTGCGAGTCTCTGCGCTACGTCCACAACCCTTGCATTTGTTAGGGCCCTGGCCCGCCCGCGCTGCCCTCGCCGTTGTCGTCGCAATCGCAGTCGCAGTCGTCGTGGTCGTCGTCGTGTTTGTCGTCGTCGTGTTTGTCGCCGTTGTCGTCGTCGTCGTCGTCGTCGTCGTCGTCGTCGTCGTCGTCGTTGTCGTCGTCGCCAACGTCGTCGCAGTCGCAGTCTCCGTCGCTGTCGTTGTCGTCGTCGTCGTCGTCGTCGTCGTCGTCGTCGTCGTGGGCGTGGTTCTCGTCGGCGACGGCGACGGCGATGGCGGCGGCAGCGACGACGACGACGCCGCCGCTGGCTGTCCTCGTCGCTGCTCGCTTACGGGGCTGGCTCGAGTCAGCTGCGCGGCGCGGCGCGCGCGAGCGCGGCAGGGGGGCATTTGCGGGCCGGCACCAGGCGACTGGCCGCCGAGGCTGGGCCCCCGGGGGGGCGGGGAACCGGGTCTAATCTCGCGCGGACTCGCTTCGAGAATGAAGTCGGGATATGCGCGGGGCCCTGCTTCGTTTTCTGTGGTCGTTGTTCATCCACCAGATTTGGCCGTGAGGTTTATTCAATCGCTTCGCTCATTCCGCCGGCCCATGTTGCATGATCGCTTCTGCTTCGCCGTGGGCCCGGGGCCAGTGTGGCGCCGCCGAGGAAGATGAGGAAGGGGAATGGGAGGTGAGGAGGAGGAGAGGACGATAATGAGAGGAGGATGAGGATGAAGATAAGTAGGATTTGGAGGAGGAGGAGGTGGAGGAGGAAGAGGAAGGGGCGGAGGAGGAAGCCTCTCGTTGGCACCTCGTGTTGCTCTTGGGACCAAACAGGGTCGTCGTCAAGATGCTTCTTTGGGAGGTCTCTTGGGTTCTTTCGAGAAGCTGTTCGGGGGCGCCTGGGAGGCATGTTTGAAGCCTTCTGGAGCCTCTGGGGGCCTCTTTCGGGCCTCCTGGGAACCTCCTGGGGCCTCTTGGGGGCCTCTCCTGGGGCCCTCTTGGGGCGGAAGGCTCGAGTTTTCGATTCGTGGTCCTCCTCTTGGGCCCCTCTTGGGGCCGTCTTGGGGCCGTCTTGGGTCGTCTTGGGCGCCTCTTGGGCCGTCTCGGGGCCCTGTTGGGCCCTCTTGGGGCCCTCTTGGAAGCCTCTTGGCCCGTCTTGGGGCGCTCTGGAGGCCTCTTGGGCCGTCTTGGAGCATCGGATTGCCGGAAAGGCGACAATGCCATAATCCTTCCAACACCATCGTAAAAATTATGATTTTGGCCTCTCGGGGCCCTCTTGCACTTGGAGGCCTCTTGGGCCGTCTTGGGGTCATCATCGGCGTCTTGGAGCGCTCTTTGGGCGTCTCGGGGGCCTCTTGGGCAACTCTAATAGCGAGCTGAGGGACGTAAGGAGTGGAAGCGAGCGTGCGCCCCTGGCCGTGTCGGCTTAAGCGGCCGGCCGCCCAAATTTCATTGTGCCTCACCGCGAGGCACACAATCGCTATCGAGACCAACAGGATCTTCCTATTGCTTGAGATGGCATCTCCTCTCATACTGGGACCATCGTTACTACGGTACAACAGGGCTAGAGCTTGGCTTCGCCTGAGGCGAAGCTGTTGGCTGGGCCTTCCAGCCCCCTTTCAAACTTGGTAGCGGAGCTGGCCTCTGGTGGTCAGCTCTAGCTCTACTCCTCACCATCCACGGCACTATCTGGTGGACTACGGATATGGTGGAACATCAGGGTGCAGTGGGATTGCGCGGAGGAGTGTATATAACTACGCAGTGCCGCAAAGAAACTTGCAGCGATACCTCTGTTCAAGCGGAGGTCTCTTACTCACATCCTACATCCCTGCGCTATTACACTCCTGAAATCCACCCATCTACTCCAATTGGGAACTTCTTCGAAACATCCGTGGTGGCGATGCTGCTGGGCCGTGGCCCTCTGGCAGCAGGTGCGTGGGCGCGGCCGCCCACCATTTTTGAGTGCTAGGGGGCTCGCAGCGCCGAGGCGGACGTGTACCTCGGCCAGCTTCTGGGCAAGGCCCCCTCCGACCCGAATGCCAAGGAGGTGCACTCCGCCACGTGCGAGGGACTGGTCCGCTCTGCCATTTTCAAGGGCAGTGATGTGCGCATTGCGAGCGGGCGCGCTCACAACCCAACTGGCTGGCCGCGCCGAGGGGTGGAGGCGCACATTTGGCAGTGGAAGGTTTGCGTCTCCTTTCCCCATGGTGGGGGGCGACATATACATGTGCTTGAGATGCAGGCGCTGCTGACGACCTTTCGGTGGCGCCTGCGCGCGGCCTCTGCCCTGGGAGGTCGATTGATGCATATTTGTGATTCGCAAGTGTGCGTTGCCGTGGCTTGCAAGGGCAGGCCCACCTTCGCTGCTGCAGCGGTTGCTCATGCGCTTGAGTGCGCTTCTGCTGTCTACGTCGTTCCAACCCTACTACGTCTGTGTGAGTTCGGAGCTCAATCCGGTCGACGCGCCAAGCAGATGGTAGTGGCCATTCTGGCAACAGGCACGAGGCAGCAGAGACAACGCAACCGAGCAGGAGCAGGCACCTTGCGATCACTTCAACTCCAGCCGCGCACGCTGAAGCGCTACTCTGGGGCCGCCGACTTTTTCTTCAGTTGGCTCGACAAGCGAAATGAGCCAATGCCCCGGTCCGTCGCTGCCGCCGACGAGGTTCTGGGATAATATTTGGAGGGGTGCTGGACCAGCGGCGAAGCCGAGTCAATCGTGGGCGACGTCGTGTCGGGCTTGCAGCGCTTCGTCCCGTGCCTGCGGCGCGCGCTTGATGATTCACGGCGGCTCTTCTGAACTTGGTCGAGGAGCGAAGTCCCCTCGAGGGCCGGGCCGCTACTGCCTGAGCAGGCCTTGGCCGCTACTGCCCTGTCCGAGGGAGACACCGCCGTGGCGGCCGTTATCCTTGTGAGCTTCAAGGGCTTCCTTCGCCCAGTGGAAGCCATGCTGCAGGCGAGTCACCTCGCGTGGGACTTCGACAGCGGTTCGGCGCATATTAACCTCGGCTTCGCCAAGGGCGGCAAGCGCGCTGGAGTTGCCGAGCACGTTGTCATAGACGAGCTCGAGGCCGTTGTTCTCCTGGCTCGATTGCCGGGGGGCGCGCCGGTCGGGGCCCAGCTTTTTCCCCCGAGGAGTTGCAGGCTTCAGGGCAAGGTTTCGCCAATTGGTGGGGCAGATCGGAGCTGATCCCGATCGGCATCGGCCCTGCAGCCTGCGCCAGGGAGGCGCCGCGCGCCACTTCCAGGCCGCTGGCAGCTTGAGCAAGATCTGTGTTCGAGGCCGCTGGAGGCACCAGCCGACAGCGAGGATTTACATCCAAGATGGCGTGGCGATGCTGGAGCGAGTGCGCATGTCAAGCCGAGAGAAGGCACTTGTGGGCAAAGGTAAGGCGCTGTTGCGCCGCCTGCTGTGAGCCCTCGGCCAACCCAATGCCTCCTCACATCCTCAATCTGGAGAGCATGGAAGGGCGCCCGGGGGATCGCGGCCGCGCGGGGCCGCCGTTGCCCCGCTCTCCCCGCCCTCGGCGGAGGCCCTGCACCCTGCGCCCAAAGAGACGCTCCCTGCGAGCGCAGGGGGGGGGGGGGGGGGCTTCGGCCAGCAGGTGGCCGCGGGGCGACGGGCGCCCAGAGCGCGGCCGCGCTCGCGCCCAAGGGCGCCCGCCGCCTCGGCGCGCAAAAGAAGAGCGCCGCGCGCGGCGCGGATGGGGGGGGGGAAGAAGGAGCGAGCGCCAGCTATTCGACCTCGTTTATTAGTGCGAGCTCCTGGTCACTCAGATCTCATCGCAGCCTTCTGGAGCCGTCGACCCGCCCTGCAGCTCGGCGTTTTCGACGCCGACGAGCTTGAGCGGCATCGTCCTGCGCTGAGCAGAGGGCGGGGCGCCCGGGGGATCGCGGCCGCCGCGCAGAGCCGCCGTGGTCCGACGCTCCCCGCCCTCGGCGGAGGCCCCGCCACCTGCGTCCAAAGAGACGCTACCTGCGAGGGCGGGGGGGGGGGGTGCGGCTGCGGCCAGCAGGTGGCCGCGGGGCGACGGGCGCGCAGGGCGCGGCCGCGCTCGCACCGCGGGGCGCCCGCCGCCGCGGCGCGCTAAAGAAGAGCGCCGCGCGCGGCGCAGGGGGGGGGGGCGGGCACTCGTCATCTTGGAGGGCGCCACTCGATTTTTTTTGTGGTTTCGAGGTTTGACGCCGCACCCATCATCGGGCGTGGCTGGCCATTGTTTCGCCCGCGCGAACGGGGCGCGCGCGCAGCTTCTTCCGAGGTTGGGCGAAGGGTCCGTCTTCATTTGCGTCGTCTCCATGAAGCTTGCACTTCCGAAAGTCTTCGCGTTGAGATAGCGCCCAGCCGCAAGTTATGCTAGTCAGCGCGATGCCGTTCTGCCACTCGGGAGTTTGGGCAGCTCAGCCTTCAGGCACAATCCAGTGTTGTGACGTGCTTTGTCTGCTTCCAGACAGGCTGAGAGACGCGCTCAAATTGCCCTGGCTCCAGCCCCGGCCCCGGCCATGGCTGGCCCCGCCCTGGCGGGCCCCGGCCCCGGCCCCTGGTTCGAGCCTGGGTGCCGGCCCCGGCTGGCCCTGGCCACGGCTCCAGCCCCAGTCTTGGCCGACCCCGGCCGGCCGCGGCCCCGGCCCTGGCCGACCCCCGTCGCCGTCTTGTTTTCCGTCGTCGTCGGCGTCGTCGTCGTCGCCGTCGTCGTCGTACTCTGCTCAAGCAAAGCTCAAGCAAAGCCAAGCCAGGCCGAATCAAAACTTCAACAAAGCTCAGACAGAGCTTGCACGAATCTCAAACAAAGCTCAAGTAACGCTCAAACGAAGCTCAAACAAAGGGCAAACTAAGCTCCAGCAAAGAACCAACATAGCTCAAATGAAACTCAAACATAGGTCCACCAAGTCTCCATCCAAGCCCAACGCAGCACGAGCAAAGCTCAATCAAACCCAGTTCGCGCTCAAACGAAGCCCAACCAAAGCTCAAACACAGCTCAATCAAATTTTATAGCGCAAGTCAAGCTCTAACAAAGTTCAAGCAAAGCTCGAAGGAAGGTTGAACAATGCTCTTGTCCGCGTGGGCGGGCGCAGTAAGTGGGGCAAGCGGGGCAAGTGGGGCGCATTCCCAATGGTGGCGCACTCCGCATGACGTCGCCTTTCTCGCGCACGTGCCTGCGCCCCTTCCCTCCCAGCCCTGGCTGCCAGCGGCGATGATCATGCTGCTGGCGATGACGACGACGATGATGATGCTTGTGATGCTGCTGATGATGATGACGATGATGACGAGGATGATGCTGCTGATGATACTGATGGTGGTGCTGATGATGTTGATGCTGATGATCATGATGCTGATTGTTGTGGTGGTGGTGGTGATGGTTACGGTGATGCTGATATTACTGATGATGATGATGACATGGTCGTGATGATGATGGTGCTGATGATGCGTAATAAATCCATTACAGATATTTGATTATGGTGCGAATAATTTTACAAACAACAGCATATAACCCATGAGTCATACTGATGATGTTGATGCTGATGCTGTTGCTGATGCTGATGCTGCTGATTACGAATGAGATGATGATGCTGGTGGTGATGATGATGGTGGTGGTGATGATGAGGGGGATGATGACTCTGATACTGATGATGCTGATGATGGTGGTGGTGGTGGTGGTTGGGCGTGCCCTGGCAGTGATGATGTGTGCGGGCCCACAGGGTCCAGTGCGCGCTGAAGGACGGAGCTACTTCAGCTCGCCGGCGGAGTTGGAGGCAGCTGCGGAGGGCTCAGGGGGGCCTCGAGAACCTACAAGAAAGGACCTGCGTCGTACGCCGCGCAGTAAATGCACTCGACCCCGGCCCATCCAAGCCGTCGAAGCAAGGAGAGCCGAACACCGAAGGCGCCGTAGGAACAGGAAGATGAAGCACCAGACCGCGCAGGCCGAGGACTTCGAGGGCGCGAACTCGAACGAGGGTGATGCCGAGCAGGAGGAAGATCCCAATCGTGGATCGCCGGGCGCAGCATCCGGTGCCGACGCCGCTGGCGACTCCCTGGGGAACTCCAAGAAGCCCTGCGACATCAGCGTGGAGAAAAAAGAGGCTGCCGAGGATGAAACGCCAGAAAAACCACCATCCCGAGGAGCCAGCGCCGCCCTGGGCACTGGCCGAAGCTCAGCCCAAGGCAACTGGGGGACCCAAGAGACGCGCTGCTGCTGCCTTCTCGGGCGCGCAGGCCCCCCCCCCGTCGAAGGGGGCATCGACGACGACGCGGTAGCCGTCGCTTCCCAGGCCGAAGTGCATCGGGGCCGTCGGTGTCTACGTCCTGGTTCCCGATGAGCACGGCAGCATTTCCGTCCCGGCCCACCGCCGGAGCAGGAAGGTGGGTTTCCCGAGCGCGGTCGCTACTCCAGGTGGCAGGATCGGCCGGAGGGGTCTGGGCGTTGCCAATAGGTGGGGCCTGGGAATTGACTGAGCCGCCAGGTGCGCGGCCAGTGGGGGGCTCGAGGAAGAAGTTGGACTGAACGTTTCTCCGGACAAGAGATTCCTAACGACGAGATCACGAACCCGCCGCGCATGTTCACAGGGACCCTTCTCCTTGAATATCCGTGGATTGCACGATCGCGCAAACATTCTCGTGTTGAGGTGGAGTGCCAGTGATGGAACGTCCCGGGACTTCGCGCGGGAGACGAGCGCCGCGTCTCGGCCAGCGTTGGCGAACCTCTCCAGCGACAAGATTCGTTACTCGCACGTGAACGGCCGCTGTTCTACATCGCGAAAGGTTTTGCATGTGAAGCAGGAGATGGCGGAGGACGAGACGATGGAATATTAGGGCGAGAAAGTGGTCCAGGCGACGCAGGGCGAGCCGCCCAACGTGGGGGGGGAAATGGACGCTGGCCTACCGACGACCTGATCTACAATCTGGTTTGGAAGAGCGAAGCACGACAGACGTTGGAGGATCAAGCCTAGAACCCTACCGCGGCCATTGCCGAATTGGTGGCGGAGATGCTGGCAGTTCAGCACCAATGCCCAGGATGCCCTACCTTTCATGTCTGGGTGAAGCTGTTGACGTCCATGCCCGTCGATAAAGCTATCGACATGGTCGCGTCGCGCAACGCATCTGGCGCCGATATCGCGGTGAATTACTTGGCGGACGCAGCCGCGAACCAGGTTTTCGGGCCTCTCTATGGTTACCTCTCCGCGTGCACGACGGCCGAGGCTGGCGACCCCGCGATTGCTCGCCTTGCGTCAGAGCTCGCTTGGAGGAGCTTCAGCGACCTGCCAGGCCGGGGCCCCGCGGCGTTGGCGCTTGTTGACAGCGTGACCTACGACGACCCCAGGAGGATTGGCAGGAGCCTACGGCGTGCACCCCAGGAGAAGAAGGAGAAGATAATTGACGACAGCGGGGGTGGCTGGTGAACGGCGGCGCGACCGCTCTCCGGGATCTCGCGGGGCAGATCGCTGACCGCGGCGAGCGAGGGCCGCAGGCGCTGATGCGTTTTTTTGACAGCTGCGGTGAGTTGACAAGGCCGCGTCTCTTCTCGAGAAATACGTGGACAACGTTCCACCAGCTGCGGAATCCCTGATGAAGGCCATGAGCGCCGTTGCGGTACTCGGACAGTGCGTCTCCACTCCTGTGGTGACATAATCTCCAGTGGAGAAGGCCGAGGTACCACTCTGGCCTGGAGAGAATCATGTCTGTGCCCACTGGAGGAAGAGCTACAATCTGACAAGAAAGAAGGAGCAAGTCATCGAGCATATGATGAGCTCTCATGGGGGGCATGTACCAAGGTCGACGTGGCGAGGGGCTGCCTGGTCGACGCTCTCTGTCGCTGCGATTGTCTTGAACGCGTTGGTTCTGGAAGTTCCCTCTGGGATGCTCAGCTGTCACAATGACCAAGTTTTTCCGGGGGAGATGTTTCGGGCATGCTCGGCGGCCCCCGTGTCCAGGGTCCGATCTCATATTCAACCGGGCCGGGGTGGCTCATCGATATGTCTGCGGTGCGTGCCACGGAGATGGATCAAGATAATGTGCTCGGCCACCTAGGTGCAGTCATCCCGACCGCCCACCATGGCGCCAGTTCTGCAGCTCTTGCTTCTATAACGAGCAAGGGCGGTCCGCGCGAACTAAAGCGGGGACCTTCGAGCAAGAACAACGTCATCGGTGTCCACTGTGAAGGGGCAGCCCGTCGGGCCAGGTGCACCCGCTACATGGTGCGCGCGTCGTCTGATGTGGGCCCCGAGGTGAGTCTACGCGCGTGCATTTTCGAGATGCGGGTGGGCCGCGGACGCCGCGCAGGCTATCCCAAGATGCATATTTATAAGCAGTGGTGCCAAGTTGAAGACGGCGCCTGCGTTGCCGAGCTCTGGATTCGCACTGCCGCGGCGAGGGGGGCGTGCGGCAATATCCAGACGAAGCAGTTTTTCTTTTGGCACGCGCTATAGAACGCGCGGTCAGGATGTACCTTGCGGGAGGGGGGGCAATGCCAAGTGCGGTTCCGAGTGTCCACGCCTACTCGGGCGAGCCGACCGAGGACTCCGACCTGGCGGTTTTCGAGGTCAAGCTGATCCCCAGGAACGAGAGATGGGTTCCTCAGTGGACCATGGACTGTAGTGGTCAGCACAGCCCCCCGCTACTTCGAGCGAGCTCGGTGCCAGTGCTACCCTGGCGGCCTCGAGCCGCAGAGTTTCATGGGCGACAGGGGAGAGCTGCGGGCGAATCAGGATATGACAACCCCTTCGTGGGGCCTCTCCTAGGGGCGTTTTCAAGGCCTACGTGTTCGCGTGGCTGCGCCGGCTGTATGACTCAGAAGCTTTGGGATTGCTGGAGCAGTTTCCCGGGGAAGTCTGCGGTGCCCGAATCGCTGCGATTCCCAGGAACAAGAGGAAGTTCATGGACTGGCGCCAGTCGGCTTTTCGGCTGCAAGAACAGTAGGAGTTGTGCATGCCGTGCATCTGTCAGCTCTCCTCCTCCTGCGCCTCCGCCCCACCTCCCTTGCGCGCCGCCGTTGTGTCGCAGGGGCCCTTGGGTCGCCTGGCGCGCGGGCGACGGCCGCGCCCTGGCCCCCGTGAAAGGAAAGAGAACGTGCTCTGATGTTGCACGGGGCTCCCTAGTTGCACCTCGTGTCTCCCGGTGCTCCATGCAGCTACTCCCGCGCGTCCCACGGGCCCCCGAGACCGTCGGAGTCGCCTGGTGCGAGGACGAACCGATGGCGAGAACGCGGCGACCGTTCAATCTCCCGCAGCAGGTCAGGGGATAATCGACTATAAGCAAATATTGGCGCCACCGGGCCCATGCGCAACATGGCTCGCCATGGCACTACCAGAGCCCCGAGTGCTGAGTCGGGCGAGTGCGTGAGGTGCCGGGGTGAACGCGGTCACATCCAACTACGGTCCATTCTTTGTGCTGTTTTGACAATTGTCGCAAGTTCGACGGGGTTTGGGGGGTGGGCTGCTCCGACTGCTCGGCCGGCGAACGCGGGGGGCCTGTCAGGTCGTCTGCCTTCTCCGCGCCCCAGAAACCATGCCGCAACTCCTCGCGACAATACATGTGGTTCTGTGGAGACCCGTCCAGGTCGGGGTCCGTCTTGACGAGCTGCCGGGGCGGCTTCCAACTGATGCGCCTGCAATGCAGCCGACGGGCCTGGTTGCGTCTCGGCGAGAACCCAGTCGCGCCAGCGCTGATGTCGAACCTTCGACGATGACGTTTCCGCGAACGGGGCCATCTCGCCGAGCTGTTCAACGACAAGGTAAATCGGCGAGACATCGGACCTGTTCGCACCGCCGATCGCATTCTAGGGCGCGATCCTCATGTAGGATTGCGACGATGTCGGCGCGCTTAGCAGGCGCAAAAACAGGCGTTGGGTTTCAAACCTTTGGGGCGCAGATGCAATGCCAAATGCAGAAGCATGGACATGTACTGTACCTCCAAAGACGGCCTGCGAAGGTAGTATGAGGGTTGCCGCGGCAACGCGTCACGACAGGAACCTGAACAATCGAGATTAGCTGCCCCCGCCTTTCATGCAAATCTGGGTCCATCTGATGCCGAACGAGAAGGTCCTTCGTTGACAGCTGGGCCTAACGAGATGCGGCATTTGCTAGATTGCAAAAGGTCGTGGAGGTCTGCAGGAAAGCCATTCCAACCAACTGTAGATTACAGTGACTTGCCAAAGGCACGGGACTTTTTGGGAGGACGTCCCGTCACGGGCGTAAGCCGTGTTCTCAAAAAACCTGTCAGGGTCAATACTGCGGGCTCATGTTTTGTAGTGGCCACACTAGGCCGAGCTTCGCAAGACGAGTCTCCATCCACCAACCGCTGAACAACAAACTAGTCAATGCAAGAGTGGTAGAGCGAGACTGTGATACCTGAGTGTCGAGGGCGCGGCGTCTCAATAAATTGGGACGCCGTCCGACGCTAGAACGCGATTCCTGGATCGGTCGTGAGGGGATCCAGCGCGAGAGCGGTAGTTTGAAAACTTTGCGAGGACGTATTCAGCGGGAGCCGTTGTTGCTGCAACCCGCGGGCCAACGACGCAGTCTGAGGCTCAATAGTTCCCCGTGTTGGAAATGAGAGCATGGAACACAAGGTGCACCTTTGGGAGGGTCAATTATAAGGTTCTTTTGGGCACGCTATGTCAATCATAATCAGCGCAGCGGAATCCCTTTTCAGCGACGCACTTAGGAACGGTGTAAGACTGTTCGGCCCCTTCACTCCACGACCGTTCCTAGAGTGCGTTCTGACTAGTCTCGCGAGGTGGACCCAGCCGCGGCGACGGGGTCGCCCTCGGAAACGGCACAATTGTCAAGCATCTTCAAAACATTTCGCCTTTTAATGTTCTGTTTTCCTCCTTTCCCCGCCGTCGTGTGGCGGAGGAGGTGAAGGAGAAGGAGGAGGAGCAGCAGCAGCGTTTCTGTCCCTGCGAAGTCTTTTGGGGACCTTATATCGGGACCTTTGGAGATCTCTAGCTTCGCTCTTCTTTCCTCCCGTCCCACTCGTCCCGTCCGTCCCGTCCGAGTAGCTCTGGGGACCTCTTCTCTCCCCCCCTTTCTTCCCCGCTCCTCTCTCAGACTCCTGCCCTCTCTCTCCTCACTGTATTCCCTCCCTCTCTGCTTTAGCTCACGGCCTCCCTGGGGCCAGGCGCCGCCATGCAGGGCAATGCGGCGCGCTCCCGGTACACCCAGGCCCTTTGCGCCGCGAGGGGGGGCAGGAGGGGGGAGGGGTGGATGGGGAACGCGAGGGGCGGGGCGGGGGGAGGAGGGATGAGGGGGCGGGGGAGGGGTGGTGGTGTGGGTGGGGAGAATGGGGTTGGGAGGTAGAGGGGGGGAGACGAGGGTTGGGAGGGGGGGAGAATGGGCGGTGAGGGGAAGGGGGAGGGGGAGGGGGAGGGGGAGGGGCACGCTAGGTGCGCTCGCGTCATATCTGACATCCTACCCCTCCCTCCCAGCCCTTACCATGACGTAGATCCCCTCTGTACTCGCACAGTCGGATGTCGAGCAGGGCAATGATCCCGAAAGGGTACGCGATGCATTGTAGAGCACGGCATGGAATGGCGTAGAAGAGCACCGCAAAGCGTAGTATCAACCTAGCATTGCATTGCATGCCGCGGCATGGCACGGGAAATGACGCCAGCGCTGCAGCGGGAGCACGAGTCGAAACGAGCGGAAGCGCGGAAATGAGGCCAGCGCTGCAGCGGGAGCACGATTCGGAACGAGCGGAAGCACGGAAATGAGGCCAGCGCTGCAGCGGGAGCACGATTCGGAACGAGCGGGGCCCGAAAATGAGGCCGGCGCCTCAGCGAGAGCAGCATTTTGAAAAACATGCAAGCGAAAACCCAACTCCGGGGAAACCTGTGTGTAAAAAACAGTACGCGGGGGGGGGGGGTCGAGCACTTTCAAACCGTCATCAGGGGAAGAGGGAGAGTAGCATATGGAGTAATTGTGAAGGGGAGGGGGGAGGAGGGGAGGAGGAGGAGGAGGAGGAGGAGGAGGAGGAGGAGGAGGAGGAGGAGGAGGAGGAGGAGGAGGAGTTAGGAGGAGGAGGAAGGAGGAAAGGAGGAGGAGGAGGAGGAGGAGGAGGAGGAGAGGGAGGAAGAGTAGGAGGAGGAGGAGGATGAGAAGGAGGACCAGAGGAAACCAAGGATGCAGCAACGATGCTGTAACACACCCTGATCTTTTTTACAACATCATTTGCCCTCTCAGCGAGGAACACCCGATAGGCGTGTCATTCAGGCGAGAGCCCCGTTTTGAATCATGTGCCTTGCATTTTTTCTACCGAGACACGCGAACATGTAATCTCAGGCAGTTCAACGAGGTGTCCAGGCAGAGTCCCGTTATGAAAAGGAACCTCGCCCACGTCCGTGCATTGGTTGCACAAGTTTACACGGCTGGCCACTAGCATTGAGGAGGTCAAACGCGACAATCCCATTTCGAGACCGTGCAGTTGCTACACTTGTTCAGCCTTGTGGTCGTTAAGCTTGGGGACATCCGAGGCGAGCGAGAGCAACATTTGAAAACCAGCCACTCTTCATCTTTGCAGGTGCTGCATGTTTTAAGACGAATGTGCGCGGCGCCCAGGCGAGAGCCCCATTTCGAACACAACTCGTCCCCACCTACATGTTTTTGTTCCAGGCTTTGAGAAGACACGTGCGCGGCGCCTATGCGAAAGCCCCATTCGTGTAACTGTTGCAAGCCTTTTTGAGATCCTCCATTCGCGTAACTGTTACAAGCTTTTTGAGATCAATGTGAGCTGCTCTAAAGCGAGAACGCTACTTGACTCCCCAACCGTGGAACTCCAAGTTCCAGATGAGAAGGGGTGCTGACTTCTCAGGCGACACAGCCGGCTTGCCCTACAGACACGTCTGGTCTGGAGGTGCGTCAGAGAGGAGGGAGGATGCGAATGAGGAGGAACAGGAGGAGGACGAGGATGAGGAGGAGGATGAGGAGGGAGGATGGAGGGACGATGGATGGACAGGAGGAGGAGGAGGAGGAGGAGGAGGAGGAGGAGGAGGAGGAGGAGGAGGAGGGAGGAGGAGGGGACGAGGGAGAAGGGAGGAGGGAGAAGGGGGGAGAGGAGGAGTCAGGAGGGAGGAGGTGGGAGGATGAAAGAAAAAATGGCGCAGGGAGGGGTGCGGATGGAGGGGGAGGGAGGAGGAGCAGTTGCAGGGAGGAGGAGCGAGAGGCAGGGGAGGATGGAGGAGGAGGAGGAGACAGAAGGAGAAGGATGGGAGATCAGATTGACGAGGACGATGAGCAGCGGCTCCGCGCGGGCGCGCGCGCGCGCCCGCGCGGCGCCCAGTCGTTCCAGTCCTCCATCTTCGAGCCGCTGCCCACTCCCCAGGGGCCCGTGGTGGTGCCCGCGGGCAAGCGCAGGCGGCCAGAGTCCCGCCAGCGCCCGCGGGCATGCCTGTGGCGGATGTGTCGTTGCCGCCTCGGCGCGGCGGCAGCGCCCGCGCGGGCGAGATGTCGGCGTTGCAGTTTCCGGCCGCTGGGCGAGATTCTGGCTCTGGGAGCATCACAGACCGATCCGGCTCGCAAAATGCCGCAGGAATGGGGCCTAGAGCGTGTTTCTTTATTGCTTGGGGCATGACGGGTGTCACGGCCCCCGCGCCCCCCCCCCATGACGTAACGCTCCCCCCCCCCAGTGCGCTCTGGCACTACCGCCGTGCGCATAGGAGTTTTTTCCGCAGTCGTCGTCGTCGTCGTCGTCGTCGTCGTCGTCGTCGTCGTCGTCGTCGTCGTCGTCGTCTCCATCGTCGTCGTCGTCGTCGTCATCGTTGTCGTCGTTGTCGTCGTCGTCGTCGTCGTCAGTATCGTCGTCGTCGTTGTCGCTCGTCGCTCGTCGCTCATCGTCGGCGTGCGCGCAGATGCGGCTGGACATCACGTTTCGCGCCGGCGGCGTTTGGGAATGCCTCGTAATGGCCGAGAACGTGTAGCAGCAGCATGTCGGTGGCGATCTGCACTACAACGCCTGTGTACACCACAGTACCTGCGCTCACCACAGCGCCTGTGTACACCACGCCGCCCTATGTACACCACATCAGCCGTGTGAAGCACAGCGCCAGTGTGTGCCACAGTGCCTGCGGGCACCACAGCGCCTGTGTACACCACAGCGCTCGCGTACACCACATCAGTCATGTACAACACAGCACCAGTGTACACCACAATGCCTGCGTGCACTACAGTCGGGGCTCAAGAGACGGGGGTCGATGCAAACGGGGGTCAGCCAGGGCACCGGATCCTGCAGGATGTTGCGTAGACCCTCTCTGGCTGACCCGGGTTAGCGAGCCGCTCGTTTCCGCGAGGCGGCCGCGCATTTTGGTTGACCCGGGTTTGCGAAGCCCTGCGTTGCATTTGTTTAAGTTGCATTGCAGTTTTTGGGTTTTTTGTTGACCCGGGTCTGATTGACCCGGGTTAGCAGATCCCCGATACAGCGCTTTTGTACACCACGTCTCCTGTGTGCACCACAGCAACCGTGCGCAACATAACACCACTGCTGCATATATAATTTAAGAAAGAGTCCTCATGACAAAATGGAGCGCTTGTGGATTCCACATGAAAGAATTGTTGTATACAGGATTTGGAAAGGAATCGTTGTGGAAAGAGGAGCGCCGCTGGAATCTACGAGTCCTCCCGACTCCGCCCGCATCATCCTATCTCCTCCTATCCGCGTTCAGGAGGCTCCAGGTAAATTGGCTGTCCGAGAACCAAGTGGACTGATTCAATCGACCATCCTGCGGTGCACGCTGAAATTCGCGCGGGCGCTGTAGCGCCGACCTGCCCGACAGGGAGGAAGTGTGAGGGAGGAAGAGGAGGTGGAGGAAGAGGAAGAGGAGGAGGTGGACGTGGAGGAGAAGCAAGGAGGGTTTAGCGTCGCACTCTATTATCAGCACTTGCCTGGCGTGGCATTTAGCTGTCCGCAGCAGATCCTCACCGACATGCTCCGTCTACCTGTCCTCTGCACGCAGGGGCTGTGGAGTACACCAGCGCTGCGTTGCACGCGGATGCTGTGGTGTAGACAGGCGCTGTGGTGTGCACAGACGCTGCGGTGCACGCAAACATTGTGGTGTACACGGGCGCTGTGTTGCAAATGGTTGCTGCGGTGTACACATACGCTGTGGTGTACACATGCGCTGCGTTGCACACGGGTGTTGCGGTGTACGCAGGCGCTGTGGTGTACACGCGCGCTCTGGTGCACGCGAGCATTGTGGTGTACACAGGCGCTGTGGGGCAGATCGCCACCTACATGCTGCTCGCGTCGTCTTCGTCGTCGCTCGTCGCTCATCGTCGTCGTGCGCGCGGGCGCGGCTGTGGTTCCAGAGCACACGGCGGGGAGGGGCGTTACGTCATACCTCCCCCCCGCCCGCCCCCATGACGCCCGTCATCGCAAGAATCGCGCTCCTATTTGGCTCCAGCCGTGATTTTTGTCGCGATGTCGCGGTTTTGGCGCAACGTCGGCACGAGGCTGAAGCCCCTCCCCCTTCACCCCCACTGGGGTTGGGCAGACGGCAGAGAAGGGGGGATCATCGGTGGGCGAAGAGAGGCGCGAATTTCCAGGTCCAGCACCTTGTGGGGGCGGGCCGCGGCGGCAGCTCATGGCCTTTCTGGGCCACTTGCCAGCAACCCTCGACCGCTCCCTCTTCCTTTGCCACACGTTAGCGTCCGCCCGGCTCGGGACCCCCCGACGGCGGACGCGCTCGAGGTCGAGCGGTTCGCGCGCGTGGCAGCGGGGCTCGGGGGCCCGTCGTTGTCGAGGCCCAGGGCCTTGCCGTGACCCTGGCACGGGGAGGTGAGCGTGGCAGAGGCGAGCGGCGAGCGGAGTCCGGCAGAAGGACAGGGGCCTGATCAGAGCCGCTGGCCGAGCGCACACCCCGTGCCACCTCGCCCGACGGCCCGTTCTGGGATCCCCGCCTCGCGGAGGGAGGAGGGGGGAGCTGGGAAGGAGGAGGGACGGGCCAATGAGGAGACGCGTCCAACTTGTCCGAACGCGCCCTGCTGGGAAGCAAATCTTGGACCCCCCCCCCCATCTGAGCACAGCCAGGATCCGGTATCCCCAGCCTCTCGTCGAGGCTGCTGCTCTCCACGCCCCAATTTCTTGAAGCGGGCCTTGTCGGCGCTGAGGGTTTTGGGGATATCCGAGGGGCCAACGCCCGCCCAGACTGCCCAACACCCGCGCGACCGCCAGCACCCGCCCAGACCGCCAACATCCGCCCAGACCGCCCAACATCCGCCCAGAACGCCCAAACCGTCAAGGGGCCTTGAGCGCCAACGCCCGCCCAGACCGCCCAACAAGACACGCACACCGCTCACAGAGTGCGAACTTGCCAGCCTCAGCCATCCGATGGCCAAGGCTGTGGAAGAGGGCCCAGTCGGCTTGTTCAGGCCCCTCGGGGCCCTCAGACCAGCCATCGTGGGCCCCGCGAACCCCCATCACCAGACGTGCCCTCCACAGACTTCGCGAGATCCCCGCCCTCATCCCAAGAGTGGGGCTCAGGGTACTCAGGGTCCCCAAGAGGGCCCCCAAGGACCCTTGTAGCCGCGCCAGGGGCGGCCTGGTCCGCCTCGGAGATCGTCAGCCACCAGTCGGGGAGGCGGGAGAAGGCGCGCGCGGCCTGCGACTCCTGCAGCTGCGTGGGCAGGCGCTTCGCGCTGATGGACCTGAGGTGGCGGAGGCCGAGTCGCGACCTGGTCGCGATGCCACGCCCCTCGCACCTCCATCCCTGCTGAGACGAGCTGCGCCATGCATCGGGGGGAGGCAGGGTCAGTGGGAGGCGGCCTGGCAGCAGGACGGCGGACGACATCGGACGGCCACTTGCTGCACACGCCGAGGTCGACCACCCGCCTCACCGCCAAAGCCAGGAACTTCTCAAACTACTGGGACTCATTGAGAGCCATGCGAAACACATCGGAACTGCCCTGCCCCACGCACTCCTGGTTCGCCCCCAACTTAGTGAAGAAATCGGCCCAAACATTTCCAGGGCATACAAAGACGGAGGGCCCTCCAGAGGAGCTCGGACCGACGTTTCTTCCAGGGGCACATGGGCAGGGCACCGATGAAGAGTGGACGGGGCGGTTCCACAACTGAGGGCCACCAACCTGATCTGGCGCCAACTCGCAGCATGCTCTCGGGGGTGCTAATTGGCGGTGGCCGAGGTTGGTCCTCGCTCGTTCCTGGGCCTGTTTGGTGCAGCGTCTGGGCACTGAGCGGCATGTTTTTTCCCAGAGGAATCATAACAAAACACAACACGTCGCAGCATGCTTTCTTTGAGGCCCTTCGTCCCGAGGGCTCCGCCCCTGGCCTTCCCCGGCCAGACCAAGCGAAGCAGTGACGACGGACACGGCCGACGGGCTCGTCTCCAGCGCGTGCAGCATAGCCTAGCTTTCGGCCTCGCCGACCGGGCGAGGTGGGTGGGCGCGGTGGGGGGTATCGGTGGGTGTCAGGCCAGAAACTGTCGGGTGGTTGCGGTGGAACGTGAAAACCTGGAGTTTGGGGTCGAGGTCAGGAAGGAGTAGGACACGTCAGAGCAATGCAAGGTGACAGTGTCGAGCGAGGAAGGATGTCGCACACGCCTTCTGGGGTCGGCGGATTTCTGCTACGTGAGAGAGGGAGCGGAATAAGAAGCGAAGGCCGTCAGAACCAGTGGCCGGCGATGGTACTCGACGGCCATCCAAGCCAGCTTTAGCGGGAAACCTTAATGCTTGGCTTCATCAATCACTTCACCTGGTGAGATCGACTCGTGGCACTTCCAAGCGTCGACCGCAGCAGTAGCATTGTGCTAGCCCAGCAGCGACGCAGTTTCTGCCACCAAATTGTGTTCGAACGCGACTTCCGTCGAAGTGCGTCCAACTGCGCCAGCGCACCCGCGCGGTGACGCGGGGTGTCGACTATATCGATTCTTGAGATCGGCAGTGAGATCTGTCGTGAGATCGTTTGGGAGATCGATTGGGAGATCCGTTGTGAGATCGATAGTGAAATCTGTTGCGAGACCGATGGTGAGGTCGCTCGTATCTATAGTGGGATCGACAATGAGATCGACAGTGAAATTGATTCTGATATCGATTGGGAGATGGATGGTGAGACCGAAAGTGACATCGATAGTGAGAGCGATTGTGAGATCGATTCACAGACCGATCATGAGCACTGTCGTGAGATCGACAGTGAGTCTGAATGTGAGATCGATAGTGAGGTCGGTTGTCAGATCGATCGTGAGATCTATTGGGAGATCGGTAGTGAGATCTGCTGTGATATCGATCGTGAGATCGGTTGTGAGATCGTCAGTGAGTCCGATTGCCAGATTGATAATGGGATCGATTGTGATATCGCTGCTGAGATCTGTTGTGAGATGGATCCTGCGATCAATTGTGAAATCGATCAAACGTTTGATCGATGTGAAATCGATAGAGTGAGACGTTGGTTTCCCCCTCCCCCCCTGCGAACCTCCATATCACCCGAAGGGTGGTCGTACAGGCAGTTTTCAAGGGGTTTGGCAGCGGGAGCGCAGGCTTGTCGCATTTTACAAAGGAGTGTGGCCTCAGGAGGGTGGCCGGTGCAGCGAAGTGCGACTGGAGGGGGGGCGCCTTTAGAAGATTACAAACACCCTACCAGGCAGCACTTGGCATCTTAGCACGCCCCGACGTGCCAGGGGCACGGTGCCGGATAAGGAAAACCGGATGGAAGGGGACGAGGGGGGGGGTCGAGGAGGAGTGGTATAAAGGAGGGATGGTGAGGAGGAGGGAGGAAGGGCAGAAGGAGGAGGAGACGGAAACACGATGATCTGATCCCGCTCCCCGCACGATCTGCTATGTTTGGCGTCGCGGCCGTGCGCGCGGCGACACCGCGGAGCCAAGCTAGAGCGGGACAAGCTAGAGCACGCCCGTCGCGCCGTCACGCAGCAGGCCTGGCGAGGAGCGTAGGACTCATCAGTATAGAGCCAGTCCGCGCGGGGTCTCACGGTGGGGGCAGCCGTGAGGGGGATCCCTCCTCATTTGCTTCACCATCCAGAGTGCAATTCCAGGGAGGCTGGACTTAAGCATCAGCCCTGGCATATCCTTGGAGCTAATGCAGCCCAGTTCCATGGAGCTAATGCAGCCCAGTTCGGCCCAGTCTGACTTTCTATCCAACCCGATCCAGCCTAGTCTGGTCAAGCAGGGGTGCTTTATCTGGTTCCATCTGGCTTGAGGGATCCCCTTGATCTGGCCCAGATGGCTTCGATCCAGGAGTTGCCTGCCTGACAGAGCGTGTACACATTTTCCTTACACAGCGATCGACGTTTTGTCCAATCTTCGGCTCACTCCCCCACCCCACAACGGACCATACATGGACATGGATAAACATGGGGCACCCGAGAATCCATGTGTTTCTCGTTCAGGTTTTGTTCCCAAGACCCCCTGGACTCCTGAATAAGAGAGTCCTTTGTTCCTCATCTTCCTCATCAGGTACCATGCCTAGCACGCTCGTGGTCTGACCCAGTCATCTCCGTTTCACCATATTGCCATCGCACCTCTGACGTGCACGGCGTCTTCCTGTCTGTCTGCCTGTCCGTCTGTCGGTCTGTATTCTGGTTTTGGTCATTGTCCCGAGCCTGGGTCGCGGGGAGCTGGAGGCATCAGCACGCGTACGGATGAAGCGTCGATCACCGATGCCATACGCCCGCCCTCCAGGGCTCCAGGGCTCCCACCGCGCAGGCCCTCTGCCTGGAAGTCCCTGGGCCCCCCGGAGGCCTCCAGAGGTCTCCGAGGGCCTCCAAGAGAAGGGCCGACGACGTCCACAAATCTCTGCCCCCGATCCTCGATCGAGGCCTGCTCGTCCTCTTGACCTTCCCTCCCTCCACAGTACCCCGACCTCCCGCCGCGCGCCCGCCCTCCAGGGACCTCACGACGGAGGAGATGTGGGGCACCCACGTCGAGAAGGACCGCAGCGACTGGTGGACTTGATGCGCTCTTGGTGCATGCTGCCTGGCGTGTCTCCAGCGCCAGACGCTCCACATCGCCATGGGGAAACGGATCCTGAGGGAAACGGCTCCTGAGGTGTTTCGCCGATTTCGGGCTCTCGGGGCCCTCCACAGACTCGGGGACTGTCAGAAAACGA
Organism: Prorocentrum cordatum; assembly: GCA_963575745.1. Classification (NCBI taxonomy): domain Eukaryota; class Dinophyceae; order Prorocentrales; family Prorocentraceae; genus Prorocentrum; species Prorocentrum cordatum. Next base: position 378,085 of record CAUYUJ010021614.1, read on the forward strand.
TTCAGGATGACGGGCTCTTCCTGGGGAAAGGCCCCAGGGTTCCAGGACTCGTTTCCTTGAGGACCCGTGCTCCCCATGCTAACCATAGCAGCCCGAAAAGTTCCGGGCGTTCCTGGGCGCTCCTATGGGCGCTCCCATGGCGTTCCCGGGCGCTTGAGGCACTCATCAGGCGCTCCCGCAAAAAGAACGGGGAGGCTTGGGCCCCCCTCCCAAAGCACCGAGGCCGTCCCCCTCCACCAGAGAACCGGGGCACTCCCCCAAAGATCGGGGGTTGCTAAATGTGCCGCTGGCCCAAGGCAACCCCAGCTTTTCGCTCAGTTTTGGAGCCCCTGGAGTCCTCTGGGCCCCGCGCGCACAGGCGTTCCCTGCCGAACGTGGGGCCCTCCCCCTCCCCCACCCAAAACAAAAAAACGGGAGGCCGGGAGGGGCCCCTGGCCGCCCCTTGGAGACCTCTCCCCTCGACCCTCGAGGATCGAGGGCAAGATCTGGCTCGCTCGCTCTCCCCCGAAAGGACCTGAAGGCCGCCCCGAAGACGTTTGCGCCCAGGGACCCTGGCGTCACCGCCAAGCAGAGGTTCCTGAAGGCGGCGCCCCTGCTCGCGCCGCGGGCGAGAACCTCCTCCTCCTCCTCCTCCTCCTCCTCCTCGCTTATCCTCCTCCTCCTCGCTCCTCCTCCCTCTCCTCCTTCTCCTCCTCCTCCTCCTCCTCCTCCTCATCCTCTTCTCCTCCTCCTCCTCGCTCCACCTCGCTCCTCCTCGCTCCCCCTCCCTCCCCCTCGCTCCTCCTCGCTCCCCCTCGCTCCTCCTCGTCCTGACTTCCTCCTCCTGCTCCTGCTCCTCCTCCTCCTCCTCGCTTTTCCTGGCTCCGCTTCGCTTCTCCTCCTTGCTCCTCCTCGCTTCTCCTCGTTCCTCCTCGCTCCTCCTTCCTCCTCATCCTCCTCCTCCTCGTCCTCCTGCTCCTACTCCTACTCCTTCTCTGATTCGAACAAGATGTATGCTAATTACCCATCCCTGCTCTCTGCTTGCCTTGTTTGTCTCCCTTTGCCATTGCCATTTAGTTCTGGGTACGAGAGCCTGCAACGCTCCCGTGCCCCGTATTAAGGTCGCATCCATCTGGTACCACCACTGCCGCAATCATAGTTGATAGCGGAGCGCCGGCTTCCTTCCACAACCGACAGTTTTCCCACCGCCATGGCTCGCGTGGCACCTCCGCTAGTTTTTGAGCGACTACCTCCACCCCGTCCTGGATGTCATGTTCGGCAATGCTCCTCTTCCAGACCACCATGCCATCCGTATTCGTGATCTTCATGTGCGCTAACACGTACAACCAGGACAAATACTTGTACAAACGCGACGCCATGACCTACAGGGAGCGCGGCGCCCACCCGCCGCTGCCGCAGCTTGCCTCTCTCTGGGGAGTCCCAGCTGTGTTGGAGTCCCTCTCGGGGCCCATCCTACCTCACGCCGAAAATATGGACCAGTTCTCATCAACAGCGTCGGCCCGTGGTCCCGCGCGTCCCGCATCAGCGTTGCGAGCGCCCTGAGAGCCGCAGGCGGATCAAACAGCCATTATAAGAGGGATAACGAGGTGGAGTGTAGAGCAACTGTGTTTTCAGACTTCCAAGGAGCAGTGCAGCAGGCCTGGCATTGCCTGTTTACGTTTTCTTGGCATTCGACGGCTCAGTGCACCCACCGATTCTTTCCAGGCTAGCAGGAAGAGATTCTGGTGCGCACAATTCTGGGCGATCGTGAAGTTGGCGGTCCCCACTGCAGTGACGACATGACGCAGGAGGGTCACACTAAGCGCAACTGCGTTGCGAAGTGCCCCTGGGTGTGAGGATGCTGTGACGACGCGATAGAAGGCAATATCTAACGCGCTGGCTCCGAGGACGATGACCCGCGACAGCTCCGAGGCAAGGGCCCGCGCCGGCTCCGAGGCTCGTGGTCAGAGCAAGGCCGTCTCTGGGCCCCCGGCAACAAACGCCTCTTTGAGCTATGGAGGGGGATATGCTCCGGGTGGAAGGCCATCGGAGTGGGAGTGCTCGCCCTGGTATGCTGCCTCACCTGCGCGGGCGCAGGGGGCGGCGAGCAGTATGCGTCGCCTCCGCGCGTGGGGGCCCGAGCATCGTCCACGGGTTCCTTGCCAACGTTGGGCGCGGGAGGTCATGATAGGGGCAGTGGCGAACTCCGACCTCGATTTCGCCGGGCGGCCTGCGTCTCATCGCGGCTCACCGGCACGGCCCGAGAGTGCGTGGGCGAGTGGCCGTCAGCTGTTCTCATCCTGGAATGTGCCATCAACGGCAATCCAGTGACACCGATGTTGCTGATGCGCAGTTTTGCCGAACGTCGGGGCCAACTGGGCGAGGAAAAGCGAACCTCGGCAGTCTCAGCACTTATGAACTTCAATCGACTGCCGCAGAAACCCATCGGCAGCCTCCTCGCATTTTTTTTGCATTTTCCGCAACCGCGCCCGGCGATCTGGTGATTTCATGATCGGCTGCGAGGGTCTCAGCTTCCTCCTCTCGCGCGCGGTGGGCGTTTCAAGCTTGCGACTGACCATGGCCATGCGGCGCGGCGACGTGGCCTGCCCGACCAACGCAGCACAACTCCCGCGTGCGACGAGCGAGCTGCGACGCTTTGGGCGCGTGATCGCGCAGGATCAGGCGCAGAGTGCCTACGGCGCTACAGCCAGATCGAGCTGGGGAGTTCTGGGTCATACTGGGGGTGGCGCCGAGCCCGCCTGCGCCGCCGCCGCCGGCGCAGTAGGCAGCCCCGGCAGCTGCCGTCGACTCAGGCGCCGACGCCGACGCCGTCAGCTCATTCGGCGAAGGGGGGCTGCCCGCCGACGACCCCGAGCTATGCGATTTTCGCGTCGAGCAGGTTGGCGCATACTTGTTCTGGCTTACGAGCGCGCCAATGCACGATGGCGACGCTTCGACCGCCGCAAGCCCGCGCGTCGCGCCCAGGGAGTCGTCGAGAGGAGGGGCGGCAAGGCCCGCCGAACCTCCCTGGCCGACCTGTCCGAGAATGACCTCCGGGAGGCATTCGCTGGTTTCGAGAAGGGCGAAGGCGAGGGCGCAGGGAGATTCTGGACCGGCGGCGTGGGTTTGGGCCGCTACGGCAACCCTGGGGGCCCTGGCGAGGCGCGGCTCAAGTGCCACGAGTGTGACTCAGCGGGGCACCTCGTGGACGACTGCCCCCAGCGCCGTAGCCAGGGGCGCGCCCCCATCCTCGGCGCCTTCGCCCTGGCCCCTCCAGCACCCACCCCGCCGTCATCTCTGGGGCAGCAAGGGCCGCCGAGCATGGCTGAGCAGCAGCGCCCCCTGACGAGCGCACATTCGCTTTGGGTGGTCAGGGTTCTGGCAGCCATGGGCAGACTGCGTTTGCAGGCTCGGGCGCGTGTGATCCCATGCAGAGCGTTGATCCCAGCGGGGCGGACAGCCTGCGCCAGCATCAGCAGCGCCTGAGCGGGTGGCGCAACCGCGCTGCAATCCCACTCGGCAGCAGCGGGGGGCCCAGCGCCGCCCGCGCCGACTGCGCCGACATGTCCAGCGGCGCTGCCAGCGCTACCGCCGTGGACACGATCTGTCGGCGCATTCCCACTTGGACGGGACAAAGGGCGCAATTGGTCGTCGGCCTCCACGCTCAGGCCGCGGCCCCCATGCCGTCTGCCGCCGGCGTGCACCTGCTAAGTGGGGCCTATCTGACATCAGCGGCTTCGCTCGGCATCGGCGCGCCGTGCGGATCGAGCTCCGCGTGGCCGCCGCAGTAGTGGCAATCGGACCGATCGCAGCGCGAAATCCACTCTCGACCACACTCAGCGACGACGCCTCGACGAGCTCGTCAGCGCATAGCTAGCGCCGGAGCTGCTACGGCAGCAGGCAGACCAGCAGCGCCAAGCCGCGCGGGGTTGGGGAGAGACGCCGACGACTCCGGCGCTGGCTTCAGCGCAATCATCACCTCCCAGTGTCACGATTTCCAATGGTGGGCCGTCTGCGGCGCCGGCGGCACCTCCCATAGTTGCGACTTCCAGTGGTGACGATCGGGGGTGCCCCATCTGTCTCGAGGCTTTCGCCCGCGTGCATCTCCTACAGAACGGCGACGCCAGCGTGGTTCATTCCCCGGGGCGCCTTGGACCAGCCGACGTCGTCGCCGACTTCCGCTCCATTGGGGCATATCGTGTTCACGAGGGTCTGGCAACTGCGTTGCTGGGCGGCAGCGGGAGATATCCTTCGGAGGAGCCGCCGCAGCAGGACGCAGCACCTTCTCCTCCTCAAGCTCCGGCGCCCGGGACACCGCCGCAAGATCATCCCATGTATTGTTGGTAGTGTTTCCAGTGCTTCCACTTTCTCGTCTGCGGTTGATGCGCCAGTTCCTTATGGCGCGCGCCTGGACTTGCGCGTGCCTCCGCGCAGGCCTACATGATTCGGGCCTGCGCTTCCGTGGTGACCGACTTCGTCAGGCGCAGGCTCCAGCTCCCAGGGCGATTTGCCGTTCTACCTGGCAAGTGGATCACTTTCAGGCGGCCAGTTAGGTGTTATCGTCGACGCTGGCGCCTGGGCCAACCTCCAGGGCGCGCGATTCACCTTGAACTTGGCCTGGCCAGCAATGCGGGCGAAGCTCCGACCCTCGTGGGAGAGGTTGTCTGCTCCGCTGTATGTGGCAGGAGTGGGCAACGGTTCACAGGTGGCGAGCAGGGAGATCCATTGCCCCATCGCCGCAAAATCTCGCGATGATGCGACCACTCGGCACAGCGTGCGCGCTCCTGCCGCGGGGGGCGCAGGTGGCGCTCTCCCTGCCTTGTTAGGCCTGCCGTCCTTGCGCGCCAGCAGCGGGGTGGTGCAGACAAGCGTTGGCCGCGAACGCCTCACCTTCACCCGGCCGGTCGGTTACGATATCACCTGGGGCGCAGGAATGGTCCACTTCGACATGGCGACCGCTCTGAGTGGGCACCTTTGCATCCCAGTTGACTACGTCCGCGAACTGCAGCCGCCGTCTGGGAACCTGCCGCGTCACATTTCCGGCGGTGGACAACGACAGGCAGGATCATCGCGACGCCGACGGGGGAAAATTCAAGGTCCATTTCTCGATCCGAATGCGAGAGCCCCGACGCGAAGCACCACTGGCCGCCCCGCTAGCTACGACCTGCGTTTCAGGTCCGACGCCAGTACTCCGACCCGTGGCCTGGAGCTGGTACCTACTGACCTACTGGCGTCGCAGCGCTAGCGCCACGGGGCACATGCGCGCGCAATGCCCCGCGCTGAAGTCTCGCGCTCGAGAGCATCGACATCGCCAGCGGCGTGGTGGACCCAGACTTCCGGTGAGATCAAGGTCATCGCGCGCAACGCCCAGCGGGCCCAAGTGGTCGAGCAGGGCCATCGTATCGCCCGGCTCATCCTGGATCGATGCAGCGACGACCCCGAGATCATGATCGGCCCGAGGCTGTTTATGCCGTCTTAGGGTTCTAGTGGTTTTGGACGCGCTGGCATGACCGACCTCAGCCACGACGCCATCCCGAACGACTTGGCCATGTTGCCGTCTGTCCTGCGGAGCCGATCCTCTATGGAACCGCTGTGCCGGCTGGCAGGGCTGGCCCTGCCGACTTGCCCCGGCAGAGGGGGGCTGTGGGCCCGGGGCGCTCCGGGGGCGGGACGCGTGAATGGCGCTGCAGGATCGCGGCTGCGACGTCATCCGCAATGCCGACTTCGACTGCCGTTCGGTCGCTAACGGACTTCAAGAGCCATCATCAATTGCAGCATGTTTTGGACCACGCGCGACACAGTAAGGCCGAGGCTGACCGCGTCCTCGATTCACTGCTTTGTTGCTGCGCCTGCGTCGAGGACTCTGGCGCCAGGATTGTGATTTCCAGCGCCTGCGACCCGCGGTTGAGTCTCCCCGCCGCGAAGTAGATGACCGACGCTCGCGTGCTCTTTCCAGCATGCGTCGAGCGTGCCACAAGCCCTTAGTATCAGTGGCCGAACGCAGCTGGTTTGCCCTCGCCATGTTCACTGGTACCCCTGCAACGAGACAGCCGTGCAAGTGCGGCGTCGAGCGAGAGGGGCGCGTCGATACTGGGTTATCGCGAGTCGATATCTCTACATCCGCCGGGTCCTGACAGTCGCGGGAGGCGTCGAGCAACTATGTTGCCGGCGCCGACCTTTCTGCTGACTGGAGGGATACGGTCAATCGCGTTGTTAACCCTGATCCCGCATCTGAAGGGAAGGTATCTGGCGACTGCGTCGCCGGTGCCATCCAGCAGCGGAGTGCACGCGTCAGAAGGATCAGATCAAAGCAGGGCCAGTGACTGTATTCTGCAAGCAGGTTGTAGAGGATGACTTCGGCTCAGACCTCACGGGCCTCTTACCCTGCATTGTTGGCGCGCCTGCCATTGACGAGCCGGGCCGCGACGACGAATGCGACGAGGGCGAGCTCCGCGGCGACCTGGCAGCTGGTTCGAAGGATCTTCGGCCCCGGCGACTTGCCATCTGACAATGCGCTCGATCGACATCGCACCGCACCAAGTTCAACGCATGTCATCAATCTTCCACCTACCTCATCAGACACGACCACGGCGTCGACATCATCGAGGTCTGTTGTGGGGGGAGGCTCGGCCCAGCCAACTTGGTGTCCGACGCCGCCTCAGTGCGGGCCAGAATTTCGGCTTGGCCATTGGCTTTGACGTCAGCGACGAAGGTCAACGGCGAGCTGTGGAGAGGCAATTGCGACAGCGCCGGCCTCTAGTGGCCATCATGGCTCCCGCATGTCGGCAATTTGGTCGCTGGGCGACGTGCAACTACAAGCTGAACCACGACGCGCGGCTGCGCCCCGATCAGGACGTTGCGCCACGCGGACGGCTTTGCGGCCACATGGCGTGACAACAGTTGGAGTTGGGCGACTATTTTGTCGACGAGAGCCCTGCCCGTCGAGGCTGTGCCGCGAACTGCTGTGGCCAGACGTGCTTGTCGCGCCTTGCGTGAGAAAGGTCATCTCCGACCAGTGCATGCTCGGACTCCGTGATCGGCATGGTTGTGTCTTGAAGAAGCCATGGATTCTGTCGCCAAGATCCCGGATATCGACGAGCAGTTCGGCATCCCCGAGTGCTTGAACAAGCACTAGTACACGCGCGTCGGAGGCCGCGACAGCTTCGACGGTCAAACGCGGCCGCAAAGATGTCCGAACGTCGCTGGGTGCGACGTCGCCGAGGCAGCCCCGCCAATAGTGGCGTCTGGAGCCTCGGAGTGTCAGATCCGTGGGTGGGGGTGGGGGTGGGGGGGGGGGGTGGCCGCCGCATGCGCGCACTAGGCGTGCAAGGCGTGCAAGCGCGACGCCCTCGAGCGCAGGCGTGGCCTGGGGGGCCTCGCCACTCGAGCCAATTTTCGGGCAACTGACGAAGCCGCCCTGCCACCGCCGTCGTCAGGCACGCCAGGAGCTAGCTCTTCATCCAGTGCTGAAGCTCGGGGCAGCGGCTCTGGCGACTGTTTCGCTTGGCTGACGAGTCCTTGTTCGGGCAACTGCGTCGCCGGACCAGGGCTGCGGGCCAGCCCAGTCATTGGGGAAGTGCTCGGACGAACAGCGCCACGAGCCACGGACACATCGGTTGGCCATCGGACTCCCTGTGGACTCCCTCTGACTGGACTCGCGTCGGCGTCGCCGCGCCGCTGCGGGCCCTGCGTGAGGATTCGCGTGAGACGCGCGTGCGAGAGCCGCGCCAATTGCATCTGCGGTGGTGGCGCGTCATTATGAGGGAAATGTCGCGAGCACTACGCGCAGCCGAGATTCCACGGACATCCTCGACCACGGTTCCACAGTGGTTAATATTTGTGGGGAATGCCGCAAGTGGCAAAACACCAGCGCGCCAAACGATCCCTGCACCCCGACTCTGCACGCGATTCAACCAGTACGTCGCGCGCGACAGCTTGTACTTGGCAGAAGGGCAATGATGCCGATTTCAAAAGCGTCTTGGCGCTGCTTGCAGCCGTCGACCGATCATGGGCCCCAGTTTTCGGCGCGATGGAGATGTTTATCATGGACGGAGGGGGCGGCGTGACCTCAACTTACTTCGTGGAGAGTCCATGTGGGTACTCGTGCCCCGCGAAAGCACGCTCGCTTCATCGAGCGATGTGGTGCTGTACGACGACGCGCACTTCGCGCCACAAAGGGGCAGCTAGTGCGCGAAGGTATTGTATATAATTTCGACGCTGCGCTTGCCCGCGCCATTTTTGCAGGCATCAGCCCAACCCGCGTTGGCGGCGTTGCGCCGTGCAACGTCGTCTTCGGGAGGCAGCCGTCTATGCTGCCACCGCTGGAAGCAGAAGAATCGGGTGAGGTGTGTGGCGGCTATTTCGCTGGCGCCGATCCCTCTGCTGGTGGGGAAGTGGCCATTGCAGTGGCGGGTCGCAGAGATCGTATTGCTACGCGTGATTGGTGCTGCGTCCATGTTCCGCGACAAGGCCGCTCTTGTCTGTCGTTCCTGCTCGAGGCAAGGTAAAAGTCAAGTGCCGCCGAGTCGACGTGATCGGCCGATTGCAGGGCGACCGGCCTTTCATCGGTGCCGTCTTCGACGACATGGGCACCGAATTGGCTAGCGCTGGCCTGCCATGGCACCGAGTGGAGGACGTCATCGAACACATCATGCCAGGCTCCTGCACCGCGACCTTCGGCCACTGGGAGGACTTGAGGGGCGTGCAGATGACCGCGCAGACGCGGCAACGCCCACACATCCTGGGTGCCCTACGTCACGTATCCCGCAGATGCTTTCAGCTGCCAGACGTTCGTGCCGCGCGTCTATTGCTCGGCCAGAAATCGCAGGCCTAGAGGTTGACACCAACACCAATATCGGCAGTGTGCCTCCACCGAGGGAAGAAGATCCCGATCTCGGCGATGGTGGTAATACTCTTGCTTCCAAGGTGACCGAAAGTGATTTGAATATTACCACTACTTCGGAATTTCGGATCATCTTTCCCCTGTGGATGCAAGCCCCTATGTTGGTGTTGGTGCCTATTTCCAGGTATCCAAAGAAATTTTGGCTGGGCTGCGTTCGCAGCCTGGTCGTCTGGTGTCGCCCTCAGAGCCCGGGTGATATCCGGCAGGTTCACGTGGTCTGCGTCAAGCTCGACACTCGCGCGCTCATCGGCGAGCAGTGGAATGGCGCTCGCATCATGCAGTTTATCCAGGGTGGCCCAACGCTTACGGCAGCATGCGCCAGACAGGATCCAGAGGGGGCGTTGCGTTGCCGGCGCTTCCCACGCAGCCGTGCTTGACGCGCGCGCCGCCGCCGAGACCTCGGCCATCCGGCGCGACGCCGATCTCCTGGCCAAGGAGGTGTCCAGGCTGGCCAAGGAGGTGCCCGCCCCTGCCAAGTGCATGCGTTTCGAACGGCGGCCGCTCAAGGTCGCCCGAAACGTCTTGGACTCCAGGCAGGTTCTTAGGTAGAAGCGCCGGAAGGGCCCCGACGGCCAGACCACGCGGATCTTCCGGTGCGCCTGCGCCCCGGAGACGTTCGCGGGGACCGTCGAGCGCGCCTCGCAGCGCATCTTGTACTCGGAGGCGGGCGACGCGTTGCCCGGACTGGGTCTACCGCCGTGGGTGTCGAGAAGGCATTCCTGCAGGGCATGACGTATGCCGAGGTGCAGGAACAAGGTGAAGCACCGCGCGAGGTGACCTTCACCTTGCTGCCCGGCAGTCCAGCTATCTGCAGGCAGGTGCCCGTCTGCGAATTCTTCGACGAGGTCCGAGTGCCTGCGCTGCATCATGCGGGGTACGGGCTGCGAGGACGCACCCCGAGCCTTTTCCATGACATTATCCCGTGTCACGCGGTCGCCTGAGTGCGGCGCCAAGCCCGCCAGGTGGGGCCTGGAGTCCGAGGCCAAGTATGAGTCCTCTGGCAACTGTGCTGCTGGCGACTTCAGCTCGTGCTCGCGTTATCCAAGCGCGTCGACCTTCTGAAGATCGCTGAGCAAAAGAAGCACGTCAATTAGCTCGTCGGCCACATCAAGGGCGTCTTCGGTAAGATGAAGGGGGAATGCGACGACTTCACCAACTGCGGCGTCCACCAGCGCCGCCGCCCCGACGGGGCCGTGACGCTCGACAAGGACGAGTACATCGACGCCCTGATACCCTCAGGCACGTCGACATGGTCCAGGCGAAGGCCGACGATCCAGCCAGATGTCAACAACCCGACCTTCATCTTCTTGCTGGGAGCAGCTGCTTACGTCCTGCTCACCCAGCACCGCGTCGCAGCGCGCGTCGTGGCGCCGCAGCGGGCCAAGAGCAAGCTGCTTGCACGGTGCATCATGCAGCTGAATTCTGCGGTCCTCGCCGCGCAGAAGATGAGGGCGCGCGCCGCGTTTCCTGTCGTGGAACGCGCCGGTCAGATCTGCGCGCGCAGCGACGGTCCTTTCAAGAGGGAGTCAGGATGCGGTATGTGGCGCTGGCTCCTTGCGCCTCGGCAAGTGTCGCAGCGCCAGCATGGTCTGCCGCTTGCTTGATGCCGTGGGCGGATCACATGCTTGCGCGTAGGTCTTCCTCGTCCCTGTCCTGCTCGCGGCAAGCGGCGCAGCCGACGCTTTGCGGGGCTGCTTCCTCGGTCTCGACGAGGCGAAGCGGGCCCCAGTCGCAGCCGTGGATATCGGGGGGCGAGGGAGGAAGGTGTTTACGCTATTTCTGCAACCGTGGTCGTGGACGACATGTCTGTCTTCGTGGTCATCGCCGCAGGTCCACTGCGTCCGCTTTCAGATCGCGGCGTGGCAGTCCACCTTCGGAGGCTCTCCGACCAGCTCCGTGGCATTCAGATCACCGACATGCCCTTGCGCGTTGCTCGCGGCGCGAGGGCCGACCCCATGACTGACGGGGGGCGTCGGCTGGGATGTTTCCTTGGACGCGCTGCGCGGGGAGCTTTAGCGCGACCGCCCCGCGGCCGGACTGAGCGACGACAGGCGCAGGAAGACCGTGTCGAGCACAGCGCAGCGACCTCAGACGGCGGAGGAAAGTGCATCGCCTGCGGAGTGAGCAGCCGGCAGTTTCACTGCATGAACCTCGGATGCAGGATCTTTCGCCAGCGGTCGCGCGTCGTTGACATGGGGGGCGACGGAGGCAATCGCGTGGGCGAGCTGTGTTCGAAAAAAGCGACGTGGCAGAATTAAGGAGAGACAGCCGCATAGGCGAACCATGTTTGCGAGTGCGGCTTAGCGAGTCATCCACGAGGGTCTGCCCCTGCATTCTGTGTTCGTGGGGCAGCAGCGTTTGCCGTGCAACGGGTAATCATCCATGGGAAACAGACGAACCCATCCCCCTCGCTGCGACTGTCTTTGAGGCCTCGTTGGTTGCGCCCCGCCTTGCGCGCTGTAGCCGACGGCGCGCGTGCGGATTCGTTGAGCGCCAGACTTGAACTGTATGTCTCCTGTCGACCCCTGCTCTCTGCCCCCTTATTTGTCTTCCTTTTCCGTTGCTGTTTGGCTCTGGGTACAGGGGCGGGCGCGATCGATGTGAACTTGTGCCGCGCGGGCCACTCGCGCGCGTCGGCCGCGCGCGCGTGTCGAACTAACTCCCCAGGAAAATATTCGTCGCCGACGCGAGGACATCGGCATCGTCATCCGCGGGCGTGATCAGCGTCGGCGCTGCCATTGACGTTGCCGGCGTCCTCGCTGCCGTGTTCACCATCGTCGCTACTCTCGGGATCGCGTCTGCTGCTGTCGGCCTCGCCATGATGCTGCGCCCGCCCAAGTCGCCGACTTGCGCTGAAGTGCCCGCTTGGGAGTGCCCAGCGGTCAGCGCTACCGCGGCCACGTCGGTCGCGCCAGACTAGCTGGCCGCTTGATCAACATCGGCGCCGTCATTGGCCTTGCCGTCGTCATCGCCACCATCGTCAGTCTCACCGTTCGTTTCATAGTCGTGTCTACCCCTGTCGACGTCGCCATGATACCGCGCCCGCCCAAGTCACCGACTCGCATTGAAGTGCCCGTTGGGAAGTGCCCAGCGGCAAGCGCCACCGCGGCCGCGTCGGTCGCGCCAGAGTAGCTGGCCGCTGCGCGCGCGAGCATGCGCAGGCATGCGCGGCCGCAGAGATGCACCAGCCATTGCCGAGCACTCATCGCAATCGTCGCCGCGCGGGTTTTGCTAACTCAAGGGTGGGTGGGCAGGAGGGGCGCTTGCAAGGGCATGGAATTTGAAATTTGTGACAACGCATTCTTTTTTTTTCAAGCAAGTATTCGGACCCCCCCCCCCCCCCCCCCGCCCCCCCCCACCCCCCCCGCGCCCCTTGGATTTAGCGGCTTCTTTTTGTATAACAGAAATCTTGCGATGGTGCCGCGTCGTCCATCCTGAACGTGAATTCGTGCCATCCTCGCAGGCCAGCATCGGTCTCCCCCTTCGCCCCTCGCAAAAGAAAACAATGGGGCGCGCGCGCGCTCGCTTATCAAAGGCCAGAGTTCAATAATCGCTTGCAGAGAAGGGGCGAAGTGCACGCGAGCGCCGCGTCTCGCCCGCGTGCCGCAATTTTCCAAATTCCTCCGGTCTCGCAAGGACTTCGACATCCAGTGTCCCGGGCACACATAAAAAACACACGGCTTCGCAACAGGAGTTGTCGTAACGAGTTTGCGCTCGCGCTCTTGCGGATTCGTAAGACAACTCAGAGCATGCTCATACCATGCCTCCTAATTGGCCTCTCGCGCGCGCGTATCGAAATCGCCCGGGCGCCCTTGCGCGCGTGCTGTCGCAAGAATGCCTTGCAACAGTCGGGGCGAAGTGCGCGCGCGTCGTCGCGCGCATGCCGAAATCCTTCACACTCCTTCGGTGTCGTACGGATTTCAATCTAACATGGTTTTGTAACATCAGGTTTCAAACAATCCTGCTCTCACGCTCTTGCAGGTTCTTCAGAGAACCTTCGGTCTTCCAACATGTTCATCCAATTCTGCCAAACGGGCCTGCCGCGCCGCATGTTGAACTCATTCGAACGACCTTGCGCGCGTGCTGGGGTTGGGGGGGGGGCACGATCCGCGTCAGAGGATGCCACGCGGGCCATTCTCGCGCGTCGAACGCGCGCGCATGTCGAACTCCTCAACAATTTTCGTTGCCGACGCGAGGACATCGTCATCGATCGGCGGGTTTGATCAACATCGTCGCCGTCATTGGCGTTGCCGTCGTCATCGCCACCATCGTCAGTCTCATCGTTCGTTTCATAGTCGTGTCTACCCCTGTCGACGTCGCCATGATACCGCGCCCGCCCAAGTCACCGACTCGCATTGAAGTGCCCGTTGGGAAATGCCCATCGGCAAGCGCCACCGCGACCGCGTCGGTCGCGCCAGAGTAGCTGGCCGCTCTGCGCGCGAGCGTGCGCGGTGTACCAGCCATAGCCGAGCACTCATCGCAATCGCCGCCGTATGGGTTTTCCAAACCAAATTGCGGGTCGGTGGGTGGGTGGGATGGTTGCACGAGCGTGGGACTTGTCATTTCGTTTATAAAAAAACAAATGAACCGCATAGGTTGCGTGAAATCAAGTGCGTTACGACGATTGATTATCATACCTTGTACTGCACCGCGTAGCTTGCGCCACATCGATGGCTGTACCTTGTATGCTAGAACGCGCTGTTTCATGCACGCGGTGGCTAACATAGTCCCAGATTGTTCTCTGAGTGCTAAGAGGGCTTCACAGTATAAGCAGGCAGCACAGGGCAAGCCAGTTTCTTTTCCACGACTCCCGGCCAGGCTTCGCCGCAGGATTGGGAAGCATTTTCCCAGTCGTTCCCAAAACGTTTGCCGCAATCCTTTGCGCAGCTTTTTCCACACGCTTGAGGAGCTCGTGCGAAACTCCCACTCTGAAGCGCGCGAGCTCTCCATGCATCCACTAAAGCGGCTTTACAAGCGTCTCCGTCAAGTTTGCCAGCCCCCAGGCATCCAGTGACACGTCCTCGCAAACGTCCCATGCGAAACTTCTTTGCAGTTGTCCCAGAGTTCCTTCGAAACTCCTGTCTCGGGCACGCACGCTCCTCAGAGATTCTGTCAAGCGTCCTTGCAGATGTTTTCCAGAGGGTTTTTACGATTGTTGGACTGCTCGGCTATCCGGGTTTTGGACGCCACAGTTGCACATAGTGTTCATTACACAGAACTTGGATTTCACGGGGCCTTAGGGCACTCCAACTCGAGCGTCGCGGCACGGTGGCAGATATTTTCGCAGCGCGCAACGAGGTGGCAGGAGGCAGGGAAAGGAGAAACAACGCACCACTTTCGCGCAGGTTGGCGTGGCAGGAGTTCGCCACCCGCCTACATCGATTCAAGCCTGGGTCCACTGTGTACCCGTCAGGGTGGCGCTGATGGGCGGCGCCAGAGGTCCGCGCCTCGGGGCTGGCGCCCGCCAGTCCCTGGTGGCCGGCGTGCTGCCCAGACTCCCGGGCCCAGGCAGGACACGTGAGTGAGGTCGCCTGCGCCCGACATTCGCGCGTAAGCTGCCCGCGTCGGCTCGCGCGGGCGCGCCTTCGTTTCCAATGCAGCGTTCCGCGCTGGCGGTTTGGGCAAGCCACTCCGTAAGGTCGCTGTGCCATCGTGCGTAAGACCCGTTTCCTTTGGACGCTCACGTGGCGCCGGAGGTCCGGTCCTGGGCCCGTTTTTTTGGAGGTCGGAAAGGGATTTGGCATAAAGGGGTATGATGCCAATCGCGGAAATGGGGATGCTAGTTGCGATAAGTAACATCGCCAGAGTCCCCTTTGCATAGCATTAACAGCACACCCTTTATACCATGCCCCTTTCTTCGGATGCAACTCGTGGGAGGTCAAATTCTGATTTTGCCCTGGTCCGAAATTCCGCTTAATCCGGCTTCATCCCGCTTAATCCCGCTCAATTCTGCTTAATCCTGCTTAGTCCGAGGCCCACTCCAGCGTAACAGCTCCCAAATGGGGCTCAATCCTCCTGAATCATTCCGACGAAAACCTTCCAGTAGTTGCCTCCTAACCTTTCCCACCTCCAGAGTACCTCCGCCCGCGCCCCGTCCTCGGCCGCTGGCGGCGCGCGCCGCAGTCCCTGGTGACCGGCGTGCTGCCCGGGTTCCCGGGCGCCGAGCCCGAGGCGTTGCCCCCCCGCGCGGCCGCCGCCCAGTCGTCGTTGGAAGAGTTTGCCGGTGTCCCAGGTGGTCTCGGGCCCGACGAAAGGGGGGGGTTGGGAAAGGGGTGGGTTACGAAATTTGCTGCATGCAGCTGGTTTCGGCCCCGCCGCCGGGCCCATTCCTCGATACAAGGGCGCCTCCTGGCGCCGGGCAGGCGCAGCGAAAATCAGCTACGTCAGCTGATTCCCCCCCTTTCGCCCGGCCCGATGGTCGGGGGTGGATAGACCTCCTACCCTGACACGTCGATTAGTGAATTGGCCGTTCTCGGTTCTCGAGAGGGCGCCGCGGCCGTCATTTTCCAGGCGTGTGCCCGCCAGATTTGGGCCCGAGGTCGTTTTCACCAAACCACGTTTTGCTAAAGATGGTTCTGTCCATACCCGAAGTGATTCGGTTCTCGCCGGCGGGACACGTGGTCGGTGCGTGCCGTGTAGGCGCGGTGGCCATCCGACCGCGGGCGTTCGAGGTCGAGGGCCGCCGGTGGCCCCAGGATCGGCAACCAGGATCGGCAAATGTGGAACGGTCCAGCGATCGAAAGGCCCGCTGATCGTTGAAGGTTCAACGATCCAAACGATGTCAGGAACCAATGCCGAGGGGTCGTCACGGCACAGCCTCCTTGCAGTCTGGGTTCCTCAGACGCGACCCCATGGAAGCAGGTCTGCTCTGCGAGGATGCCCCGTGCTGAACATACTCCGAGTTTCTTAATATGCGTCGGGGGGGGGGGCGTTACCCCCGCCGACAGCCCCACATCGACCCCCATCACGGGCAGCCACCGCGCGCCAAAGGCGCTCCGACCCCCGTCGCGGCGCGACGACGAGGCGAGGTTGACCCCCCGTCGGGGGGGTACCCCCCACGCTTATTAAGAAACCCAGAGTATCCATGGAATCGCTGATCCACGACATTGCGCTTCGGTGTCCAGTCCGCGAGGCCATGGATACGGATGTGTCCGTTGCCCGTGTGAGACGTCGTGTCCCCTGGGCCTCTCGATCCCCTCGTGGGGTCTGCTTTTTTACCCTAGATCGTTGTTGGGGTGTACGCCGCTCCCCCCCCCAAGTTCAGAGGCCAACGTCGGCAAAGGAACTCCGCCACGGCCATTCTCGAGAAGTTGGAGGTCTGTGTCGTCGTGGTCGTTCTGCCGCTGCTGCTGCTCGTAGTCGTCGAACTGCTGCTCATCGTTGTCCTGCTGCTGCTGCTGCTGCTGCTGCTCGTCGTCGTCGTCGTCGTCGTCGTCGTCGTCCTGCTGCTGCTGCGCCGCGGTCCCCGCCTCGCGGGCGCCACTCCTTGCCAGCCCCGTGAGGGGAGGGGGAGGGAGGAAGGGAGGATGGAGGAGGGAGGAGGTGTTCTGCGGAGTAGGAGGAGGTGGAGGAGGAGAAGGTGCAGGGGGAGGAGGTGGAGGAGGAGGAGGAGGAGGAAGAGGGGGAGGAGGAGGAGGACAGGGACGAGGCGCAGGAGGAGGAGGAGGAGGAGGAGGAGGAGGAGAAGGGACGGGGAGGGCGATGAGGGGGTCTACTTTGGATTGTCTGGTTAACCCAGAGGCCAATTTGTGACATGCACCCGAAGCGAAGTGCAACCACCCCGCAGTCGGCACCGGCGCCCCGAGTACGAATTGGCCCCGCAACGCCCGAAGTACACTTCCCTCCGCAGGTCTGGGAACCTTTCGTGTCCCCGCAAGTCCGCGCCCACACCGTCCCAGCGGCTCTACACAGCGCGCAGATAAGGATGGGAAGCGGAGGAGCAGGAGGAGAAGGAGGACGACGAAGAGGAGGAAGAGGAGGAAGGCTTGCCGCCCGCGCGCACCACACGCGCAACTCACCAGCGAATGAGGGATCG
>CAUYUJ010021614.1:402500-445179 GCA_963575745.1 Prorocentrum cordatum
CGAAACACTCACGAAACGCATGCGAAACACATGCGAACCATATGCGAAACATATGAAATATCTACGAAGCATACACGACACACACACGGACTACATACGGAACATATACGGAACATATACGGAACATTTACGACACATAAACGACACACATACGACACATATACGACACATATACGAAACATGCACGAACCACTATGCGAAACGCATGCGAAACCTATGCGACGCAGATGCGAACCATATACGAAACATGCGCGACGCATATGCGACACCTATTCGAAACCTATACGAAATATACACGACACATATGCTACATATTTGCGAAAGATTTACGAAACATATACGAACCGTATACGGCACGTGTGCGAACCGTATACGAACCGTATCCGAAACGCATGCGAAACGTATGCGAAACGTATACCAAACGCATGCGAACATGTTCGAACCATATACGAAACTACACGAAACATATACGAAACATGCACGAGGTATACACGAAACATATACGAACCATATGCGAAACATGTAGGGATCGCATACGAACCATATACGAAACTTATACGAAACATACATCACGAACCGTATGTGAAGCCTATGCGAAACATGTGCGACACGCGTGCGAAGCTATGCGAAACCGCACGAACCATATACGCGACAGGCACGACACACATATGGCAGATGTACGACGCATATACGAAACATGTGCGAACACGCATACGGAACATATACGCCTGCATGAGGGCGCGTCCGAGCCGCTCAGGGACACGCGCAGCGCGGGGCCTCGCTCTGCGAGGACGCCAAGGACCTCGCCGACGCGATCTTCCAGGATGAGCCTTGCCTGGAGCTGGTTGCTCTTGAGTTTGCTTCCCGTTTCAAGTGGACTTGAGCTGAGCCCGACTTCTTCTTCTACGACGTTGCAAGATAATGTCTGGGGCTGAATAAATATTATGATGCTATCCGTGCTGGAGGGCTGCTTGGTGGGAAGTGGCTTTCCTTTCTCATTTTTTTGTCTGCGTGTGCTGGGGGTTCCTCTGCGCCGGGCTTATTAAAAGAAGGCAGGCGCGGCTGGGCACTCGTTCTCGAGTTCCTGGTCCATCGATTGCAGGCTCTTCTCGGCTTCGGCGAGGTTCTCACTTGAAGAGCGGGCGGCGCGCCCTCGCTGCCCGACGCGCCCGCGGCGCTCGGCGTCGCGCCCTTCAGCGTCGCAGGCGACTTTGTCGACGGAAGCTGCTCCTGCAGGGGCTATTTCTTCGATGGGCTTCGGTATGGGGTCTATGCTGGGGCATATGCCTGACTTCATTCTTGGTGCGGGCTGGGCTGGCAATCTCTCCTGGTGCAGTGTTAGCTTGGCTTCTGCAGGTGGCGACCTGGGCTTCAGGGGCGTCTGTTCTTCTGGCGCGGGCTGGGTTCTGGGTCTTTGCAATGGCATTCAGATGGGAAATGCAAATGATATGTTTGGAGGCGGCGTGCGTGTGGCGGCTATTGCGCTGATTGGCTGCTTTTTGTTCCTCAAGAGGCG
This sequence comes from Prorocentrum cordatum, assembly GCA_963575745.1. Classification (NCBI taxonomy): domain Eukaryota; class Dinophyceae; order Prorocentrales; family Prorocentraceae; genus Prorocentrum; species Prorocentrum cordatum. The sequence goes on from CAUYUJ010021614.1 coordinate 404,017, forward strand.
CCGCCAGCAACAAGTATCACTACCTGCAGGGCGGCTGGGATCCACGCTGCGTGGTGGCGGGTCCAAGGGCGAGGGTGCAGGTGGCCAGCGCTCCAGGGCAACGCAGGCGAAACAGAAGGAACTTCTTCAAGGCCTTCAAGCTCTCCTGGAAAAGTTCGGCGCAAGTGCTGCCTCTGCGCCGCCTCCTACGGATCCTTCGATTTCGACGGGTCGCCCGTCCATGGCCAAGCGGAAGCAGGCCCAGCGTCAGCTCAAGAAGGAGACCGGCCTGCTGGGCGCGCTGCAACGGGCGGTGGCTAGGGCGACGTGGGCGAAGAGTGACCAGCCCCCCATGACGGCTACGAAGCCCTTGGATCAGCTCAAGCGCCTGGTTGCTGCGGCTGCGGCTGGGAAATTGAGGGCAGATTCCACGGCTTCTGGGGCGGCCAAACCTGTTGCGAAAGCGAAGGCCAAGGCGCCGTCCTTTGCGGCTGCTGCACGGCCGAATTCTACGAATGCCGAATTGGGTGCGAGAGTGGATTTTGCATCTGTTGCGCGTAGGACTGCGACATTCACGCCGACGAAGCTTGGGGCTGATCGTTGGCATGGAACGTGATTGAATGATCTACCGAATGAATTGTTTACAATTGGCAAGCGGCAGCACTTTGTAGTGGGTGCGGTTAATCAATATACTGATGGTCTCGGCAGTTGCGAGTTGCCTGCAGGTGCAACTGTCGCGGCGGTCCTTTATGAGCAACTTCCTGGTTCGACGCCCATCAGAGCACTGGCGTTAGATTGGACGGCGGCGTCGCGAGTCATTCCGCTTGTTGCCAGGTAGTTCGGGGCTGAGACGCCGCGCCTCAAATGGGGGGCGGCTCCGGGTGGTAAGGCTTTGCCCGCGGCGAAGGATGCCGAGGTGCTCCGTCTTGCGTGCTTCCAGTCACTGGTCGCAGCAGGCGCCTGGGAGACTCGCAGTTCTAACTTCAAGGCTGCTGCGACTGCACGGCTATGGGCGCCCCATCTGCTTCAAGATGCAGTTGTTGATCTTTTCAGCCCTCGGCGGTCCGAAGATGGCAAGATACTCTCTATCAGTCTTCGCATTATGGCGGGGCATGCTTCCGTGGTGGATGCGGCTAGTGGGCTCTCTGGCATTCTATGCCGACTTCTTCCTCGCGATGGTGCTGTTCCTCTGCCTGCTGGGCAAATTAAGTGGGTCAAACGGCTTGAAGGGGGGTCTGGACCTGAGCATCTTGCTCGAGCGCGCGCCCTGGCTGAACAGGCTACTGCGTGTCTGGGATTGGCTTCTCGAATACTGCTCCTGTTGGGCTTCGACAGCCGCGGGGCTCGAATGCCGCATCTAGAAATTATCGGGCCTGTCGCCCATGATTACTATACCTCAGTTTGGTGAATGGTCGAAGGCAAATGGATGGCCCGAAATTGACTTGAACGCAGTGCGCGGGCTAGCTTCCTCACGGCAGGCTTCCTTCTTTTTTAGGGGCTGTAGCCTGGGGGGTGTCAATGTTGCTGCGACGGTACGAGCTCAGCGTGGCTGCCAGGAGTATTCCGTGAACTTCGAACCCTTCCAACCGCCTCCGAAAGCGCGGAGTTCTCAACACCTTAAGCCGAGTGATATGCGCTGGACCTCGCCCGCGGTCTCCACCGACAAGATTGCGAAGATCTCTGACGATGATAATACTGCTGCAGAAGTGTCTATTGCGAAACGCCAGAAGGTAAGTGATAGTGTAGAACCACTTGCTAGTCCAGTTGACCTTGAGGGTACTGGCGCCGCAGTCGCGAAGGACCAGGCTCGAACACTACGCGTTGAAGAGTTTGGTTCGCTTGGCCTCAAGGTCATCAATGTGCTCTCGGATGGTGCCTGTGGTTTTCATACTTTGAGCTTTCGGTTTAAGCGAGCTGGACGTAGTGCGCATCAACATGCAGTGCTACTCGCACACTTGGTTGTTCATATGGGAAAGACGTCGGCTGTACTTGAACCTCTGTGGGCATCTTTTGGACCCTGAAGGTGAACCGTGTGCCTCCTGGTCTGTCTACCTGTCTGCTCTGGTAAACCTGATGCTTGGATATGGTGAACTCGATTTACTTGCTGCTGCTGCTGATAAGTGGAGTTTGAAAATAGTGGTTATTCGTCCCAACCAGCCAACGATTGTCATTGGCAAAGGTTAGGGCCTGATCTGGGTACTCTACCGCAATAGGCATTATGAACCACTCGAACCTAATCCTGATCCTGCGGGCTCGCTTGTTCGCAGGCAGCATCTTGCTGAAGTTGATCCGTGCTATCAGTATTCTCTTCAGTCTGTGGGAACTACACGTGATCGGACGTTCACAGGCGGGGGGCGCTCTGTGGAGCCGGCTTCTGCACGTACCTTAGGTGCGGCTTCCAGTGGTGGTTCCTCCTCGGCGCGGGCTCTGCCCCAGGCCAAGGCGGGATCGGACGTGGCTCCGACGGCTAGGCTGCGGGCGAGATCGACGCCTTCTCGCGAAGGGCCAGTGGCTGCTGTTGGCAGCCCCGCTGCCGCGCCGCCTGCCAGGCGTGCGCCCCCTCCGTCTTCCGCGCCGCCTGCTGCATTGTCGGTGGCGAGATCTATGGCGGCTGCCACGCTCGCACCCGAGCCTGCTGTCATTCGACGCCAGGCGCCAGGTTTTGCACGGCTATGTCTACGTGCCAATGTTGCTGTTGTTCGTCTTTCGCAGGGAGGTGAGCAGGCAGGTCTCGCATCGACGTGCACTGACAGCAAGGTACAACGCGCTCATGCGATTTGCCCTCGCGAGCGCCCTGCTGCTTATTATGTTGACCTGGAGAAGAAGCCTCCTATCGACTGGGGGCCTGCGCGTCTACAGGGGGCTGCCCAGCTTCGGGGGGGCGCGCGTTCCACTCCGTGCCGTTGTTTTCCTGAACTTCGTCCTCGCTGTACTAAGTGCGCGAGGTGCCCGAGGCAATGCGTGGGTGATGGGGCGCATTGTGCCCCTGGGCGTTTTAGAGTTGCTGCTACTTGCTGTGCGTGGAATGGAACGAATGCGCGTGTCGAGCGGGTTGGAGTCCCACGCTCCCTGGGTGTTATGAGATCCTGGAATGCACGGCGTGAAATTCGACAGCAACGGATTCGAGATTACAACTTGGGTACGTGGGCTTCCTCGATGAAGGATTGGAAGTGCACGCTTTGTCCGTGCGTGCTCCCGCGGGGAGTCAAGGATCCTGCTGCTACGGGACGTGTGCACCTGCTGGCACATGGGGATGAAGGTCGCAAGATATTGGATTCTTATGGGTCTGCAGGCGAGATCCATCGTTTTCGTATTTCTGCCACTGGGAAATCTCCACAGGTGCATGCCAACATTCATGCCACCAGACGTGCTGACCATCTTGCCCGTGTTACTGCCATCAGCCAGAGGGCGCCGACATGGGCTTGCCATTTTGAAGTCGTTCAATGGGATGTCGCAGAGCATGGCTACCGCGCCCCTTGGCTAACTTGCACTGACTGCCAAACCAAAGTACGCTCCTGGGAGAAGTGGCATCGACAGCACCACGTTTGCTGCCCTGCGGCCACTGGCGGTCAGAAAGCGGAGTGGGCTGCCCTCAGGCCACGTGCTCGAGTGGACCTTCTTCGACAGGCTGTCAAACGTGTCTTTGATGATGATGATGATGTTGACCGCCGGCGCGCGCGGCGACGCACGACCAACAATCTGCGCAAGGCGACGCGGCTTGCGGACATTCAAAGGTAATCACCATGGTCTTCGATGTGTTCACGGCTGTCACGTTTAACGTTGGCAGCTATACCTACAGACATGGTGCTCTTCTTGCCCTTCTGGGTGAACATCTTCCACGTTTCCTTTTTCTTCAAGAATGTGCCCTACCTCGTGGGCAGGTGCATATCTGACGTGCTGACCAAGCCTCATTGGGCTATTATGTTCTGCTTGGAAAGAGCGGTCTATGTATCGTCGTGCAAAATGGACTCAATGTCGCCTTTTTTACGGCTACTGCTCCCGATGAGGATTTTCGTGTGCAGAGATTGGTTATGCAGGTGGGTGCACATTGCATTTTGATTCGTCATCGACATGCCGACCCTGGGAGTGCGGCTGAAAGGCGACGCTTTGATGGATCGCTCGCGCTGGAATCGCAGAACACTCTCACATGGGACATTGGTGACTTCAACGAACGACCGTACTTCGAAGAAGGCAGTGAGCATGTTGCTGTATTTTTCTCGTGCTACGTTCCGTGCTAATTCCAACGCTTCTGATTGGGTAACCACGATTGATGGTGCCGTGGTGTCTACCTTCCTGGCTGCAACGGCTTCTGCTTCTGCCTTGTCGCCCGTCGCTGGGGCGCAACGCCGGCCAGTATTAATATCCCTGGGCTTGCGTCCCGACTTTCATGGCGCTCTTCGGTGGGTGATTGACGAGCCTGCATCCATGGGCGAGTGGACGGGGGTTACCTTCGAGCGCGCTCTTCCGCATGGCATTTCTTTTTGCCCGGCGTATCTGGCAGGGCGCTGCGGGGGCTCCACGCGTCCAAGTCCGACGGCAGCCATCGCATGGCGGCTGGCTGGCGGGCCCGCGGGCGGCTGAGCTTGCAGGGATGTGGACAACCTTTCGCATGCAACTTCATGATGAGCGTCGGGGCGCAGCTGAATGCATTTTGGGATATATCGCGTTGTTGATTGACGATGTCAATTCTATGACGCTGCGTTCTTGGCGCGAGCGAAATTCGACGCGTGGAGGCGCGGCTCGATGGGTCAAATCCAAAGTCGCCACCCTGGAGGGAGCTGTACTCCCTACTTTCGGCGAGGCGACGTCTACATCCCGAGAGTTTGCTCGACGCTTGGGTGGATCTCTTGCCAAACGCGCTGGGGTGTACCAATCTATGCATATGCCTTGGTGGGCTGTGGACTTTGCTAGGCATGCCTCTGATATGGGCATTCTGCGGCTACAACGCACCCCGCCTGCTCGCGTGGTACGTCCGCCTGTGGATCTTTAATTGCTGCAGGGTTTTCCTGAGCGTGTCCCGCCTGGACCTTGGGCGCCTGGGCATATCCAGGAATTTGCGCTGAGAGGGGCTCCTTGCTGAGTGGCTGGGCCATCTTCACCATCATTCGCATGAGCGTCTTGCTGCACTTCTCAATGAGGCCGATCGTGGGCGGCTCCCTCGTTTTTGACAGCATGCTCGTGTGGCGCTAATACATATGGGGCCGGGTTCTCCCCCTGGAGATCGACGCCCTCTTACGGTCATGGCTATGACGTACCGCCTGTGGGCGAGGAGGCATGCTTCATCATTGAATGCTCGGCTCGTTCGTTGGAAACCTGCTGGGCTAACTGGCGCTACGCCCCGCCACAGCTGTCCTGGAGTATTTTGGCAGCGGAATTGGCTAGAGCGAAGACGGGTGTCGTACCGGCAACATATGCACTCTCCATGGACATGGACAAATGTTTTGATCGCTTAGACCTTCTCAATCTTCAACTGATTTCCAGCCACTTGGGCCTTGCGGCATGTGCTTCAGCGCTGCAAGAATTATGCTGACGGAGTTCCCCGCGTGAAGATATGGGCGGTCTCGCGGGGCCCATGGGGTGCGACAACATCAGCGCGAAGGAGAAACTCATCGAACGAGTAAGCACGCACTAAAGGGCAGACGAAAGAAAGGAGGAGGGAGGACAGGTGCTCACGAAACGAAGCCGGGTAAATACTGCGTTTTCTTGATATCCTCCTCGCTCTGGCTGAGCCCCGCTGGAAGGGGGGCGAGGCTGCGACACCTGGTAAAGAGCAGTGCTTTCCGCGACCCTCCTCGTCCAAGCGCGGCCACTCTGGAGGAGTGGAGGGGGGGCGCGAAACCGCGCAAACTGCATTGCTTTCCGATGCCCTTCTGGAGGAGGAGGAGGATGGGGGGAGGAGGAGGAGGAAGAGGATCAGATGGATGATGGCGAACAGCAGCAGCAGGAATCGCAGCAGGAGCAGCAGCGGGACGATGAGCAGGAGTATGAACATGAGAAAGAGGAGTGTCGGGCGGGCGGGTGAATCGCCCAGGCGTCCAAGGTCCGATTCGTGAGGTTGGTCTGGGTGGTCTCTTTTTCTTCCTCCTTCCTCCTCCCCCTCCTCCTCCTCGCCCCCCCCCCCTCCTCCTCTGTCTTCGCCCTCGTCGGTGTCGTAGTCGTCGTCGGCAGCGTCGGCGTCGCCGTCTTTTTTCAGGCGGGCCCTAAAAGGCGGGCCCTGAAGTATGGATTGCCATCGGCTTGGCACGCGTGTGCCCCTCCTCCTCCTCCTCCGCCTCCTCCTCCTCCACCTCCCCCTTCTCTTCCTCTGCTTCTTCTTCCTCTACCTCTCCTTTCTCCTCCCCCTCCTCCTCCTCCTCCCGCGAAATCCTGAAAAGGAGTGGCCGGGGCAGGCTTGTGATATAGATGGCGTAATTTTCATTCGGTGGCAGAGCGCGTTCGATCGAAACCGCAATGTATTGAGCCAGATGGCGTCGGCAACAAGTCACCACTAGCGCGTTATGGTACCTTGGCTGCAGCGCGTGCGAACGCCCCCGTACGGCCGAAAACGCAACAAGGAGATGGCAAATCACAATTCAGGAATTTGCCGGGGTTGTACAAATCGGCGAACGACACGAATTAGCGAGAACAAGTCACCACCGGCACAGTTTGCTGCCCCTGCTGCAGCACGTGCGAACACCTCCGTACGGCCGTAAACGCAACAGGGATATGGAAATATCACATCTCAAGAACCAGTCGGGGTTATACAATTCGGTGGACGACGCGAGTTCGCTAGGAGAAAGCACTCGCCGATGTGTCTGGTAACTACAATTCGAACGCAGACACTGATAGGCCAAGAGCGGTTGAACAAAAAAATCTTCACGCTTCGCGTATCCCCACCAGCCCATCTCAAAACAGCAGCTCTTGCGAAACATGCCGACAATCGTGTTTTTCATGCGTGTTTCCGCCTGCCCCCGCATATCACCCCTGTTCCTCCTTCCTCCCGCCTCCTTGTACATCCTCCTTGCGGTGGGAGCGGGAAAAGGGCGAGGCGGAGGAGGAGGGAGAGAAAGCGCTCCTCGTGGTTTGAGTCGTTAGGGGTTTCTCGTCCTGGTGTGAGTCGTTCGGGTTCTTCTTCCTGGTGTGAGTCGTTCGGGCTCTTCGTGGTGTGAGTCGTTCGGGCTCTTCGTCCTGGTGTGAGTCGTTCGGGCTTCTCGTGGTGTGAGTTGTTCGGGCCCCTCGTCCTGGTGTGAGTCGTTCGGGCCCTCCTCCTGGTGTGACTCGTTCGGGCTCCTCGTGGTGTGAGTCGTTCGGGGCCCTCGTCGTGGTGTGAGTCGTTCGGGCTCCTCGTGGTGTGAGTCGTTCGGGCGCCTCGTCTTGGTGTGAGTCGTTCGGGCCCCTCCTTCTGGTGTGAGTCGTTCGGGAGCCTCTTGGGAGCCTCTTGGAGGCCGTTTGGGGCGTCTTGGGGGCCTCTTGGCGGCCCCAGGGGCTTCCAGGAACGTCTTGGGTGCCTCGGGGGAGCCTTTTGGGGCCTCTTGGGGGCCTCTTGGGGGCATCTTGGGGGCCCCTTGGAGGCCTCTTGGGGCCTCTTGGGGCTCTTTGGGAGGGGTCTGGGAGGCATCTTGGGGCCATTTTTCGGGCGATCGATCACAGCTGGGGCGAGCATTTTTGTCAGTCCCCCCGTCGGGGCCAGAATCCTCGTGAGGGGTGTCGTTTTTTAGACCCCCCAGGAGTCGAAAAAAAAGGACCTCCAACCACCCGCGAAAGGACCTCTCCAGGTCCAGGGGGAGGGGGTAGGGGGAGGGGTAAACCCCTCCCCGGAGGGGAAGAAGGGGGGTTGAGAACAGAGAGAGCTCGCTAAACCACTCACGCCCAAAAAGCTGGTGGGATTAGTAGTGCTAGTAGTAGTAGTAGTAGTAGTAGTAGTAGTAGTAGTAGTAGTAGTAGTAGTAGTAGTAGTAGTAGTAGTAGTAGTAGTAGTAGTAGTAGTAGGTAGTAGTAGTAGTAGTAGTAGTAGTAGTAGTAGTAGTAGTAGTAGTAGTAGTAGTAGTAGTAGTAGTAGTGGTAGTAGTAGTAGTAGTACTAGTAGTAGTAGTAGTAGTAGTAGTAGTAGTAGTAGTAGTAGTAGTAGTAGTAGTAGTAGTAGTAGTAGTAGTAGTAGTGGTGGTATTTCCAGTATCAGCGGTAGTCGCAAACGTAGTCGTCCACGTCGTCGTCGCAGTAGTTGTCTCAGTAGCAGTAGCAGCCACTAGAGCAGTGGTAGTAGTAGTAGAAGTAGTGGTAGTAGTAATAGTAGTAGTAGTAGTAGTAGTAGTAGCCGTAGCACCATGAGTAGGAGTAGTAGTACTAGATTTCGAACTAGTCGTAGTACTAGTAGTAGTAGTATTAGTAGTAGTAGTAGTAGTAGTAGTAGTAGTAGTAGTAGTAGTAGTAGTAGTAGTATTAGTTTAGTAGTAGTTAGTAGTAGTAAGTAGTAGTAGTAGTAGTATAGTAGTAGTGTAGTAGTAGTAGTAGTGTAGTAGTAGTATTAGTCGTAGTAGTAGTAGTAGTAGTAGTAGTAGTAGTAGTAGTAGTAGTAGTACCAGTAGAGCAGTAGGAGTAGTAATCGTAGTCGTAGTACTCGTTAGTAGTAGTAGTAGTAGTAGTAGTAGTAGCAGTAGTAGTAGTAGTAGTAGTAGTCGTAGTAGTAGTAGTAGCAGTAGTAGTAGTACTAGTAGTAGTAGTAGTAGTAGCAGTAGTTGTAGTAGTAGTAGTAATAGTAGTAGTAGTAGTAGTAGTAGTAGCAGTAGTAGTAGTAGTAGTAGTAGTAGTGGTGGTATTTCCAGTATCAGCGGTAGTCGCAGACGTAGTCGTCCACGTCGTCGTCGCAGTTGTTGTCTCAGTAGCAGTAGCAGCCACTAGAGCAGTGGTAGTAGTAGTAGAAGTAGTGGTAGTAGTAGTAGTAGTAGCCGTAGCACCATGAGTAGGAGTAGTAGTACTAGATTTCGAAATAGTCGTAGTACTACTAGTAGTAGCAGCGCAGAAGTAGTAGTACTAGATTTCGAAGTAGTCGTAGTACTAGTAGTAGTACTCGTAGTAGTAGTAGTAGTAGTAGTAGTAGTAGTAGTAGTAGTAGTAGTCGTCGTAGTAGTAGTAGTAGTAGTAGTAGTAGTAGTAGTAGCAGTAGTAGTAGTAGCAATAGTAGCGATGGTAGTCGTAGTTGTAGTAGTGGTAGTAGTCGTGGTAGTAACAGTAATAGGACTAGTAGTAGTACTAGAAGTCGTAGGCGTAGATGATGTGGTAGTAGTAGAAATAGTCGTACTACTAGTAGTAGTAGTAGTAGTAGTAGTAGTCGTTGTAGTAGTAGTAGTAGAAGTAGATGTCTTTGCGGAGCCTCTTGGGGACCTTTCGGGGCCTCTTGGGGGCCTGTAGGAGTAGTAATAGTAGTAGTAGTCGTAGTAGTAGTAGTAGTAGTAGTAGTAGTAGTAGTAGTAGTAGTAGTAGTGGTGGTATTACCAGTATCAGCGGTGGTCGCAAACGTAGTCGTCCACGTCGTCGTCGCAGTAGTTGTCTCAGTAGCAGTAGCAGCCACTAGAGCAGTGGTAGTAGTAGTAGAAGTAGTGGTAGTAGTAGTAGTAGTAGTAGTAGTAGTAGTAGCCGTAGCACCATGAGTAGAAGTAGTAGTACTAGATTTCGAAGTAGTCGTAGTACTAGTAGTAGTAGGGTAGAAGTAGTAGTACTAGATTTCGAAGTAGTCGTAGTACTAGTAGTAGTAGTGGTCGTAGTAGTAGTAGTAGTAGTAGTCGTAGTAGTAGTAGTAGTAGTAGTAGTGGTAGTAGTAGTAGTAGTAGTAGTAGTAGTAGCAGTAGTAGTGATGGTAGTCGTAGTAGTAGTAGTAGTGGTAGTAGTCGTGGTAGTATATTCGTGGTCGTAGCTGTAATAGGACTCAGTGTAGTATAGAAGGGTAGTGTAGATGCTGTGGTGTATTAGTGTAGTAGTAGTAGTAGTAGGCGTAGTAGCAGCAGTAGTAGTAGCAGTAGTAGTCGTAGTTGTAGTGTAGTAGTAGTAGTAGTAGTAGTAGCAGTAGTAGTAGTAGTAGTAGTAGTAGTAGTAGTAGTAGTAGTAGTAGTAGTAGTAGTAGTAGTAGTAGTAGCAGTAGTAGCAGTAGTAGTAGCAGTAGCAGAAGCAGAAGTAGATGTCTTTGCGGAGCCTCTTGGAGACCTTTTGGGGCCTCTTGGGGGCCTCTTGGCGGCCCCAGGGGCTTCGAGAAGCGTCTTGGGTGCCTTGGGGGAGCCTCTTCGGGCTTCTTGGGAGCCTCTTGGAGGCCGTTTGGGGCGTCTTGGGGGCCTCTCGGCGGCCCCAGGGGCTTCCAGGAGCGTCTTGGGTGCCTCGGGGGAGCCTCTTGGGGCCTCTTGGGAGCCTCTTGGGGGCCTCTTGGGGGCCTCTTGGAGGCCTCTTGGGGCCTCTTGGGGCTCTTTGGGAGGGGTCTGGGAGGTATCTTGGGGCCATCTTTCGGGCGATCGATCACAGATGGGGCGGGTTTTTTCTCCCCCCCCCGTCGGGGCCAGAATCCTCGTGAGGGGTGTCGTTTTTTAGCCCTCCCAGGAGTCGAAAAAGACCCCTCCAACCACCCGCGAAAGGACCTCTCCAGGTCCAGGGGGAGGGGGTAGGGGGAGGGGTAAACCCCTCCCCGAAGGGGAAGAAGGGGGTTGAGAACAGAGAGGGCTCTCTAAACCACTCACGCCCAAAGGGCTGGTGGGATTTGGAGTTCTGGTTCTAGGGCCCTCCTGGGGCCGTCACGGGCTCTTCGGCGCGACTTGGGCCGTCTTGGGGCCGCCTTGGCACGTCTTGGGACCAGCTTCGGGGTCCCTGGGGCGATCTTGGGGCGATCTTGGGGGCTTGTAGGCTCGTCGTGAATGCTCAGAATCCCCAAAGTCGCACACGCCAGAAGTAGACGCTTTCCCATGGGAATGGGACGAGTTGTGACTTTCTGGGCCTTCCTGGAAGGTCTCTTGAAGCCCTCTTTGGGCGTCTTGGGAGCCTCATGGACCGTCTCAAGGCCATCTTGTGCGTCTTGGGGCGGTCTGTCGGCGACGTGGAGCCTTCTTGGACCCCTTTGGAGACTGTCTTGGAGATCTTTGGGGTCGTCTTGCGGCCCTTGGGATTTCTTGAAACCTTCGCGTCGGGGGGGGTCTGCGAGGGACCGCCGACAGAGCGGAGGCCCAGAGGAGGGACTTCAGGGGGATTTTTACCTAACAGCTTTTGCTGATAGGTTTCTAGTGGGGTCAAAAGAGAGCAGCAGATGACTCCACAGGGGGGTCGGGGCGGCATCCGGGGAGCTGTGTCCGAACTCGTGTCCGAATGCGCTTTTCGCTGTTAGGTTGCTTTGCCGGGATAATTACCGGGCCCCAGTCGAATCCTGCCAGGCACTTTGCAGAGTGGTCTCGCACGGCCCAACCCGCAGGGCGGGAGCGGCCGGATCGAGGACGCCGGCGGCGCATCACCGGCCGCTCCCTGGGAGTTTTTCGAAGAGGTGCGCAGCATCGAAAGTCGTGACGCGGCGCGTATGCCAGCTATCAAATAGCCGTCGCCCCATCCCGCCACCGTGCTTGGGGTTTGGGTCGGACGGAGTCCTCATGGACGCTTCCTGGGGTCTCTCGAGAGGGCTCTCGGAGGCTTCTGCGGGGCAGTTTAGGGGCCTCTTGGGGGCGTCCCAGGGGCTTCTTGGAGACCTCTTGAGGCCCTCTTGGGGCCTCTTGGGGCTCTCTTGGGGTTTGTTGGGGGCCTCCAGGGGGCCTCTTAGGGTCTCCTGGGGGCCTCTCGAGCCGAAAGCTCGACATGTTCATTCGGGTACCCCTTCTGGGCCTCCTCTTGGGGCCATCCTGGGACCCCTCTTGGGCCGTTCCGGGGGCCTCTTGGGCGGTCTTGGGGCCCTCTTGGGCCGTCTTGGGGCCGTCTTGGGGGCCTGTTGGGCCGTCCTGGGGCGATCTGGGGGGCCTCTTGGGCCGTCGTGGAGCGTGGGTAAGCCGAAATGGCGTGAACGTGTAAATCCTTCAAAAACCATTGAAAAATCCATGATTTTTGCTTTTCGGGGCTGTCTTGGGGGTGCTCTTGGAGCCCTCTTGGGCCGTCTTGGAGGCGTCTTGGGTCGTCTGGAGGCCATCTTAGGCGTCTTGGAGCGATCTGGAACCGTCTGGAGGCTCGCTTGGGCCGTCTTGGGGCTCTCTTGGCCCGTTTTAGGGCGCTCTTGAATCGCCCCCGGGCGCCGGAACTGTTCAGGGAGGGGGGGTCCGCCGGCAGAGTGGGGCCCCCTCGGAGGGACTTTCAGAAGGGCTTTGACCAGCCACTGGCGAAGGAAGGGGAAAGATAGTGCCGAACACTTTGTCAGAGAGGTCTCGCACGGCCCAACCCGCAGGGCGGGAGCGGCCGGATCTTCAGGGCTTCACCCTCTGCCGCCCCCCCCCCCCCCCTATTACTAGTGCGGGCGGCTGCGCGGGGGTCTCCTTGGGGCCTCTTGGGGTCTCCTCGGGGCCTCTTGGAGGGGCTTCTTGGGGGTCTCCCTGGGGCCTCTTGGTGGTCTCCTTGGGGCCTCTTGGAAACAATACTTTGGGTCTCTTGGGGGTCTCCTTGGGCCTCTTGGGGTCTCCTTGGGGGCCTCTTGTGGCCTCTCGGGACCTTCTTGGGGCCTCCTGGGGCCTTCTCGGGGCGGAAATGTAGAGTTTTCTGTTCGTGGGCTCCCTCTTGGGCCTCTCTTGGGACCGTCTTGGGGCCCTTTTGGGCCGTCTGGGGCGCCTCTTGGACCGTCTTGGCCCTTTTCGGCCGTCTTGGGGCCGTCTTGGGGGCCTCTTGGGCCGTCATGAGGGCTTCTAGGGCCGTCGTGGGGCGATCTTGGGAACCTCTTGGTCCATCTCCGAGCGTCGGAAAGCCAGAAAAGGCGAGAAGGCCAAAAATCTTGAAAAACGTTACGAGCATCGTCGATTTTTGCTTTGCTCTCTTGGGAGGCCTCTTGGAGGCCTCTTGGGCCGTCTTGGGAGCATCTTGGGCCGTCTTGGGGCCATCGTGGGACATCTTGGGGCCATCTTGGGCCGTCTTGGCCTCCTGAGGCTCCCTTCGGAGCCTCTTCGGGCAATCTTGGAGGCCTCTCGGGCCGTTCTGGCCGCGCGATGGCGTCACCATGAGAATCCTGTGGTGGCCCAGAGCAGCCTGGATTAGAGGTTCACACCCCCCGTTGGCTGTTTGGTGACGCGGCGGGGCCCCTTAACAGACAGTGAACAAGAGGCAGGAAACAGGACTGGAGAGAGAAAAGGCCAAACAACAAATGACAACACATAACACATAAGAGCAGACCGTGCATGTCTTCGCAGCCTTGCGCTCCCGGAGGGTGCCGGCGGACACACACAATATGTGTATATAACGATAGAAATAGACATATAAATGTATATATATATATATATGTATGTATCCGTATATACACAGACAGAGAGAGAGAGAAACATAAAGAAAGAGAGAGAGAGAGAGAGAGACAGCGAGAGGCAGAGAGAGAGAGAGAGAGTCAGGGAAAGAGAGGAAGAGAAAGAGAGAGAGAGAAAGAGGGAGAGAGGGAGAGAGGGAGAGAGGGGGAGAGGGAGGGAGCGAGGAAAGGAGACGGAAGGAAGGGCGGATCGGATAGGAGGGAAGGTGTGGTGAGGAACGGAGGAAGGGACTGAGGGCTGATGGGGGAACGTGGGGGAGCTTGAGCCAGGCCCATTGGAAGGTCCAGGAAATCAGAGTAAAGAGAGAGAGAGAGAGAGAGAGAGAGAGCGAGAGAGCGCGAGAGAGAGAGAGAGAGTGAGGGGCGAGGAGAAAAGGGAGGGAACGGAGGAGAGGAAGGGGAGGGAAGGCAGGAGGGAGGAGGGAGAGGTGGAAGGGGAGGAGGGATGGGGAGGAGGGAGGGAGGAGGGACGAGGGGAGGGCAGGAAGGGAAGGAATGTGGAGGGAAAGGGATCTGGGGAGGGGTGGGAGGAGGGAGGGTATGCTTAGGATGGACGGGGGAAGGTGGAGGTCGGTTAGGGGTGGGGGTGTTGCGGAAGGGACGTGGCAGTAGGGAGGAGGGAGGAGGAGTGGGATGGTGGAGGCAAGGGATGAAGGGATGCAGGGAGGGAGGGAATAGAGGGACCCCCCCCCAACGTGCTCCTCCCCCCTTCTCCATCCCCTTCCCCCCTTCCCCTCTCCAGCCCCCCTCTCTCCCCCCCTCTCTGTTGTTCCTTCTTCTTCTTCCTCCTCCTCCTCCTCCTCCTCCTCCTCCTCCCCTGTCCTCTCCTCTCTTCCCCTCCCCCCACTCCCTCCGTCTCTCCCAGAGCGAATCCCTCGCCGCCTTCTGCCCCAGAGCCCCTCGCCGCTGAAGGCGTCGGGTGCACGACCACCACCACGACCACTTCGCCGCCTTTCCGGTGCTCCGAGAACGGCGCGCAGTCGGAGTCGTGGCCAAGCGAGAAGAAGGACATCGCCCGAGGAGGACAAGGGGCGATGAGGGAGGCGGGGGAGGAGTAGAAGGAGGAGGAAAAGAAGGAGGAGGAGGAGGACGAGGAGGATTAGGGGTGAGGAGGAGGAGGATGAGGAAAAGGAGGAGAAGTTGTTACTTCTTAGGCTCCTGTGCATGGCAGGAGAAGCAAGTGGCACTTTGCTGTTGCCAGAGTTACACTTTCGCACAACAGGCTTCTTGCCATGAAACTCAAGAGGTCGAGTCGGTTGAATGACATAGTCTTACAGCTTAAACATTGGAGCGCGTTCGCAGGATCCGTGGAACTTTCTGGGTCTGCCTACCGTTGCCATTGCCTGTCCAGGCTACTGCTTTGAGGATCATTAGGGTCCATGCGGATGATCGGCTCGACATTTGGCAACAAGGTTGCCTCAAACCCTTCGAGCCGTTGAGCACCGACACCTACCAGACACTCTTCGTCGAGTGCGAAGTCTGGGCGATGAAGAAACAACTGGGCTCCGATGCGAAGAGCACCGATGCATTGGACAGCGGCCGAGCTAAGAATGACGATGGTGGACAGTGGGGCACCAGTGGCGGCGACGCGGGTAATTGCGACGGGGCGTGCAACTCATGCCCCTGGAACACGGGAGATGCAGCTGAGAACGGCAGCGCGAACGACGTATGTGAAGGAACAGAAAACGGGTAAATGGCCCGCGTGATGCATGCGTGGGCGACGTGGGCACATGTCGAAGGATCGTGCCACCAAAGGAACCGATGAAAGGAAAAGGGGACGGAAAAGGATAATGCGCTGGTGCCGAGGGTTACCAAGAGGCGTTGACAAGCGGATACAAAAGGTGATATCAAAGCGCCGAGGGTTGTCTGGGAGGCTACAGCAAAGGTGGCTACATAGGGGGCTCGCAAGGAGGATATCGAGGGGGTCGAGCCCCGGGCAGGGAAGGAGGAGGTAGGGGGGTTTTGTGCCGATCAGTGAGAGGGGGTGTTGCGCGTGCGGCGAAAAGCGTCACGTTGCAGCCCGCTATCCCAAGGCCGCCAACGACGTCACCCCTGGTCAGTGGGGGCGTGGGGGGCAGGGGGGCTGGGAAAGCTTGCGCAGCTGTTGGGGCAACTTTCGCCAGGACCGGGAACCGTCGAGATGGGCGACGTTACCGACAAAAGTTGAGTCGCCGATGGACCCAAACCATCGGGGGGCAGCCGACGGGGCGCAGTAGGGGCGCAGCGCCAGGCGATGAAGAGGTGGTATCGGGAGGCGAGGCTAGGGATCAAGTGGAAGTGTGTCTCAAACGGGTGCTGCGCTAATTGCAGCAGTCGCACCAGTTGGGGCAGCCGGGTGTTGGAGTGCACCAAGGAAGAGCGGTTGGATGCAGGAATCAGCCGCAGCAGAGCAAGTGGAGATGGAGGGGCCCAACAAGGAAGTCAATGACGTACCCGTGAGGGGTGAGTAAAGCGCGAGTGGACACAAATGTGGCTGCCGCGGTTTCAGGCGCCCACTGCAGCGCGGCGAATGGGCCAGTCATCACGAAGCATGGGTAGCGGATTGTTGCGGAGAGCAAACAAAATGGGCCCATTGTGAGCATGCCCATTTCAGTTGCTTGTTTGTCAGAGGTACACTAGCGCTGCGTCGCACGCGGATGCTGTGGTGTAGACAGGCGCTGTGGTGTGCGCAGGCGCTGCAGTGCACGCAAGCACTGTGGTGTACACAAGCGCTGTGTTGCACACGGCTGATGTGGTGTACGCAGGCGCTGTGGTGTACACGCGCGCTGAGGTGCACGCGACCATTGTGGTGTACACAAGCGCTGAGGGGCAAATCGCCACCTACATGCTGCTCGCGTCGTCGTCGGCGTCGTCGCTCGTCGCTTGCCGCTCGTCGCACATCGTCGTCGTGCGCGCGGGCGCGGCTGTGGTGCTGGAGCCACACGGCGGGGGGGGGAGCGTTACGTCATACCCCTTCCCCGCCCCTCCAATCCCGATGACGCCCTTCATGGCCGAATCTACAGAAACGCGCTCATATCTCCTCCCCCGTCTCCAGGACGACGCGATATCGTCCCCCTCCCCCTCTTTTGCGACCGCCCCCGCCCCCCACCCCCCCCTCTCGCTGCGCCAGGATTGGTGTTGCCTCCACGAGGCGCGCGGATGCCCCGCCTACAATTGCAGCACCGACCAGGCCGCCGGCGCCAGCGCCTGGCGGGGGGGATGGGAATATAGGGGGAGGGGTGGTGGAGGAGGAAGAGGAGGAGCATGACGACGATGACGATGGTCTTGGTGGTGGTGGCGATGATGCTGATGATGATGATGATGATGATGATGATGATGATGATGATGATGATGATGAGGATGATGATGATGATGATGATGCTGATGCTGATGCTGATGATGATGATGATGATGACGATGATGATGATGATGATGAGGATGATGATGATGATATTGGTGGTGGTGGCAACGATGATGATGATGATGATGATGATGATGATGATGATGATGATGGTGCTGGTGCTGGTGCTGGTGCTGATGCTGCTGGTGATGCTGGCGACGGTGGCGATGATGATGGTGATGATTCTGATGATGGTGGTGGTGATGATGCTGCTGATGGTGATGGCGATGGTCATGATGGTGATTATGATTATAATTCCGATGATGATGATGACAATGGTGATGATGATGATGATGATGATGATGATGATGCTGATGATGCTGATGATGATGGGTCTTATCTGGTGATGATTATTATGAGGATTTCAATGATAATGATGCTGATCTGATGATGAAGATGCTGATGCTGATTATGGTGCTGATAGTGATGATGGTTGTGATGATGATGATGCTGATAATGTTGCTGATGATGTTGATACTTATGACTATGATCATGACTATGACGATGGCGACGATGACGATGACGACGATGATGATGCTGATGCAGACGATGAAGATGATTATGATGCTGATGCTGATGATGATGCTGATGATGATGATGATGATGCTAGTGCTGCTGATGATGCTGATGATGATGATGAGGATGGTGCTGCTGATGCTGCTGCTGATGCTGATGCTGTTGTTGATGATGATGATGCTAAAACTAATGAGGCTGAGGCTGATGCTGATGCTGATGCTGATTCTGCTACGGATGGTGATGAAGATAATGCTGGTGCTGGTGCTGGTGCTGATGCTGCTGGTGATGCTGACGACGGTGACAGTAATGATGATGGTGGTGGTTCTGATGATGGTGGGGGTGATGGTGATGTTGGTGATGGTGATGGTGCTGGTCGTGAGGATGATTGCGACTACGATGGCGACGAGGATGATGCTGATGATGCTGCTGCTGATGATGATGCTGAATGAGATGATGACTGTGATGCTGATTCTGATGATGACGCCACTGTTCAGATGATGATGACGGTGCTGCTAATGATGATGATGCTGATCTGATGCTGCGGATGCTGACCCTGATTCTGATGATGATGGTTATGATGATGATGGTGATGCTGTTGATTATGATGGTGATGATGATGGTACTGATGTTGATGCTGATGCTGATTATGATGATGTGAGTACGCCTACGTCGATTATGATGACGATGCCGACGATGACGCCGATGCTGGTGATGATGATGAGGATGATGATGATGCTGATGCTGATGCTGGTGATGATGCTGATGCTGTTGATGATGATGCTTATGCTGATGCTGATGCTGCTGATGATGCAGATGATGCTGCTGATGCTGAGGTTGATGCTGATGTTGATTATGATGGTGATACTGGTGCTGCTGCTGTTGCTGATGACGATGGTGATGCTGCTGATGACGATGGTGATGAAGATGATGAGGCTGATGCTAATGATGAGTATGCTGATGCTGCTGCTGATGATGATGCTGATGATGATGCTGGTGATGATGGTGGGGCAAGAGGAAGAGGGGGGATGAGGCGGGTGAGGGGGGTGACCAGGTGGATGAGACGGAGGAGAAGGAGCAGGTTGGAGAGGGCGAGCAGGAGGAGTAGGATGAGGAGGAAGAACTTTAAGGATGAGGATACGAGCAATGGGGATGAGGATGAGGGGGCGGAGGAGGTGCATGAGGAGGAGGAGGAGGAGCAGGAGGAGGGCGAGGACTATGGCTGTCGTTTCTTTCCTGGGGTGGGCTGCGAACAGCGACGCCGTTGCCACTCTCGAGGGCTACTGGGTGGTCCAGCGGAGTGACGTCATATGCAGGCTCCGACTCGACTTCACCATCCTTTGGGGGGCTGCGATCTGCGAAACTGCCGCCACTTTGAAGGGCTGAAGAGGGGGGTGGGGGGGGGATGACAATATAGGGCAGCATCCGCGACGAGGGTTTAGAACGCAGGATTGCGCATATATGATAATGAAGAGCGAACACATAAGATTTAAATTCAGTATGTGGGGTTCCTCGGTAGCGTAATTGTTGTCCGCGTGACCCCCTGTCTTCATCTTCCTCTGGTCCGCCATGCCACCCCGCGCGGCTATTGAAACATCGCATGGCGCTGTTCTTTCCCGCGTATGTAGCGCTCGGCGCCGTTACTGTTGCTGAGCATGTGTGTCCCTCCTTCGCATCCTTGTGTATGATTATGTAACCGTCTCTCCTGCCTGTGTCTTTGCGTACCTCTGATGGCTCGTGCGCGCTGCGGGTCCTTGGACAGGTTTGCTTGCAGTGGCCGGTCCCGTACACATATACATATAACGGCGCACCGGGTCCGGGGGCCCGGGGCCGGGACCCCGACCACAAATGTGGGCTCCGGGGGGCCTGGAGGCTCGTCGGACCGCCGGACGCCGTCCAAGATCGTTCGCAGGCGGCTTCGGAACGCGCTCCGATGGCTCCAGATGCCTTCCAAGACGCCTGTCATGACACCAAGAAGGTCCCAGAAGCCTCCAAGACGCTCCGAGAGGCAGCCCAAGAGAGGCCCAAGAAGCAAAAATCGTGCCATTCCTATGGGAAACGTATATTTTTCGCATGTTCGCCTCTTGGGCTTTCACCGCGTCCAAGACGGCCCAAGAGGCGCCCAAGACGGTCTACGAGGCCTCCGGGAGCGCTCCAAGGCTGCGCACGAGTGGCCCAGGACGGCCCCAAGACGGCCGAAGAGAGCCCCAAGACGAGTTCGAGAGGGGTCCCAGACGGAGAAAGCCAACCTCGAATTCCGAGCTTCCGGCCCAAGAGGCTCCAGGAGGCGCCAAAATGCCGCCAAGAGGCGCCAAAAGGCTCCCAAAGCACCCCAAGACGTTCCGAGAGGCACCCCAAGAGAGGTCCAAGAAACAAAAATCGTGCCATTCCCATGGGAAAACGTATATTTTTCGCATGTTCGCATCTTGGGCTTTCACCGCGTCCAAGACGGCCCAAGAGGCCTCCAAGACGGCCTAGGAGGCCTCCGGGAGCGCTCCAAGGCTGCGCACGAGTGGCTCAGGACGGCCCCAAGACGGCCCAAAGAGAACCCCAAGACGACTTCGAGAGGGGTCCCAGAAGGAGAAAGCCACTCTCGAATTCCGAGCTTCCGGCCCAACATATCCCAGGAGGCGCCAAAACGCCGCCCAGAGGCGCCAAAAGGCTTCCAAAATCAGCCCAAGACGTTCCGAGAGGCACCCCAAGAGAGGTCCAAGAAGCAAAAATGGTCCCATTCCTATGGGAAAACGTATACTTTTCGCATGGTCGCCTGTTGGGTTTTCACCGCGTCCAACACGTCCGAAGAGGCTCCCAAGACGGCCTAGGTGGCCCCCAAGAGAGTTCCAAGACGGTTCACGAGGCGCCCAGGACGGCAAAATTGGACTCCAAAATGGCCTAAGAGAGCCCCAAGGCGTGCCCGAGAGGGGTCCCAGAGGGAGAAAGCCACTGTAGAATTCCGAGCTTTCGGCCCCAAGAGGCTCCAGGAGGCGCCAAGAGAGCTCCAAGAAGCCCCCACGAGAGACCCAGGACGCCCCAAGAGGCTCCAAAGGCGGCCCAAGAGAGCCCCAAGATGGGCCCGAGAGGGGCTCCACGCAAGTTGTTATTGTATCGCTCGGGAAAGGACGAGGATGAGGAGGAAGACGAGGAGGAGGAGGAGGAGGAGGAGGAGGAGGATTCCTGGGTCTGTGACTCGACAGAACCTAAGCGCGCGCGAAGCGCGCGCGTGGTTCTGGTATACGTGTGTATATATATATATATGTATATACATGCCGTGCGTTAAGAAACGATCGGGTACGCCATTGAACAGTTGATACACTTTTCTCTCTCTCTCTCTCTCTGTATCTCTCTCTCTCTCTCTCCCCCCTTCTCTCTCTCTCTCCCTCCCTCTCTCTCTATCAGCATGTTTCGTTTCTCATTCTTTGAGACATGTGTTCATGTATGTGTATAGTTATACATGTCTCTCTCATTCTCTCTGTCTCTCTCTGTCTTGTCTACCTCTCTCTCTATCCCTCCCGGTGGAGGAGGAGGATGAGGAACAGGAGGATGGGGGAGGAGGAGGAAAACGAGGACAAGGACCAGGACGAAGACGAGGAGGACGAAGAGGACGAGGAGGAGGAGGACGAAGAGGACAAAGACACATCTACTTAACGGGAAGGACGAGGAGGACGACGAGGACGAGGGGGACGAAGGGGACGAGGAGGACGAGGAAAAGGACGAGGATGACGAAGAGGACGAGGAGGACCAGGAGGACGACTAGGACGAAAAGGAAGAGGAGGAGGAGGAGGAGGAGGAGGAGTAGGAGGAGGAGGAGGAGGGAGGAGGAGAGGAGGACGGGGAGGACGGGGAGGACGAGGAGGCGAGGAGGAGGAGGACGAGACAAGGAGGAGGACGCAGGAGGAGGAGAGGAGGAGGGGGCGAGAGGAGGAGGAGGGAGGATGAGAGGAGGAGGAGAGAGGAGGAGGAAGGAGGGGCGGAGGGGATGACGAGGAGAAAGAGGAGGAGATGACGAGGACGAGGACGAGGACGAAGCGGATGGGAGGGGAGGAGGAGGGGAGGAGAGGAGGAGGAGGAGGAGAGAGGAGGATAAAGGAGCAGAGGGGGAACAGGAGAGGAGGAGGGGAGGAGAGGAGGAGGAGTGAGGAAGAGGATGAAATAGGAGAGAGCTGAGGAGGAGGCTGAGGAGAGGAGGAGAGGAGGAGGAGGAGGAGGCATGAGGAGGATGAGGAGAGGAGAATGAGGAGGAGGAGGATGAAGGAGGAGGAGAGAGGAGGAGGAAAATGAGGAGGAGGAGAGAACATGAGGGAGGCGGAGGAAGAGGAGGAAGGAGGAGGAGGAGAGGAGGGGAGGAGGAGAGGAGGAGGAGAGGAGGATGAGAGAAGAAGAGGAGGAGGAACAGGAGGAGGAATACGAGGAGGAGTGGGGAGGAGGAGAGGAGATGAAGAGGAGGAGGAAGAGGAGGAGGAGTGAGAGGAGGAGGCGGAGGAGGAGTGGAGGACGGAAATGAGGTTTAGGAGGATGAGGATGAAGGAGAGGAGGAGGAGGAGGAGGAGGAGGAGGAGGAAGAGGAATAAGAGGACGAAGACGAGGCGGAGGAGCCGGAGGAGGTAGGAGGAGGAGGAAGAGGAAAGAGGAAGAATGCGGAGGAGGAGGAGAAGGAGGAGGAGGTAATTGTGGAGAGGAGATGGGTAGGAGGAGGAACAAGAGATAGGAGGAGGAGGAGGAGGAGGAGGAGAGGAGGAGGAAGGATGAGGTAGGTCCCGAAGGGAAGGAGGAACAGAAGGAGGAGGACGAGGAAGAAGAGGATGAGGAGGAAGAGGAGGAGGAGGAGGAACAGGATGAGGAGGAACATGAGGAGGGTGAGGAAGCGGAAGAGGAGGAGGGGGAGGAGGAGGAGGAGGAGGAGGAGGAGGAGGAGGAGGAGGAGGAGGAACACATGTGCGTGGGCGGCGCGCCGGGGCTGCTGGCGGAACTGAACTCCGCCACGGCGTCGCTTGTGGCGCCGCGACCCAAGGTCGTTGGCCGTCTCAGCCCCCCCCCGGGGACCCGACGTTTTTGGGCCACGTGGGTAACCGCTCAGGGCTGGCGCAGGCTGGTTCTCCAGTCTGCGTCGGCCTGCTTGGTGTCAGCCTGTGCGGGTGCTGGCTCTGGTCACCGTTGGGGCCCGCCCATGACGTCGGGGTGTCGGATGTGGCCAGAGGGGGTCGACTTTCGTGGAGAGTGCGGCTCAAGCCGTGCACCGCCTAGACCCCCTTCGGCAAGGGGCCACTGGGGGCGGGCCAGAGTGCCCGTGCGCGGTAACGCGCGCCGTGTGCCCCGCGCCGTGACGCGGGGCAGCTTGTGCCCCCTGGTGCAGGAAGAGCCAGGGCAGCATGGGAGCCGCCCGCGTTCGTTGGGTTGGTGGAGTTCATGGAGCTCCACGTGGTGAGCCTGGCGCCTCTTCTTTTTCCCATCCCATTTTCCAACCATCCTGTGATGTTGGGTCTTCGTTTTGAAGAGACGGTCCCGCGTCTTTCCTCTCTTCGCCTCGCCTCTACTCCCCCTCCTCCCTCCTCCCCCCTCCTTCTCTTCCATGCGTTTCACCCGCCCAGTACAGCGTTTCGTGGCCCCATAGGATGCTCCACCCAAGGCCCCAGTGGGGGTGGGCACATGCGACCGCCAGGCCAAGTACGACGTTTCGTGGCCCCATACGGAGCTCCACCTGCGGCCACAGTGGGGGTGGCCACATGCGTCCGCCACACCCAATGCAGCGCTTCATGGCTCCATAGGGAGCTCCACCTGTTGCCCCAGCGGGGGTGGCCACACGCGCCCGCCACACCCAATGCAGCGTGTCGTGGCCCCATAGGAGCTCCAACAGCGGCCCACGTGGGGTGGCTACTTGCGCCCGCCACACTCGGTACAGCGCTTCGTGGCCCCATAGGGAACTCCACCTGCGGCCCCAGTGTGGGTGGCCACTTGCGTCCGCCACGCCCCGTACAGCGTTTCGGGGCCCCATTGGGAGCTCCCGCGGCCCCAGTGGGGGTGGCCACGTGCCATCGCTATACCCAACGCGGCGCTTCGTAGCCCCATAGGGTGTTCCACCTGCGGCCCCAGTGGGGGTGGCCACATGCGTCCGCCACACCCCGTACAGCGTTTCGTGGCCCCATAAAAGAAAAGGGCCCCACGTACGTGCCAGTGGGGGTGGCCACATGCGCCCGCCACACCCAATGCAGCGTGTCGTGGCCCCATAGGGAGCTCGACGTAATGCCCCAGTTGGGGGTGGTTCCATGCGTCCGCCACACCCAGTAAAGCGTTTCGTGGCCCCATAGGGAGCTTTCCACCACAAGCCCAAGCGGGGGTGGCCACACGCGACCGCCACACCCAATACAACGCTTCGTGGCCCCATGTGGAGCCCCACCTGCTGCCCCAGTTGGGGTGGCCGCGTGCGTCCGCCACACACAGTACAACAGTTCGTGGCCCCATAGGGAACCCCACCTGCGGCCCCACTGGGGGTGGCCACGTGCGTCCGCCACACCCAGTGCATCGCTTCGTGGCCCCATAGAGAGCCTTCCACGTAAGGCTCCAGTGGGGGTGGTTACATGCGTCCGCCACGCCCAGTTAAAAATGCCTCGTGGCCCCATGGGGAGCTCCACCCAAGGCCCCAGTGGGGGTGGCCACGCGCGACCGCCACACCCAATGCAGCGCTTCATGGCCCCATAGGGGGCTCCACCTGCTGCCCCAGTGGGGGTGGTTCCATGCGTCCGCCACACCCAGTAAAGCGTTTCGTGGCCCCATAGGGAGCTCCGCGTCAGGCCCCAGTGGGGTGGCCACATGCGTCCGCCACACACAGTACAACGTTTCGTGGCCCCATGAAAAGGGCCCCCACGCAACTGTTATTCGGGGTGGCCACATGCGTCCGCCACACCCAGTGCGGCGCTTCGTGGCTCCATATGGAGCTCCACCCAAGGCCCCAGCGGGGGTGGCCATATGCGTCCGCCACACCCAGTACAACGTTTCGTGGCCCCATAGGGAGCTCCACCCAAGGCCCCGGCGCGGGTGGCCACATGCGACCGCCACACCCAATACAACGCTTCGTGGCCCCATAGGGAGCTCCACCTGCGGCCACTGGGGGTGGCCACATGCGTCCGCCACACCCAGTAAAGCGTTTCGTGGCCCCATAGGGAACCCCACGTGCGGCCCCAGTGGGGTGGCCACATGCGTCCGCCACACCCAGTACAGCGTTTCGTGGTCCCATCGGGAACTCCACCTGCGGCTCCAGTGGGGGTGGCCACATGCGTCCGCCACACCCAGTACGGAACTCCACCCAATGCCCCAGCGGGGATGGCCACATGCGTCCGCCACACCCAATGCAGCGCTTCATGGCCCATAAGGAGCTCCACCTGCTGCCCCAGTGGGGGTGGCCACATGCGACCGCCACACCCAGTGCACCGCGTCGTGGCCCCATAGGGAGCTCCACGTGAGGCCCCAGTTGGGGTGGTTACGTGCGTCCGCCACACCCAGTACAGCGTTTCGTGGCGTTCCACAAAAAGACTTCAGTTCGGCACGAAAGAAGTGGGCACGGACAGAATGGGTATAATGCTCCACAGCAGTTCCTGTTCATTTTGAACAGGTCTCGCTATCCGCGCCGCGCCGCCGCGGCCTGTGTCCATTTGAGACAGAAGGCCGGTTGCCCAACAGCGGCCGCTGTTGGTTTGGGACAATATTTGTTGTTGGGCATTGTGCCCATTGTTTCAATACCCATTTCGGGCGTCCAAACCAGTGGCAATGCCGGCATGCGTCGTCGTCCACCACCCAGTACTGCATTTCGCGGCCCCATTGAGTGGGAGCTCCACCAAGCCCCAGTGGCACCGCCCGCATGCGTTTCCCCCACCCGGTACAGCGTTTCGTGGCCCCGTTGGGAGTTGTAGTGGCTGGCAACGCCTGCATGCGCCCCCCCCCTCCTGTGGCCCCATAGGGAGCTTCACCGAAGGTCCCGTGGCACCGCCCGCATGCGTCGGCCACCGCCCAGTGCAGCGTTTCGCGGCCCTGTAGGGAGCTCCACAGCAAGACCCCAGCAGCACCGCCCGCATGCGTTTCCCCCAACCAATACAGCGTTTCGTGGCCTCATCGGGAGTTCCAGCGAGGGGCACCGCCCTCATGCGTCCGCCACACCCAGGACAGCGTTTCGTGGCCCATAGGGAGCCCCACTGAAAGCCCCAGTGGCACCGCCCGCGTGCGTGTCCCCCGCCCATTACGGCACGTCCCTCGCGCGTTTCTTGGCCCCACAGGCAGTTCTACCGAAAGCGTCACCCACAACGCGTCATTCACAACTGCATATGGTTGGGTCATTCGCCCGGATTTTTTAGTTTTTATTTTTTCTTTCCTCTCTCTCTCTCTCTTGTTTCTCTCTCTCTTTCTCTCTCGGGCACCCTTCGGGAGTGCGGCGGCCCCTCGCTCCGGGTGGTCGCGGGGCGGGGGGTTTGCTTCGCCCTGGGGCAGCGGTGGGCGTGCGCGCTCATCGCCCGCTACTCCGTGCGCAGGTGGAGGAGGATGAGGAACAGGAGGTGGATGCGGGGGGGTCAGGAGGAGGAGAAGGAGAGGAAGGGGGGGGGAAGAGAAGGAAAATGAAAAGGGGAATCAGGAGGAGGAGGAGGAGGAGGAGGAGGAAAAGGAGGAGGCGGAGGAGGAGGAGGAGGAGGAGGAGGAGGAGGAGGAAGAGGGGGGATTAGGCTCGACGGAGGAAAGATTGTGGAAAAGGGGATCTGATAGGGAAAGAAGGGGGACGAGGGGGAGGAGAGGGAGGAGGGGGGGGAGAGAGGGAGGGGGGAGGAGGAAAAGGACAATGATGATGAGGAGGGGGATGCATTAGAATAGCGAGAGGAAGGGAAAACATAAACACACGTAATAACACGAACAAACATAATACGAATATAGCAATAAAATTGGGTAAGCATGATCGTAATAATAATGCGCATCTAGGGCTAATCATGATACACATGATACCATTATGAATCACAACAAAACCCACGAATCATAACACTCAGGCGATTGCGAAGAACAGGACGGATCAGCATGAGACACGTAATATGAATAATACCTAGTAGCCGTAACAATACCGACAATGCTCGTACTACTTGTTGTATTACTGTTATTAGTATTTTGATTATTTGAAATTCGGGTACGACTGCGAACACACGACGAACAATGCGAATACGAGACACCAGACACATACGACGACTAACATCACGAATGGGAATGCGACTCAGGCGCATAGTAACGATAATACGCATACTACGCATACGACAGATAACACTAAGACAGTACGACTACGCATAGTGAAGCTCCAACAACTCACCATACTACAAAGCCTACTAATCATTCACACAGAAGATGAAAACGACAATAACGAATACGGATGATACATACTACGATTGTAATTCATACGAACGATACCACCATGAAATATCAATATCTCTAATACTTCCAGTAGAATAGTAGTAGTATTAATGATTGTAGCAACAGTAATGATATGACCAATCGTATCACTAAGAATACGACTGCCAAGACTCATAACACTAGCAATACGAATGCTATTATTTATACCGATTGTACTACTACTACTACTACTACTACTACTACTACTACTATTACTACTACTACTACTGCGACTACTACTACTACTACTACTGCTGCTGCTGCTGCTACTACTACTACTACTACTACTACTACTAAAACAACCAGAATTATGCGAATGATAGCGATAACAACAATATCTGTTTTTTGTTGTTTTTTGTTTTCGTTTTTTCTTACAAAAACTCATGGTCGTATCACCACTACTAATTTCTATGTGATGACGGGAATCATCATACCAATACCATTACTTTCACCAGTAGTAATCTAGCATTTCCAATTCTAGGAGTAATACTAATCATATTTATGTCGTGAAGAGAAAAAAGGAGGGTGAGGGAATGATAGGAGGAATACCAGGAGGAGGAGGGGGAGGAGGAGGAGGAAGAGGAGGAGGAGGAGGAGGAGGAGGAAGAGGACGATAGGGGGGGGGGAGGAGGAGGAGGAGAGGAGGAGGAGGAGAGGATGAGGAGGAGGACGAAGGAGGAGGAGTAGGAAGGAGGAGGAGGAGGAAGAGGAGGGGGAGGAAGAAGAGGAGCAAGAAAAGGAGGAAGAGGACGGTGAGGAAGAAGAAGAAGGAATAGGATGGAGGAGGGAGGAGGACTGAGGAGGAAAGGGCGGAACATGAGGAGGGTGGATGGATGGAGGGAGGGAGGGAGGGAGGGAGGGAGGGAGGAGGAGGAGGAGGAGGAGGAGGAGGAGGAGGAGGAGGAGGAGGAGAGGAGGAAGATGGCGAGGACGAGGACGACAAGGAAGAGGAGGAGGAGGAGGAGAAATTAAATGAGGCCGATGTGGGGGGGGAGTTCGGGTTCCCCTGCAGGCCGCATGGCCGGTCATCCAGCAGGAGTGGTGCTGCGCCAACGAGTTGAAAGGCCAGCAAGATCGGGCCTCGCTGCCGCTGCCGTCCCTGGAGAGCAGTCGCGGGGCAACGTTATGAGAGGGTAGTAGTGGTCACGGGGGGAAGCATCGTTACTGGGAGGCAGCGATAGCCAAGGAAACGTAAACTTGGATTAAGGCTCGTGGATTAGCGGCGGGTTCCGTTCCTCACGGAATTGTCGCGATCCGTCGCCAAATGAGGCGGCATTGTCCTCATATATCGGGGGTACCTTCCCCGACCTCCCAAACCCATGTTAGCACGCGCCCGAGTTAGGGGGATGCAACGTTGGGGATCCCCCGGGATTCCCTCGGGACTCCTGCGGGACCCCTCCCCGGGACCCCCCCCCTGGAACCCTCCCGGGACTCCCCCCGGGACCCCCCCCCCCCCGGATTCCCCCGGGACTCCCGCGGGACCCTCCCCCGCCGGGACTCTCCCGGGACCCCTCCCAGGGACCCCCTCCCCGGCAGGGGAGGGATCAAGAGGAAGGAGCTACCCTTCGACGACTCAATGACAACGCTGCTGTTGGGGGGGAGGCCCTGGAAAAGCGGGGGGGGCGGGCGGCGACGGGCCCGGGGAAGGGGGGGGCAAGGGGGGGGAGACGGGCCCAGGGCAATGGGGGAGCGCAGGGGCAGGAGACGACTGGCCCAGGGAAAGGGTGGGCGCAGGAGCAGGAGACGACGGAGACGACGACGAACGAGCGACGGGAACGGACAAGCCCCTCACGCACGCCGACGCAGGGTCGGCGGATTCGAAGGGGCTGCGAACTTTCAAGACGGATGTGCGCGGCGCTCGGGCGATAGCTCCGCTTGGGAGACGACCCCGCCTCTATCCTTGAAGTTGTTGCGGAATTCCTAAGGAGTGGGGGAGGAGGAGGAGGGGGAGGAGGAGGAGGAGGAGGAGGAGCAGGAGGATAGGGGGAGGAGGAGGATAGGGGGAGGAGGAGGAGGAGGAGGAGGAGGAGTGGGAGTCCTGGGGGGAGTCCTGGGGGGAACGCCCACCTCGCCCCGCCGACCCGTCCGAGGGTGCGATAGGGACGAATGAGTTGTGTAAAAAGGGCAGGAGGGGTGTCTTTCCACTGGGATCCGCGTCTCCCTCCTGCCACCTCCATCGTGCCTGCCCCAGTCTCCCCATCCCGCCCCCCTCATATTTTTTCCTCTCCTTCATCCCTGCTCAATCCTCCAGATTGATGATGGGCGTACGAGCCTGCCAACCCCGGAAGGCCTATTGAGGCAGCCTGAGGTCTAGCGGAGCACATCGTAGGAGCACTTTCCCGGGTGTAGGCGCGTACTCGCCTATAGCGGGTTCCATATGTTCTCCCCCCTCATTTCCCCTTCCCCTCCTCTTCCTCCTCCTCTTCTTCCTCGTGTCCTCTCCCTACCTCCCTTCCGTTACTCCCCGCGCCTCTCCCTCCCCCATCCCCGTTCTCCGCGCGGCGAGCTCCTCGCCGGAGCCGCCGTTGTGAGGCTGCACCACGTCGACCACCACGACCACCACCACCCCTGCGTACGACTGCCACGAGGGGTTCGAGAACTGGCTGCACGGGTGGTCCCCCGAGAAGCAGGAGCCTTCGTTCCGCAGATCCGGGGACGGATGCCGAGAGGATGGAGGAGGAGAGGATGCGGAGAACGGTGAAGGAAGTGGATGGCTGAGGAGGGGGAAAAGAGAAGGAGGAGGAGAGGATGTGGAGGACGAGGAGGAGCTGGAGGTCGTGGAACCACATGAAGGAACACGTGGTAGGTCTCACGGTAATTCCAACACTAGTAAGTATCATGTTGAACACATTGGCACTACGAACAGTAGCAACGATACGAGTGATATGACTATGACTACGATTATTATTCACCATATGATATCAACTATGTATGTATTTAGCGGTATTTTAAGCACGCATTTCAGTAATCAGTTGAGGATGAAGTTCAGTAGGAACATTTCTTACTGTAGTCGCACCCGAACGCCCATTACAGTTCTAATGACGATGGAGATCATGCGAGTCTAGTGGGTAACATTTCTATAAGAAGAGGAGGAGGCGGAGGAGCAGGAGGAGGAGCAGGCACCACGCAGAATAAACGATACCAGTTTGACCACGGAAGGCGAAACGCCAAGGCAAGGTCGAATTTGGGCTTTCGATAAACTGTGGGCCGTGACAAGAACCTTCGCGGAGTCAGGCGCCCGTCCGAGAGCCTGGTCTATACGCTATGCAGGCTCGGATGTGAAGGTGGAGGCGTAGGCGGTGGAGGAGGAGGAGGAGGAGGTGGACGAGGAGGAGGAGCAGGGGAAGAAGGAAAGGGAGTGGGAGGAGAGGGCTGTGTCGGACAGAACCTATTGCCCACCGCTCTGAGCTGCGAGTAGGAGTCGGATGCGGAGGCGGACTTGGAGGAGGATGAATAGGAGCAGGAGGAAGAGGATATGATGATGCTGTTGATGATGGTGATGATGACGATTCTGATGATGTTGATGGTATAGATGATAGTGCCGCTGATGGTGGCGAGGACGATGATGACGACGATGACCATGGCGATGGCGATGGCGATGAAGAACATGATGATGATCATGATGATGATGACGATGCTGCTGAGGATGATGACGCCGACGACGACGACGACGACGACGACGACGACGACGACGACGACGACGACGACGATGATGATGATGATGCTGATGATGATGATGATGATGATGATGATTATGATGATGATGACGATGTGTGGAAAATGATGAGGGTGATGATGATGCTGCTGACGCTGATGGTGGTGGTGATGCTGATGATGCTGATGATGATGGTGATGTTGATGCTGATAATGACGACGATGATGATGCTGCTGATGCTGATGAGGATGATGACGATAACGGCGACGATACCGATGCCGATGCCGATGACGATGACCATGACGATGATGACAATGATGATGGTGACGATGGTGATGCTGCTGATGATGATGATGATGCTGATGATGATGATTATGATGAGGATGATGATGCCAATGATGATGATACTGATGATGATGATGATGATGATGCTGATGATGACGATGATGATTGATGATGCTGATTTTGATGATGATGATGATGATGCTGACGCTGATGCTGATGCTGATGATGCTGTCGATGATGCTGATGATGATGATGATGCTGCTGATGCTGGGGTTTGTGGTGGTGGTGTTGGTGATGGTTGTGGTGGTGGTGACGATGATGCTGCTGCTGCTGCTGCTGATGATGATGATGATGATGATGATGATGATGATGATGATGATGATGCTGATGCTGACGGTGATGCTAATGCTGATGACGACGATGCTAATGTTGATGCTGATGCTGCTGATGCTGCTGCTGCTGCTGATGATGATGAACAGGCGGAGCAGGAGGAGGAGGAGGAGGAGGAGGGGGAGAGATATGAGGACGAGGTGCAGGGAAGGAGTTTGCTTCGGCGTGCCCGCCGGTTCCGTCGGCCCCCGATCGGATACACACATGGAAATACACACATACATGGGGAAGTATGGATGAAGAGATGTTGTGGACGTTCAGGAGACGGTTCGGTGCAGAGCGTGATGACGTAGAGCCTAGGTGCATTTTGATATTTGTTTGCCCCGTTCTCGACTTCTCGGCTTGATTTGCTTTCCCATTTCCTCAATGGTTTTTTCTGCTACCTTACTCCTGCGCCTCCTTCTCGTACTCCTCCTGCTCTTCTGTAGCCATCTTGGCTCAAGCCGTTAGCACCAAGTTCACACGCAACATTTGTGCCGCGCTGCGTTGCCTCCACACGAACGAGCCTGGATCGATGGCTCAGCATTGCACTTGCGTCCGTCTCGTTGGCCTCGTCCTCGTCGCTCAATATGGGGAGGATGTGGTTGGAATGCAGGGCTTGCGAATGAAGTGAGGGAGGAGGTATACTTGCAGGTGATGGAGGGGAGGGATGGCGAGGAGGACGGATGTTGCAGGCAGGGATTGGACGGAGGTGGAGGTAGGGGGGGAGGACGGGTAGGAGAAAGTGCTTATGGAGGAAGATGAGGTAAAGCAGGCGCAGGATGGGGTTGCTGAGGGTGGAAATGATGATGACGATGATGGCGATGATGACGATGTTGAAGAAGAAGATGATGATGATGATGATGATGATGATGATGATGATGCTGATGATGCTGATGATGATGATGCTGATGCGGACGATAATGATGATGACGATGATGATGATGATGATGATGATGATGCTGATGATGCTGATGATGATGATGGTGATGCGGACGATAATGATGATGACGATGATGATGATGATGATGATGATGATGATGCTAATGCTGGCAAAGATGAGGATGCGGATACTTTTTTGATGACGATGCCGATGCTGCTGATGATCATGATGCTGATGCTGCTGCTGTTGATGATGATGCTGGGGATGATGATTCTGATCATGATGATGCTGACGCTAATGATGACGATGACGATGACGATGCTGATTAGGAAAGCGCGCCAGTGGATGACCCTGTAATTGAAAAGGGGGGGGTGCTCGCAGAACCCCCCTCCCCCCCCTCCCCCCCTTCAAAGGCGGGTGAGATTTTCGACCCCCCTCCCCCCTCCCTCCCCCCCTGAAGGGGGGCGGGGTCCCCCCCCCTCTCCCCTCCCTTTTAAGGGGAGGGGTCCGGACCCCTCCCCCTCCCCCCTTGGCGCTGGAGGAGGGGGGGGGCGGGTTCGACCCCCCCCCCCCTTCCTCCCCTTTGCGCCGAACAGGGGACGAACAGGGGGCGGGAGATGAGGCCTCTCCCGCAAGGGCGGGGGGGTCTGGCCTCGGGATAGTGAGTAGAGAGCAGTGAGTAGTGAGTAGTGAGTAGTGAGTAGTGAGTAGTGAGTAGTGAGTGGTGAATAGTGAGTAGTGAATAGTGAGTAGTGAGTAAATAGTAGCGAGTAGAGAGGAGTGAGTAGTTAGTAATGAGTAGCGAGTAGGGAGTAGCGACTAGTGAGTAGTGAGTAGTGGGTAGTGGGGAGTGGGTAGTTTGTAGTGAGTAGCGAGCAGGGAGTAGCGAGTAGTGAGTAGTGAGTAGCCCGTGGGGCATTGTGAGTAGTGAGTAGTGAAGAGGGAGTAGTCAGTAGTGAGTGTAGCGAGTAGCGAGTAGCGAGTAGCGAGTAGTGAGTAGTGTGTAGTGAGTAGTGAGTATGGAGTAGGGAGCAGTGATTCGTGAGTAGTGAGAAGTAAGAAATGGGTAGTGAGTAGTGGGTATTGCGTAGGGAGTAGCGAGTAGCGAGTAGTGAGTAGTGAGTAGTAAGTCGTGAGAAGTGAGTAGTGAGTACTGAGTAGTGAGTAGTTCATCGTGGCGTGTGACGAGTGACTAGTGAGTAGGGAGGAGTGAGTAGTGAGTAAAGAGTCGTGAGGTGTGCGTAGTGTGTAGTGAATATTGCGTATCGGGTTGCGAGTAGCCAGTAGGGAGTAGCGAGTAATGAGTAGTGAGTAGTGAGTACTGTGTAAGGACTAGGGAGTATCGAGTAGCGAGGAGCGGACAGTGAGTAGTGAGCTGTGGGCAGTTAGTAGTGAGTAGTGAGGTGTGAGTACTCAGTAGTGAGTAGTGGATAGTGGTTAGTGGGTAGTGAGTAGTGATTAATGGGTGGTGAGTAGTTGGTCGTGAGTAGTGTCTCGTGAGTAGTGAGTATTTGGTAGTGGGTAGTGAATAGTGAGTATTGATTACTGAGTTGGGAGTAGTGAGTAGCGAGTAAGCAGTGAGTAGTGAGTAGTGGTAGTGAGTACTGGGTAGTCAGTAGTGAGTCGTGAGTAGTGAGCAGTGAGTAGGGAGAAGTGAGGAGTGAGTAGTGAGTAGTGAGTAATGGGTAGTGTTAGTGAATCGTGAGGACTGAATACTGTTTGGGGCTAGGGTTAGGGTTTGGGGTTCGGGTTACGGGTGGTCGGGGTGGTAGTGTTAGGGCTGTTAGGGGTTGGGTTCCGGAGCCAGAGGGCGCCGTGGCGAAAGGGGGAGAGGGGGGGGTCGAATTTGGCGGCCAAAGGGGGGAGGGGGCGGTGGGGGTTCGGACCCCCCCCGCCCCCCCTTTTGAAAGGGGGGGGGGTTCCCGACGACGGGCTGGGAAAGGGGGGGGGGGTGGGGGGGTTCCCCGACGACGGACCGGGAATGGGGGGGATGGGGGTGGGGGGTTCCCAGACGACGGATCGGGGAAACGGGGGGGGTCCCACCCCCCCCACCTGGGGCCATCCAGCGGCGCGCCCTCGCTGATTAGGTTGGTGATGCTGATGACGATGATGACGCTGCTGATGGTGATTGCGTTGATGATGTTGGTGATGAGGATGATGACGATGATGATGATGATGATGATGATGATGATGATGATGATGATGATGATGATGGTGATGACGGTGATGCTTATGATGATGCTGAAAGTGATGATGACGAAGCTGTTGATGCTGCTGATAATGACGGGTATGATTATGCTGACGACGACGAGGGTGACGAGGATTACGATAACGACGATGGTGACGACGACAATGTTGGTGGCGACCGCGACGATAGCGACGACGACGATGATCATGATGATGATGCTGATGATGATGATGATGATGCTGGTAATGATGATGATGATGCTGATGATGATGATGACGATGCGAGCGTTGATGATGCTGACGACGATGATGTTGCAGCTGATGTCTTTGTTGCTGATGCAGAGGACGATTATGATGCTGATCAGGATGATGATAACAATGATGATGATGAGCACGATGATGATGAGGATGAGCACGATGATGCTGATGACGACTATGATGGTGATGTTGCTGATGTTGGTGGTGATGGTGATGATCATGACAATGATTATGATGCTGCTGATGTTGATGATGATGATGATGATGATGATGATGATGATGATGATGACGTTGACGACCACCACCACGACGCGACGACGTCAACAACCAATACGATGATGGTTGTTGTGCTGATGCTGATGCTGATTATCATCATCATTATGGTGATGGTGATGGTTGTAATGCTGCTGCTGATGCACACATGGTGACGATGATGACGATGATGATGACGATGACGATGATGATGATGATGATGATGACGACGATGATTATGGTGACGATGACGACGTTGATGCTTTTGGTGCTGATGATGCTGCTGCTGATGGTGATGAATCCGTTGATGATGACCAGGTTGGTCGTGGTGATCATGATGATCACAATGATGATGATGATGGTGATGGTGATGCTGATGATGATGATGATGATGATGATGATGATGCTGATGATGATGATGATGATGATGATGATGATGATGATGATGATGATGATGATGATGATGATGATGCTGATGATGATGCTGCTGCTGCTGCTGCTGATGATGATGATGATGATGAGGAGGAGGAGGAGGAGGAGGAGGAGGAGGAGGAGGAGGAGTAGGATGCACCTCCCTTATTCCCTTCCCCTCTTTTCCTTCCCCTTCATGGATTGAGCGGCCACGGTCGCCCCGCGCAGGCCGCTAGCCAGCCCGTCCCCGTGCAGGGACGACTCGCGCGTCATTCGGTTGTTTGTTCCGCCCCCCCGATGATGGGGATGGCGGGCCGAGGTTCACACCCCTGGCCGCGCCCCCGCACTCCTTCAGGAGTATTGCTGCTTGCACGAGGGCCGCGGCTGCCCCGACTACAACTGCACCTTGCCCGACCTGGAGGAGCCTGGCCCCGACCCGGTGGAGCCCGGCGAGGACCATTTCTCTTCGCGTCCCTTTCCCTCCCCCCCTCGTGCCTCCGCCTCCGCCTCCTCCTGCCTCCTCGCCCCTATTTTTGTGTTTGGCATCAATTTGCTTCGGTGACGGTCTTAAGGATTCCCTCCCCTCAGTTTCTGAAGGCGCATCCCTAATACTGTGATCGCCTTGGGCGTGCCGATTTTAGGGATGGGGATCAAGTTTGAGGCTGGTTACCTTCTCCGTCCCCGTCCCCTCCCCGCCTTCTTTGCTGTTCCGCCTCGTCTCCCTCTTCCTCTTCCAGCCTCCCTCATCCTCCCTCTCCCCTCACCCGTGTCGCCGTGCGTTCGGCCTGGGAAGCGAGGAGTGTAGGCCTCTCCGAAGACACAAGGGGCTTGCGACCGGGGCGACGGGGCGGACTGTAGGATTGATCACGCGAAGCTGACCCCGGCAGGCTGGCTGGTCGGCTGGCCTCCTTCCTCTTCCTTCCTCCCGTTCCTCCTATTCCTTGCTACTCTTTTCTCTTCCTCCTTCCGTCCTTCTTTCCCTCCTACCCCTCCCCGCGAATGAAGACGTGTCATTCATCAGAAGTGTTCGTGCTTACTACTCTTGTGTAGTGTCTAGGCCAGTGTCTGATGCTCTCACGTAGTGTCTACTCTGTGTCTACTCCGATGATCCATTTTTCAGACTGTGGACTCGATCACTCCTCACCCTCGTCCCTCCTCTTCCTCCTCCTCCTGCTCCCTCCTCCTGCTCCCTCCTCGTCCCTCCTCCTCGTCCCTCCCCCTCGCCCCTCCTCCCTCCTTGTCCCTCCTTGTCCCTCCTCCTCCTCCTCCTCCTCCTCCTCCTCCTCCTCCCTCCTCCTGAGGTGTCGTGCTCCTCCTCCTCATCGTCCATCCTCTGTCCTGCTCTCCGTTCCTCGTCCCCCCTTCTCTGCAACGGCCGCTGGCTGCGCCGCTCCGATCACTGCTCTGTGCGCACGGATGGGCGGCGCCTCAAGGCGTCGCAGATGCTCGCGCCATGACGGGCGCGGGCGTGGGAGGTGATGGGGGCGGCAGGAGGGGAGCAGAGGTAGAGGGCGAGAGGACGAGGATGGGATCAGCGTCGGGTGGCGGGAGGGAGGGAGGGATGGTCGCAGGATCAGGAAGAGGAGGAGGCGGAGGAGGAGGAGGGGAACGATGCCGCCGCCACCGCCGCCGACGACGACCACGACGATGACGACGACGACGACGGGGAGGAGGGAGGGAGAGAGGGATGACGAGAACGAGGAGGAGGAGAAGGAGTAGGAGGAGGAGGAGAGGGATGATGATGACAAGGAGGAGGAGGCGACGGCGGAGGAAGATGATGATGAGGTTGACGCTGCTGTTGATGATGTGGATAATCCTTATGATGATGACGATGATGTTGATGATGATGACCATGGTGGCGATGTTACTGATGATGACGACGATGCTGATGATGGTGCTGCTGATGATGATGATGGTGGTGGTGGTGATGATGCATCATGATGCTGCTGTCGATGATGATCCTGATACTGATGCGGATGCTGATGCTGGTGATGAGGAGAATGATGCTGATGCTGATCATACTGATGATCGTGATGATGATAATGCTGATGATGATGCCGATGCTGATGATTTTGCTGTTGCTGATGATGCTGGAGTTGCTGATGATGATGATGATGATGATGGCGATTCCGATGACGATGATGATGGTGATGATGCTGATGCTGAAGCTGTCGATGATGCTCAGTTTGATGATGATGACGACGTTGTTTATGCTGAGTGTGATGCTGATGCTGCTGCTGCTGATGAATATGCGTGTAATTATGGTGGTGATGATGACGATGGTGCTGCTTCTGCTGATGCTGATGCTGTTCAGTATGATGACCTTGATGCCGCTGGCGCTGCTGCTGCTGATGATGCTGATGATGATGATGATGATGATGATGATGATTCTGATGCTGACGATGACGATGCTGCTGATGCTGATGATGATGCAGCTGATGATGCTGACGCCGCCGATGAGGATCAGGATGATGCTGATGTTGATGATGATGATGCTGATGATGATGATGCTGATGGTGATGATGGTGATGATGGTGATGATGATGATGATGCTGATGATGATGATGCTGTTGATGATGATGTTGCTGAAGCTGATGCTGATGTTTATGATGGTGCTGACGACTATGATGATGCTGATGATGATGCTGCTGCTGACGATGATGATGATGATGATGATGATGATGATGATGCTGATGATGATGATGATGATGATGATGATGATGATGATGATGCTGATGCTGATGCTCATGATGATGCTGATGATGATGAGGATGATGATGGTGATGATGATGCTGCTGCTGATGATGATGACGATGATGCTGATGATGATGCTGATGCTGTTGATGATGATGGCGATGATGACTATGAGGAGGAGGAGGAGGAGGAGGAGGAGGAGGAGGAGGATGAGGAGGAGGATGAGGAGGGGAGGATGAGGAAGAAGAGGAGAAGAAAAACAGAGAGGAGAAGGAGGAGGAGGAGGAGGAGGAGGAAGCGAGGAGGAGGCGGAGGAGGCGGATGTTAATGAGGAGAGTGACGAAATAGGAGGAGGAGGAGGAGAAGACGCGGAGGAGGAGGAGGAGGAGGAGGAGGAGGGAGGAGGGGAGGAGGATCAGAGGAGGGGGGTAGGATGACGAGCAGAGGATGAGGAGGAGGAGGAGGATGGAGGAGGACGAGGTGGACGGCGGTGAGAAAGGATTGCCGTGGAGGAGGAGGACGTGGAGGAGGAGGAGGAGGAGGAGGAAGAGGAGGAGGAGGAGAAGGACGACGAGGAGGAGGAGGAGGAGGAGGAGGACGAGGAGGGGAGAGGAGAGGAGAGGGGAGGCTGAGGACAGCAGGGAGGAGGGACACGGACTAGCTCGGCTTGTTAAAGTTTTGTCCGTGTGCATTTGTTTGGGCGGTGTGGGACGGCGCAGGGGGGAAGGAGCCAGGACGCAGGGGGATGACAAGGCGGATGGTGTGGTAAGGCGGAGAAGACAGTAGGAAGGATGAAGTTGGAGTAACAGGGGGGAGGGAGGTCAGATTGCTGTGGAGTAGGGGAGGAGGAGGAGGGGGATGAGGAGGATGAGGAGGACACGGGTGGAGACGGGTGGAGGAGTACGGGATGATATCGATGTTGATGACGATGGCCATGATGATGATGATGATGATGATGATGATGATGATGATGATGATGATGATGATGATGATGGGGATGACGAACATCGATGTTGATGGTGATGATGATGGTAGTGGCGGTGGTGGCGGTGGTGATGATGATGACGATGTTGCCAGTGATGATGTTGTTGATTCTGTTGTTGATGCTGCTGATGGTGATGCTGATGATCAGGATGATGCTGATGATGATGATGATGCTGATAATTGTGCCGAGGATGATGATTATCCTGATGATTACGAGCTCGTTGACGATGATGATGACGGACGGTGATGTTGATGCTGACATGTATGGTTGTGTTGATGACCACGGTACTGATACTGGCGATGTTTATGCGACTGCTGATGATGTTGCTGCCCCGGATGCTGATGACGACGGCGATGCCGATGAGGATGATGAATCTGGTGATGATGATGCTGATGATGATGTTGATGCTGATGCTGATGATGCTGATGCTGATGCTGATGATGATGATGATGATGATGATGATGATGATGATGATGGTGACGTCGACGCGGTCGGTGATAGTGGTCATGAAGTTGTTTGTGGTGGTTCATGATGGCGATGAGTGTCACCCGTGTGATGGTGGAAGTAAGATGATGATGTAGGTGACGATGACGATGCCGCAGATGAAGATGCTGACTATATTGATGATACGGATGATGTGGCTGATGATTATGCTTATGATGCTGCTTCGGATTATGATGTTGCCGATGATGGATTGATGACGACGATGCTGGCGCTGCTGCTGCTGCTGCTGCGGCTGATGTTTCTGATGCTGGTGATGATGGTGGTGATGATGTTGCTGCTGCTGCTGCTGCTGATGATGATGATGATGATGATGATGATGTTGCTAATGTCTGCGATGATGCTGATAATGGTGATGGTGATGCTGTTGATGATGATGCTGCTGATGACGATGCTGATGATGACGCTGATGATGTTGATGCTGATGATGGTGCTGTGTATGTTGATGGTACTGATGCTGTTGATGTTGATGATGCCACTGATGCTGCTATTGTCTGCAATGATGACTGTGCTGATGGCGATGATGATGACGAATGATGGTGATGATGATGATGATGATGATGATGGCATGATGATGCTAATGATGATGCTGTTGCTGGTGCTGATGAAGTTGATGATGATGCTGATTCTGATGCTGAGTATGCTGAGGTTGATGATGATGATGATGCTGATGATGATGATGTTGCTGCTGTTCAGGATCATGCTGCTGATACTGACGGTGCTGCTGCTGATGATGATGATGATGATCATGATGATCACCATGCTGCTGATGATGCTGATGCTGCTGATGAGGATGCTGATCATGATGATAATGATGAGACTGTTGCTATGGTTGTTGCTGTTCTTGGCAATTCTGTTGGTGCTGCTGGTGCTGATGGGTATGCTGATGATTACCAGGATGATGCAGCATTATGGTTGTGATTATGCTGCTGCTGATGATGGTGATGATGCGACTGATGATGACGATGATGATGATGATGATGATGCTGATGATGATGATGATGTTGATGGTGATGATGGTGATGATGATGCTGCTGCTGATGATGATGATGATTGTGATGATGCTGATGATGATGATGATGCTGATGATGATGATGATGATGATGATTGTGATGATGAGGATGATGAGGATGATGAGGATGATGATGATGATGCTGATGATGATGCTGTTGCTGACGATGATGATGATGATGATGATGATGATGATGTTGTTGATGATGATGATGGTGATGGTGATGGTGATGGTGATGCTGATGATGATGATGATGATGATGATGATGATGATGATGATGATGATGATGATGATGATGATGGTGATGGTGATGAATCTGGTGATTATCAGGAGGAGGAGGACCATGAGGAGGAGGAGGAGGAGGAGGAGGATGAAGGGGAATGGAGGCTGAATAGGAGGAGGAGGAGGGATGAGGAGAGGGTATATGGGAGGAGGGTGGTGGGAGGTGTGAAACGAAGGTGAGATGATGATTAGGATACAGGAACCGTAGTATTGTCTAGGAGAGAAGGGTGAAAATGAGGAGGCGGATGTGGAGGAAGGTCAATAAGAGAATTATTTAGGTGGGAGGAGGCGGAGGAGGAGAACGAGGAAGAGGAGGGGGTAGGGGGGGGGAGGACGAGCAGGAGGATGAGGAGGATGCTGTAGCAGGGGGTGAGAAGAACGGAGAAGATGAAGTGGAGTTTGCCCAGGCATTTTGATCTGCCTTCTTGTCCCACCGTCCCGCGATGCTGCCCTAGCGGGTTCCCACCTCCATTATTCCCCATATCCTAAGGATTGGGGTTCTTGTTATTATTCTGACGCCTCCCACTGCTCCTCCTTCCTCCCGCTCGCGCCTCCCTCCTCCCAATGATAATCACCAGATAAGACAAGACAAGATAAGATACTACAAGATAAGATAAGATAACACAAAATATGATAAGGTAAGATAAGATATATGACAAGGACTCGATAAGATAGGACTCGATA
>CAUYUJ010021614.1:447779-452779 GCA_963575745.1 Prorocentrum cordatum
TTCTAAGAAGGCTTCCCTCGCGCCACGCCCCTGTGCGCACCGTCAAGACGGGTGGACGGGGCTTTCTTGGACTCGAGGCTCGAGGGTCTCGGATGTCTTCGCCGGTCCTCGGCGGTTCTCTGACCTCGGGATGCCTCCCAGAAGGTGCGCATCGCCAAAAGCGATCTGGGGGTGCGCGGATCTCGTCCTCCTCCTTCTCGTCCTCCTCCTTCTCCTCGTCCTCCTCGTTCTCCTCGTCCTCCTCCTTCTCCTCCTCCTCCTCCTCCTGCTGCTCCTCCTCCCTCTTCTTCCTCCCCCTTCTTCTCCTCCTCCTCCTCCTTCTCCTCCTCCTCCTCCATTTCCTCTTCCCTCTCCTCCTCCTCCTCCTCCTCCTCTTCCTCCTCTTTCTCCTCCTCCTCCTCCTCCCTCTCCTCCTCCGCCTCCTCTTCCTCCTCCTCCTCCTCCTCCTCCGCCGGAGTCCCGAGTGACAGACCCCCAAGCCAGGGGGGGGGGTGGGCCGGGGTGGGCTGTCCAGGGGCGGAGGCGTCGCCCCCCGATCTCCCATTCATTGCCGAGCAGAGGCCCGGGCCTCCAGTTCTGCCCAGGTGCGTTCGGTCTCGCCATCGCGGGCCCATCGCCGACCTCTCGGCGATGCATCGCCGATTTCCAGTGACTGTTTTCGTCAGCTTGTGCGCGCCCGCGCCTCTTGCCGGGCGTCGCAGCGTCGAAGGGTCGACGATCGGGGAGCAGGAGGTGGGGAGGCTCGTGGGGGTGGAGGGGGAGGGGCAGGGGGAGGAGAGAGGGGCCAGGGAGGATGATACTGGAGGATCGAGGGGGAGGTGGAGGGGGATGGGGGGGAGGGGACAGGGGTGAAGATTATGATTGAGCAGAGGAGGGGGGGTGGGGAAGGAAGGATGTGGGAGGTGGAGGCGAGGAGGGGGAGAGCGAGGCCGCGCGTCTCTGCCGGCCGCCGCCGCTGCCGCCTCCGCCTCCGCTGCCGTCGTCGCCGTCGTCGTCGTCGCCGTCCGTCGTCGTCGCCGTCGTCGCCGTCGCCGTCGTCGTGCCGGTTCACTTCGTCCTCGTCGCAGTCGTTCGTCCTCGTCGTGGTGGTGGCGGCGAGGCCGACGGAGGCTCGAGCGCGCTCCGCGGCCGATCGTCGCCGTGTCAGGGCCGACGTCTCCTTGCATCGAGAGAGAGTGCCGCCTGGGCTCGGCCAGTGCGCAAGACGCACGGCACTCGGTGTGCGGGCCGCCTCCCCGAGGAGCGCGCCTGGAGCCGGGCTCGCAGGGCGGCCGCAGCCCGCCGCCGCCGTGGGACCGTCCCCCGCCCTTCCGTCCCTCGGGCGGTGCCGGACGGGGCCAGGACGAGGACAGATCCGTTCCAGAGCGTTCCGAAACGCTCTCAGAGCGTTCCAGAACGCTATGAGGAGGCCTGGCGCCCGAGACATCCTCCAGAGCCGCTGGGTCTCAGAGATGATCGTTGTATCCTCACCCGATTTTGTCCTCGTCCTGGCTTCGTCTTACGGTGGCGGCGGCTGTCGGAGAGCTCCGACCCTTTCGGGCATCGCGGGGGAGCGCGCAGTCCTCGACGAGGTTGGGGGGAGGGGGGAGTGGGGAGGGGGGAGGCAGCTAAATCGAGGATCCTAGACGTGC
The DNA here is from genome assembly GCA_963575745.1 of Prorocentrum cordatum. Taxonomy (NCBI): domain Eukaryota; class Dinophyceae; order Prorocentrales; family Prorocentraceae; genus Prorocentrum; species Prorocentrum cordatum. Next base: position 449,411 of record CAUYUJ010021614.1, read on the forward strand.
AAGTCAACTCATCGCGACCAATGTCACATCTATCTAGCGAACACGACTTGAGGCCAGGACTGCAACAACCGCAGCGTCTGCAGTTCTAGTAGTTCAGGCTTCCTATCTCAACGAACCATCTGTTCCACAAGTTCTGTGCCAAACTGCCGCGGCTGAGCTACAGCGACTTGGAAACATAACAAACAGACTGGAGAGAAATTGCGCCAAGTCGAATTACCAGCGCAACGCTCATGCAACATACGCTGTCTCGGGCCGTCCGAACGTCGCGCCTACCTCAAAACCTAGAGGCTCCTGAAAGTGGAGCTTCCGGAACCCACGACCTGTGTTGAACAAGTTATGGAACTTCGGCTCTCCGCTGCACGTTTATCGGCTTCCGCTCAGGATCCCCTGCAAGTCTGGAAACTGGGACACGCACGAGTTCATGCCTGTGTGTTTGGATCAGGAGAGCTGGGCCTGGTGCGAGCCAGAAGTGCCGGCTGAGACGTCGAAACTAGTGAAAACATTAGGCTTTCATGAAGGCTTTGATACATATACTCTACAGCTCACTCTTCACATTGTCACTCGCCGCGGGAGACTAGATATTCGCCGCCTGGAGCTGTGCCTGGAGCTAGGATTCCGTGTCGTGTGTGCCATCATGCCCAAAGATATTGAAAGTAGCCGTCGTGCCGTTATCGATGGTGTTCGTCAATCTTGATGTGAGCTGAACTGTTGTGTGGAAAAGCACTATGTGATCGGTGTTCAAGCATCGGTAGCTGGATAAGCCAGCCGTCGTACCCCAAGAGTGGGAGGATAAGGGTGGGATCGGAGGAAGGGCAGGAGAAGGAGGAGGAGGAGGAGGACAAGGAGGCGGAGGAGGAGATTGCTGTGGATATTGCTGATTCGGTCTTGTTGTTGAGGATATTGCTGATTAGGTCAGAACGCGGATTACAGACACAGCGTCAAACGCCTTCGCCGCGCAGGTAACAACTCACACGGGCTTTGTGTGAAGTCTGAGGCAGCGCGTCGGCTAGCACGCTCGCAAACGATGGAGCCGGATCCTGCACCTGGCAGCGCACGGCACTTCCGACCATTCTTTCACTGAGGCTTTGATGCTTCTCATCCTGCCCTTCACCTCTTCCAAGGTCACAGGTCCGAGGGAGAGGCGGGGGTGGAGGAGAAGGAGGAGGAACAGGAAGAAGGGGGAATAGCATGGTATATGAGGAACGACACCCACAACTCAGACCGTCTCCGACCCAACCTCCTTTAGATCGCTCATGGTCGGCAGCAGATGTGGATCTGGTCCTCCGCTGCTGTGGCCTCCAGCCTCCCCGGGGGAGACCGCCAGCTTGGCCATCCGCTCATCCTCAGCTGTAACACCACGTTCTCTGAAATCGCCTGCCTCGTCAGGGTACGCGTGCCAGCTTCCGCGCCCCCTGTCCAACAACAGCACTGCGCCCCCCCAGCTCAGCTTCTGGCGGCACTGCAGCTTCCAACTTTGCTGTCCAGAACTCCCACGGTGGCACTGCGCCAGTGCCGCGCTCGAGCCGGACTTTTCTGAGGAGGAAGAGGAGGAGGAGGAGGAGGAGGAGGAGGAGGAGGAGGAGGAGGAGGAGGAGGAGCAGGAGCAGGAGCAGGAGGAGGAGGAGGAGGAGGAGGATGGGGGAGGGAGAAGGGGCAGGAGGTGGGAGGGGGAGGCAGCGCGAGGCAGAAGGAACAACGAACCGATGAAGAGGAGGAGGAGGAGGAGGATGAGGATGAAGAGGAGGAGGAGGAGGAGGAACCTGAGGAGGAGGAGGAGGAATGGGAAGAGGAGGAGGAGGAGGAGGAGGAGGACGTGGAGCATGAAGAGGAGGAATAAGAGGAAGTGGGAGGAGGAGGAGGAGGAGGTGACGGAGGAGGTTGAGGAGGAGGAGGAGGAGGACGAGGAAGAGGTGGAGGAGGAGGAGGAGGAATAAGAGGAAGTGGGAGGAGGAGGAGGAGGAGGAGGAGGGGGTGACGGAGGAGGAGGAGGAGGAGGAGGAAGAGTTGGAGGAGGAGGAGGAGGAGCAAGAGCAGGAGGAGGAAGAGGACCCGTGTAAACCCAATAGCCATCAACGATATTGGAATGAACCCTTCCTCCAAGCTCCTTGTTCACAGGCCCCTGCAACGTTTCATTGCCATTGTGGGAACTGCTTCGATGGAAGACAATCGTTTGAAGACCTCGAAGCATGTCAAATCATTGTTCTTGGGATTTCCACACCACGGATCAATCTGACTGCTTCGTCCTGGCGGTCTGGAATCGTGCAAGAACGTCATTTTTGGGACTTCAGCATTGCGACGCAGCATAACTGTTGCACCCGCGTAATCCGGCACCCTTCCAAAACAGGTAAGTTCATCATTGAAATCCGTGGAACCCTTGTTTTTTTGTTTTTTTTGTTTTTGTGTAACAACAAAACAAATGGGCGCGGCGCTCAGGCGAGAGCCACATTTTGAAAAGAAACCGCCCTCAATCCGTGAAACCCGTACACATTTTGAAACGAATGTGCGCAGCGTTAAGGCCAGAGCCACATTTTGAAAACCACCCGCCCTCAAACCGTTTTGTTGTATTTTAACGAATGGGCGCGGCGCTAAGGCGACAGCCACCTTTTGAAACCGAGCCGTCCTCCGTCCGTGAAGCTCTTGCGCATGTTTACAACGAATGTGCACGGCGCTAAGACGAGAGCCACATTTTGAACCAGCGGCCCTCAACCCGTGAAATTGCAGCATTTTTTTACTCGAATGTGCGCGGCCCTAAGGCGAGAGCCACATTTTGAAAACCACCCGCCCTCAACCCGTGAAACTCTGGCAAATTCTAGACGCTTCGCGTCTCCTCACCAGCCCACCCAGAAACGATGTCCAAGCGAGTTGAGGTGATGAGGGAAATGCGGGAGAAAAGAGGGGGACGGTCGAACCGTACGCAGGAGGGAGGAGGAGAAGGAGGAGGCCTGGATGGATGGATGAGGGAGTGGGGAGAAGGAGGGTGAAACTGATGATGATGATGATGCTGATGATGATGATGATGATGATGATGATGATCATGATGATGCTGATGATGATGACGATGACGATGATGATGCTGATGATGATGCTGATGACGATGCTGCTGATGATGATGACGATGATGATGATGCTGATTATGATGATGATGATGATGATGACGATGATGATGATGATGATGATGATGATGATGATGATGCTGCTGATGATGATGATGATGATGATGATGATGATGATGATGATGATGATGATGATGATGCTGATGCTGATGATGATGCTGATGATGATGATGATGATGATGATGATGATGATGATGATGATGATGATGATGAGGATGAGGATGAGGATGAGGATGAGGATGATGAGGAGGAGGAG
>CAUYUJ010021614.1:457779-482779 GCA_963575745.1 Prorocentrum cordatum
CCTGTGGGTCTGGAACACGAGCACGAGTGGGAACGCCAGGGCAACCTCTGGCGGTGCCGTGTTTTTGTTTGCGAGGTTCCAGGGCGGTTTCCTTGCCGCTTGGCGTTTCGGAGTGTGCGGGCCGCAGCGGGCTCGACCAGGCCGTCCTGGACCGTATCGGGCATAGGGTGTTGGCGTTCCCATGCTCAGACAAGTCTCACTTGTTCCTTTGCATGATGCATGACGTGCAAGTTCTACAGCAGTGGTGGAGTTGTTTGAGGCCTGGGCCGTAAGTGCGGTCCTCCGACGGAGACGGGCGTGAAAAACATGCGTAAGCTCCGAAAGGGCCTCCACCCTGATACGAATCCATCCCGCTGCTGTAAGTTACAGGTTCGGTGCAGAACCAGTTGCGCCTCTGGACTGGTGCTAGCAGCTGTGCACAGAGGCCTTGGCGTTGCTGCCTAAGAAAGCTTGGCCGTCGAGAGATTCGGACGAGCCGAGAGCAGTGCGCAGACCAGAACCATGCCAGCTCAATCTCATACATAACTATTTCCCGATCGTTTTGTACATCTTCATCGTTAACCTATGACATTTTGATGATCTCCCGCGTTGCGCAGCACTGGCCGGGCCAAGTGGCCACGCCCCACCACATATTCGACCCCGCGGTCGTACGAGCACCAGACACTGGCATCGGCAACGGCGACGCGCGGGAAACGACGGCCCACATATTTACATCGGCATATACGACTACGACCCACGCCGTCACAGTCACCGCGACTCCGACAGCACCCCTCAACCTTGCACGGCGCCGGAGGGGCCGGGAAACGAGAGCCGCGGCGCGCAGTGCTAGAAGCAGCTCAACAACTACTCAACCAGCACCACAGTGCACAGCAACCACCACGCAGCACAGCAGATGGCATGCACAGTCAAACCACAAACGCATGCGGACAAACACCAGCACCCAAAGCCTAAATAACAGCAAGGGAGAACATCAATGCCCGCAACTTCATGGCAAATGTCACAAATCACATGGCAGGCCATAGGCCGGAACGGATACACCATGCCTGCGCAGCATGCGCCCGCCGTGCGCCAACATCGAGAAAGAGCTCACCCAACAACGACAGCGCGTGCCGCGTCCACATGGCAACCAGTCAACGTCGCCGGGGGCGCGCGACATCCAGCCCAACCAGTACTCACAGCACGACGCACCAGCGCGCCCACTCAAGCCAGCTACAGAGAGCTCGCGCACAAAAGACGACGTGACTAGACTGGACGCGCTCTTCAAACAAACGTTCGACGACCTGCGAGCAGGTGGCGCAGTCGTGCGCGAGCTACGAGTAGCGCGGCGACTTTGCACCCGCGACGAGCAAACGCAACTACGAATAGACAGCGCCGAGGACACCGCGCAACAACTACAGACAGCAAGCGACTATCTATCAACCGATTGCCGCCGCGCACGAGAGACACTGCAGGCGCTGCAAAGCACGGCGCAGCGGATCATCCGCGCGGAAGCGCCGGCAGTCCGACGCGCAGCTGACGAAGTATCGCGCGCGCAGATGACTACAGCACGAGCAATGTGGAGGAACCAACAAGTCAAATGAGCTACCACCCAACCGCTGCGCTACAATGCCGAGCCAGAGCAGGCGAAGCACGACCACGCCAAGACGCCCGGCAACCATGCCAAAGCACGCGAACGACGCGAAAAACTAGTCGAAGCAGCGCGGGGGGCCGTTGCAGAATTACGACTCGATCTCCAAGCGAAGCGCCATCAGCTAGCAGCGCAGCCACAATATGAAGCTGACCAACACAAGGAAGGCACCAACCGCGCAAAGCTCTCAACAGAGGAACACATGCAAAAGACCATGCAACACATCCACGCCCACTACCAAGCGCAACAGGCAGCAACCGATCGAAGACCAGCGCCATGCGTCAATGTGGACGAGAAAATTATTCGACTACTAATGCAAGGACTAACCCAGGAAGCAACCGTTCTTCCCTGGCAGAGCGCCACCTACGAATGCATTGAGAACAGCGCGCTGAGCAAGAAACGCAGCGGGCCCGTGCGCGAGCAAGATTCGACCGAGAAGTTTTCGTCGCACGAGAACCAGTGACAGCAGCACAACGACTGCGACATAATGAAACCAAGACGCTGGCAGGATTCTCCTGCCGAGCTACCGAGAAGAAGCAGCAGCCGGGGTAATTCTCGGAAGTGCTGCCGAGCACCTGCAATTTATCGCCCGACACTGCCGGCGACAACTGTCCACGGCCGAGCACTACCAACACGACGCAGCCAGACACATCATGCAACAACAATACAGGATGGATAAGTACGAAGAGGCGCAAGCACAGTTGGAATTGTGGCGCGCGCAAAAACAGGCAGAGTTGCTAGAACTATTACGACAAGCGCAGCCGCCAGACAGAATGCCGGCTTGACCGGGCGACCAAGAGCTCGAGGGGAGCGTTCTGATCCATGTGCTCGTCGATTTCGAGCGCGGCGTGCTTGGCGAAGAACGACCGCGCGCGCGGCGGAGAGAATCGCAGCATGCACGCATGGAATGCGAGATGCAACGGTTGCAGGACCAACTGAGCGACACCATCGACGCGCCAACGCCAGACGGCACAACCGATGACGACCACCACGCGGCACAATGCGACGAACACACGAGAACCAGCATGCCAACTACACGCCGCAATTATCATCGGCTCGACCTAAGAAGCACCAGTCATTTCAGCGGAGCCAGCCACGCCCAGAGCGCCGCGACGCATACATACTCTTCCCACACCTACTAAATCTTTCAGCGAAGTAGACCTACAATCCAATGCACCATAACCCAGCGCAGCAACCACGCACGACAGGACAACCCGCGACGCACCGAGATACATCGACACCCCTCAACAACAGGAAGTAGCAGCACAAGTCGAAGCACCCCTGCAACCATCAGCATAATACTGCTAGTTGCAAGGGTCAGTCGCAATCCGAGCATGCCAAACGACAGACCACGAGCCTCGCGCTCGCCGCCGAGAAGCCCGCCGTAGCACAGTCCACGAGCATCCCACCAAAGCACACGAGCACCCGCGTTTCCAGGCTGGCCAATCGCGCCACAGCGCTGGAGCACGGCTCGGCTCAGCAACTGGCAAGTCTCATTTGCGCTGGCTCAGCCTTGGTGCCACGCAACCCACTAAGTAGAACTGGCGGCACTCGGTGGAGACCTTTCACTACCAACGACGCCATGGCACCAACTAGCCACAGCATCCACCATCCCTAGCCACTCACCCCCAAGAGCAGCGCCTAATATATTCTCGGCTCTCACCCACGAATCATATTCAAACGCGACCTCAAAAGCACCGGGCTCCATCCGCCGACCAGATCGGCGCTTCTTCTCTATGCGGGACCGCCCCAAGCAACCAACAGTCTGCTTCTATGCCCCGACGGCTCACTTCAAGCGACAGAAGGCAAGGCAGCATGAGCATTCGCAACATTCCACTACGACGGGCAGCAGCCAAGCTACGTAGGGCACTACTCAGGCAGCATCGCGCATGCCATACATACCGACATCAACTGCGACCGGCTCGTCAGCGCTAGCACCGAGCTCGCCGCCGTCATTTGGGCAACCGCATGCGCCGCCCAACGACCGCCGCATACCGGAGTACATATTTATGCCGATTCAGCAAGCGCAATAATTTGATCACACAACTCCAAGACCCGACCGACCCAATTACAAGACTAGCACAAGTCATATCCCACTCAGCAAAGCAGCACCACCGTACCATCATCCACAATGTCCACAAACGCGACGACACCCGTGGAACGAGCTAGCTGACGCAATAGACACACCATGCCACCATGCACTCAGACGAGGATTACCGCAGACCACTACAAGCAATTGCGCAGCCCGACGCCGCCATGCACGCATGCCTGGTAGACCTCCCAAACATTTATTGGACACTACACACAGCCGTTAAGAATGACGACCACTGCGCATGCCCATTCATATCCCCCGACGGGCTACACTCGCAGCGCACGCACCGCACCATAACGAACCACTAGCAACAACCAACCTGCAGCAGCCTGACAACACCATGCCCAAACGCACCGACGAAAGTACCAACGTAACCGGGCTTCACATCAAGATAACAAGTTGCAAAGCACGACGAGCCCGCGTAAATGTACTCAACGAGAACTAAGAACACGTCAAATGGCCTGTCCAGTACCTGACTCGAGGACAGCGCCAATGCGAACGCGCGCTGCTCTACAATGCCCGCCCTATTGGAGCACAAGAAACAACATCACGCGGCGACTTCAGCACATCAGACACATTCCTTCAATGCGCCGCCCCACAACATCCATCAACACTTGGATGTAGCCTACTGGCCAGCACTGCAATGCCATGCGCGACATCACCCGAGAAAGAGATATTTCAAATACCGTCACTTCCCAGCACTGCGCGCCTCGCGCTGACTACTCACAATTCGGTTACGAGCACCGCTGGTTTGCGAAACCATCAAAGTGGCACTTGCCCCCGCCCCCCCCCCCCGCGCGCGCGCGTGCCGCCCGCGCCCAACGCGACCCCCGGGCGCCCGGCCAGCTGGCGGGACACACTACGCGCACTAGCAGCAAACATCGCCACCCGCCATCATCTTAGCCTAATTCAACGCGCGCGTAGCAGACACTACCTCGCCAGGCATAGGTCGCATGCCATTTCCCACGCCGCAGCGCAGCGAAGACGACAACGCTTCGCAAGTACGACTGCTCGTGGCCGCATGCGGCCTAACGTGACGCAACAACCGAGCACGAACCGACCCACACATGCACCAAGCAATGCAAGGGCGAGCCATCCAAGTTTCAAAACGACTGCGTCGCCATTGCCAACGACTGGACTCCATACGTACAAGGACTATGCTTCGACTACCAGCGCGACTCGGGAGCTCAGAACGAAGACCATTTCCCGATGTGCGCGACTCTCCACTGCATGCGCAACACAGCTAAGAGCACCAGCAAGCACGCGATGTACGACCCTACAGAATGTAGGGCCCAGCACAGGAAGCAGCCTTCGCCGACATGATAGACGCACATCTACTACCAACATGGGACGTAGCAGTCAACGAACACCACCAGTTAACAACCGACGTCCTACACGAAACAGCAAAGGCACACTACCCGACCGACGAGTTCACGCCAGGACAACCATGAATCACATCAGACACTATGAAGCCAATCCGACCATGAATACACGCCACCGCAGTACTACGACAAGACAGGACAGCCACTCCAGCAATCATGCGCCACAAGCTCAGTGCAGAACCGACGAACTATACGATGGGCAGACCCACGGACCAGCACCTCCACAGACTCCCACCAACACTACATGCAACCAACTGCGACGCCCACGTTGACCCGCTCCCAGCTACCCGCACACTTCTCAAAGCGACCAGAACACTGCTAGCAATGCAGCTTGAGCAAGGCCGTGCAGACCACATCGCGCAGCTGCCCGACCAATTCCAGCACTTGCAAGGCCTGCAAGAGCACACAGCAGCATGGCAGCGCGCGAAGGCAGCACTACGACATGGACCAGGCACCAGCCATGAGTCGAACAAAGTGATATCCATGTCGTTGCCTACGGACGCAGACGGGGACGTACATGACTCCGACGAGCAACACGCAAACTAGTTCACCCGACACGTTGCATGTCAAGAAGAAGCCAGACCCACCGACAACGGCGACCTCCGCACATTTTACAACAACGCACTTTGCAAGTCATTACTCCCCCAACCACACCCCAGCATATCATCACTGTGCCAAGACTGCCTACAATGATCTGGAGCGTCAATCGACGCAAACAACCAGGACTAGACCGAGCTACAGCTCACCTACTGAAGGCAGCACCCACAAACACAGCCAGGCACATGCACCGCTTCTACTTAAAACATCGTTCAACCATAAAGAAACACCCGAGGGTTGCAAGGAAGTGACCCTACAGGGGCGCCGCATGGCTCTTACGACGGGCCGAAGTTGTGCACAACAAGTGCACCTTTTTTTCGCCCCACATTATTCCCCCCCCCCCCCCCGCAAGCGAACACCCGACGGGCACTGAGCACCAGGAGGACGGAGATGAGGGTGGGGCGTGGACGACGATATGACAAGGGGGATAGTGGGGAAGGACATCCCTGCCCCTCATTCCCCTTCCCGCTTTCTTCCGCTCTTCCGCCCCTGGGCAACGTGGGCCGGGACGCGCGCCATGAGGACGACATGACGAACGCTGAGCGGTCCTACATGCAGAAGTGCTCGGAAGGGAGGGGCCAGATCTGCACGCAGCGCAGCTGCCTTCGAGCGATCCCTTGAGTTCCCGAGGCCGTCCGCAGGTGCGCAAAGACAGTCGCGATTCGCGCCTGCTGGTCTGGGCGCGGGAGCTGTGCTTCTCCAGGGGGTGGTCGCCCATACGGCTGAATGTTGTGGCCAGAGTTCCGACAAGCTATCGGACCATGTGTTCCCCCAGCCGTTGTGGAAACCCTTCGAGGAACACGCTGGGGAGAAAGAAGGAGTGGAGGAGAGGGAGGAACAATAGGGAGGAGGAGGAGGAGGAGGAGGAGGAGGAGGAGGAGGAGGAGGAAGAGGAGGAAGGAGAGAAGGAGGGGGTGGTGGAGGAGGGGGAGGAGGAGGATGCAGACGAGGAAGAGGAAGAGGAGGCTGCGGAGGCTGAGGCGGCTGAGGAGGAGGAGGACGAGGAGGAGGAGGATGAGGACTCTTGGGGCCTTCTGGGAGCTTCGTGTGGGCCTCTCGGAGGCCTCTTGGCAGCCTCCTTGGGTCTCTTAGGGGGCCTTTTGGAGCGGCGTGGGTGCCTCTTTGGCCGTCCCAGGGCGTTCCTGGCCCGTCTGACGCCGTCGGAAGCCGTCCTGGGGGCCTCTTTGAACGGACTTGGGGCCCTCTTCGTGCGCTTCAGGGCCGTCTTGGAGGCCATCATGGGCGTCTTGGAGGCCTCTTGAGCATTCAGGCCCCCTTGAGGCCGTCTCGGAGGCTTCTTGGGCCGTCATGAGGATCATCTTGGTGGCCTCTGGGGCCATCTTGGGGCGATCTTGGGGACCTCCTGAGCTGTCTTGGGCCGTCGGAAGGCCGAAACGAACCAAAGGGCAAAGGGCAACCTCCTTCAAACACCTTCGGACCATCAATGATTTTGGCCTCTTCGGGCCCTCTTGGAGGACCTCTTCGAGCCCTCTTCAGCCGTCTTGGAGGCCTCTATGGGGCCTCTTGGGCCGTCCTGGGCGGACTTGGCGACATCTTGGACCCTCTTGTGTCGTTTAGGAGGCAATTCTGGACCATCTTTGGCGAACTTGGAGACCATCTTGGCCGTCTTGGAGGCCATCTTGGCATCTTGGACCCATCTGGGACGGAAGCATCCTTGACAACCACCTCGGAGCAAGCATTCTGGGTGGCCGGCTCGCTGGTCCGAAGCCCCAGTGACGGTTCTAAAACAATCAAAAACTGTTTGACATTTAGCACGATGGGCACCACTGTGCAAGCCAGCAGGGGGCGGCGGATCGCAGATGCCTACGGCGAATCACCGCCGCGCCCTGCCTTTTGGAAGCGCCTATGTGGCCGAACGTTGCGGCCAGAGCTTGACCAAACTATCGGACTATGTGTTCCCCCAGCGGTTGTGGACACCGTTAGGGGAACGCGCGGGGGAGAAAGAAGAAGCGGAGGAGAGGGAGGACAAACATAATGGAGGATGGGGAGGAGGAGAAGGAGGAGGAGGAGACCTCTTGGGAGTCTCTTTGGGCACTCTTTGAGTTTTCTAGGAGCTTCCTAGTGACTTCTGGGAGGCTTCTTCGGGCTTCCTTGGCCGCTTGGGGGTTTTCTTTGACAGTCTGAGGAAGTTCCTGGCCCGTCTGACGCCGTCGGAAGCCGTCCTGGGGGCTTCTCTTGGCCGATTTGGGCCCCAGGGCCGTCTTGGGGGCCATTATGCAGGTCTTGGAGGTCTCCTGGGCTGTCTTGAGGCGCTTTCGGAGCTATCTTGAGGGCCTCTTGGGCAGTCAGGGGGCCATCTCTGAGGCCTCCTGGGCCCACCGTGGTTGCCTCTGGGGCCGTCCTGGGCCGTCGGAAAGCCGAACATGAGCACACGCCATAATCCTTCAAAAGCCTACGGAAAAAGAATGATTCCGACCTCTGTGGACCTTCCTGGATGTCCTTCTGGAGACCTCCTGGGCCGTCTTGGAGGCCCCTTGGGCGATCTTGAGGCCAGCTGAGGTCATCCTGGTGGCATCTCGGCCCGTCGTGAAGGCATCTTGGGGAGGGCGCGCCGCTGGATGTCCCAAAGGAGGGGGGCCTCGGGTCTCCCCTTCCCCGGTCCGTCGTCCTCTGAGCCCCCCGCTTTGCCGATCCGTCGTCCCCCCTTTCAAAAGGGGGGGGGGTGCACCCCTCCCCCCCTCCTTTGCCCCTTTGGCCACGCCGCCCCCCTAGCTCCAGAACCCTACCCCCTAGCTCTACCGCCCTAACCCTATTCCTCACACCCCAAGCCTAACACCCAAACCTGAACAACCTAACCCTAACACCATAAGACCCTACATCCTAACACCGTAACCCTGATACCCTGACCCGAATCCTATCGCCCTGAGCCGTGAGCCTTAACCCGAACACCCTAGCCCGAGCCCTGCCGCCCTAACTCTAAGTTTAAGTTTGAAGTTTGCAACAACTTCACGGATGGAAGGTGGGTCTTTCTCAACCTGAGGATCTCGCTTTAGCGCCGCGCGCATTCGTTGTAAGCATGTGCAACATCCGTAAGGGCTTAGCCCCTTGCCGCCGCCCCCCTCTCTATCATAATGGGATATAACAGAGTCGCGTCGGTGCGTCTCGGCGTTGCCCAGGCGCATCTGGGAACAGCATGCGGGTGCGGTCATCAGTGCATTTCGAACGTTGGCGTTATCGAAGACGCCTACGGCGAATCACCGCCGCCCCCTGCCTTTTTGGAAGCGCCTATGTGGCCGAACGTTGAGGCCAGATCTGCCAAGCTATCGGACCATGTGTTATGTGTTCCCCGAATCGGTTTGGAAAGCCTTCGAGGAACACGTGGGCATCTTGAAGTTCCTCTTGGCCGTCTGGAGGCCATATTGACCCTTTCGGCCCTTTTTGAAGGACGTCTTGGAGGGCTCTTGGGCCGTCTTCGAGGCCATCTTGAGCGTCTTGGAGGCCTCTTCGGCCGTCTTGGGTGCCTCTCGGGGCCGTCTTGGGCCTCTTGGGCAAATGCCACAATCCTTCAACAACTCATAGGAAATCAATTATTTTGGCCTTTTCGGGCCTTCCTGGAGGCCCTCTTGGAGGCCTTTTGGGCCGTCTTGGGCCATCTTATGGCCATCTTCGGCCGTCTTGGTGGGCTCCTGGCCCGTCTGACGCCGTCGGAAGCCGTTTGGGGGGCCTCTCGGGGCCGACTTGGGGTCCTCTTGGGGTGCTCCAGGGCCGTCTTGGAGGCCACCTTGGGCGTCTTAAAGGCCTCCTGGGCCGTCTTGGGTGCCTCTTGGGACCGTCTTGGGGGCCTCTTGGGCTGCTCTGGGGCCATCATGGAGGCCTCTTGGACGATTTTTGGGCGATCTTTGGGGGCTCTTGGGCCGTCTGGGTCCGTCGGAAGGCAGAACAGAAGCACATGTCAAAATTCTTCAAACACCGTTGGAACATCAGTGTTTTTGGCCTTTTCGGGCCTTCCTGGAGGCCTTGCTGGAGGCCCTCTTGGAGGCCTCTTGGGCCGCCTCGGCCATCTTAGGGCCATCTTCGGCCGTCTTGGTGGGCTCCTGGCCCGTCCGACGCCGTCGGAAGCCGTTTTGGGGGGCCTCTCTGAACTGACTTGGGGTCCTCTTGGGGCGCTTCGGGGCTGTCTTGGAGGCCATCTTGGGCGTCTTGGAGGTATCTTGGGCCGTCCTGGGGCCCTCTTGGGGCCGTCTTGAAGGCCTCTTGGGCCGTCATAGGGGCCATCTTGGAGGCCTCGTGGGCGATCCTGGGGCGATCTTGGCGGCCTCTTGGGCCGTCTTGAGTCGTCGGAATGCCGAGAACAGGCAGATGCCCCAATCCTTCCAAAACATAAGGAACATCAACGATTTTGGCCTCTTCGGACCCACCTGGAGGACCTCCTGGAAGGCTCTTGGCCCGTCTTGGAGGCCTCGTGGGGGCCTCTTGCGCCGTCTTGGGCCATCTTGAGGCCATCTTAGGCCGTCTTCCTTGCGTCTTGGGCCATCTTGGAGGCATTATCAGGCAATCTGAGCCGTCTTGGACGCCATCTTGGCCGTCTTGGAGGCCTCTTCGGGCCATCTTGGGGGCCTGTTGGCCCTCATGGGGCCATCTTGGAGGTCTCGTGGACGATCTTGGGGCGATCTTGATGGCCTCTTGGGCCGTCTTGAGCCGTCGGAGTGCCGAGAATAAGCAAATGCCACAATCCTTCAAAACCCGTAGGAAAATCAACGACTTTGGCATCTTCGGACCCTCCTGGAGGCCCTCTTGGGGGCCTCTTGGGCCGTCTTGGAGGCTTCTTGGGCGAACTTGGACGTATCTGGGACCCTCTTGGGCCGTCTGGGAGGCAGTCTTGGACCATCTTGGGCGAGCTTGAGGGCCATCTTGGCCGTCTTGGAGGCTATCTTGAGCCGTCTTGGAGAATTGTTTGCGGATGTTGAGGTCGTTTGCGGGCCTGGAGCTCCCTCCCGGGACCCTGGCGGGACGCGCTGGAGCCCCAGGGGGAGTTTTTTTGGAAAAAGAAGCAAAACCAAAACCGAAATCATCTAGCACGCCAGGCACCCCTGCGATGAATCGACAGGGGGCGGCGGATCGAAGACGACTACGGCGAATCACCGCCGCCCCCTGCCTTTGTGGAAGCGCCTATGTGGCCGAACGTTGAGGCCATACCTGCCCCAAGCTATCGGACCATGTGTTCCCCGAATCGGTTTGGAAAGCCTTCGGGGAACACGTGGGCATCGAAGGTCATCTTGGCCGTCTGGAGGCCATTTTGACCCTTTCGGCCCTTCTTGGAGGACGTCTTGGAGGGCTCTTGGGCCGTCTTCGAGGCCATCTTGAGCGTCTTGGAGGCCTCTTCGGCCGTCTTGGGGGCCTCTTGGTGCCGTCTTGGGCCTCGCCCATGGGGGCACTTGGGCCGTCTCGGGCCGTCGGAAGGCCGAAACAAGCAAATGCCACAATCCTTCAAAAACGCATAGGAAATCAATGATTTTGGCCTTTTCGGGGCTTCCTGGAGGCCCTCTTGGAGGCCGTCTTGGGGCATCTTAATGCCATCTTCGGCCGTCTTGGTGGACCCCTGGCCCGTCCGACACCGTCGGAAGCCGTTTTGGGGGGCCTCTCTGAGCCGACTTGGTGTCCTTTTGGCATGCTCCAGGGCCGTCTTGGAGGCCATCTTGGGCGTCTGAAATGCCTCCTGGGCCGTCTTGGGGGCCTCTAGGGGCCGTCTTGGGGGCCTGTTGGGCCGTTCTGGGGCCATCTTGCAGGCCTCTTGGGCGATCCTTGGGCGATCTTTGGGGGCACTTGGGCCGTCTCGGGCCGTCGGAAGGCCGAAACAAGCAAATGCCACAATCCTTCAAAAACGCATAGGAAATCAATGATTTTGGCCTTTTCGGGGCTTCCTGGAGGCCCTCTTGGAGGCCGTCTTGGGGCATCTTAATGCCATCTTCGGCCGTCTTGGTGGACCCCTGGCCCGTCCGACACCGTCGGAAGCCGTTTTGGGGGGCCTCTCTGAGCCGACTTGGTGTCCTTTTGGCATGCTCCAGGGCCGTCTTGGAGGCCATCTTGGGCGTCTGAAATGCCTCCTGGGCCGTCTTGGGGGCCTCTAGGGGCCGTCTTGGGGGCCTGTTGGGCCGTTCTGGGGCCATCTTGCAGGCCTCTTGGGCGATCCTTGGGCGATCTTTGGGGGCACTTGGGCCGTCTCGGGCCGTCGGAAGGCCGAAACAAGCAAATGCCACAATCCTTCAAAAACGCATAGGAAATCAATGATTTTGGCCTTTTCGGGGCTTCCTGGAGGCCCTCTTGGAGGCCGTCTTGGGGCATCTTAATGCCATCTTCGGCCGTCTTGGTGGACCCCTGGCCCGTCCGACACCGTCGGAAGCCGTTTTGGGGGGCCTCTCTGAGCCGACTTGGTGTCCTTTTGGCATGCTCCAGGGCCGTCTTGGAGGCCATCTTGGGCGTCTGAAATGCCTCCTGGGCCGTCTTGGGGGCCTCTAGGGGCCGTCTTGGGGGCCTGTTGGGCCGTTCTGGGGCCATCTTGCAGGCCTCTTGGGCGATCCTTGGGCGATCTTTGGGGGCTCTTGGGCCGTATCGGGCCGTCGGAAGGCCGAAACGAAGCAAATGTCAACATCCTGAACCCAGGGACAATCAATGATTTGGGCCTTTCCGGGCCTTCCTGGTGGTCCTCTTGGAGGCCGTCTTGGGGCATCTTAATGCCATCTTCGGCCGTCTTGGTGGACCCCTGGCCCGTCCGACACCGTCGGAAGCCGTTTTGGGGGGCCTCTCTGAGCCGACTTGGTGTCCTTTTGGCATGCTCCAGGGCCGTCTTGGAGGCCATCTTGGGCGTCTGAAATGCCTCCTGGGCCGTCTTGGGGGCCTCTAGGGGCCGTCTTGGGGGCCTGTTGGGCCGTTCTGGGGCCATCTTGGAGGCCTCTTGGGCGATCTTTCGGCGATCTTTGGGGGCTCTTGGGCCGTCTCGGGCCGTAGGAAGGCCGAAAGAAGGGAAATGCCCAAATCCATCAAAACGCATAGGAATCAAGATTTTTGCCTTTTCGGTGCATCTGGAGGCCCTCCTTTGAGTCCGTCTTGCGCCATCTTAGGGCTATGTTCGGCCGTCTTGGTGGGCTCCTGGTCCGTCTGATCCGTCGGAAGCCGTTTGGGGGGCCTCTATGGGCCGACTTGGGGCCCTCTTGGAATGCTCCAGGGCCGTCTTGGAGGCCCATCTTGGGCGTCTGAAAGGCCTCCTGTGCCGTCTTGGGGGCCTCTTGGGACCGTCTTGGGGCCCTCTTGGGCCGGTCTGGGGCCATCTTGGAGGCCTCCGATTGGGCGATCTTGGCGACTTTGGGGGGCATTGGGCCGTCTCGGCCGTCGAAGCCGAAACAAGCAAATGCCACAATCCTTCAAACGCTAGGAAATCAATGATTTCATGCTTTTCGTCGGGGCTTCCTGGGGCCTCGTTAGGCCGCCTTGGGGGCATCCTTAATGCCCAATCTTCGCCGTCTGGTGGAGGACCCCTGGCCCTCCGACACCGTCGGAAGCCGTTTGGGGGACCTCTCTGAGCCGACTTGGGGCCCTCTTGGAATTCTCCAGGGCGTCTTAAAAGCCTCCTGGGCCGTCTTGGGGGCCTCTTGGGGCCGTCTTGGTGGCCTCTTGGGCCGTTCTGGGGCCATCTTGCAGGCCTCTTGGGCGATCCTTGGGCGATCTTTGGGGGCACTTGGGCCGTCTCGGGCCGTCGGAAGGCCGAAACAAGCAAATGCCACAATCCTTCAAAAACGCTAGGAAATCAATGATTTTGGCCTTTTCGGGCTTCCTGGAGGCCCTCTTGGAGGCCGTCTTGGGGCATCTTAATGCCAGCTTCGGCCGTCTTGGTGGGCCCCTGGCCCGTCCGACACCGTCGGAAGCCGTTTTGGGGGCCCTCTCTGAGCCGACTTGGTGTCCTTCTTGGCATGCTCCAGGGCCGTCTTGGAGGCCATCTTGGGCGTCTGAAATGCCTCCTGGGCCGTCTTGGGGGCCTCTAGGGGCCGTCTTGGGGGCCTGTTGGGCCGTTCTGGGGCCATCTTGCAGGCCTCTTGGGCGATCCTTGGGCGATCTTTGGGGGCACTTGGGCCGTCTCGGGCCGTCGGAAGGCCGAAACAAGCAAATGCCACAATCCTTCAAAAACGCATAGGAAATCAATGATTTTGGCCTTTTCGGGGCTTCCTGGAGGCCCTCTTGGAGGCCGTCTTGGGGCATCTTAATGCCATCTTCGGCCGTCTTGGTGGACCCCTGGCCCGTCCGACACCGTCGGAAGCCGTTTTGGGGGGCCTCTCTGAGCCGACTTGGTGTCCTTTTGGCATGCTCCAGGGCCGTCTTGGAGGCCATCTTGGGCGTCTGAAATGCCTCCTGGGCCGTCTTGGGGGCCTCTAGGGGCCGTCTTGGGGGCCTGTTGGGCCGTTCTGGGGCCATCTTGCAGGCCTCTTGGGCGATCCTTGGGCGATCTTTGGGGGCTCTTGGGCCGTATCGGGCCGTCGGAAGGCCGAAACGAAGCAAATGTCAACATCCTGAACCCAGGGACAATCAATGATTTGGGCCTTTCCGGGCCTTCCTGGTGGTCCACTTCGAGGCCCCTTTGGCCGTCTAGGGCCGTCTTAGTGCCATCTTCGGCCGTCTTGGTGGGCCCCTGGCCCGTCCGACGCCGTCGGAAGCTATTTGGGGGGCCTCTCTGGGCCGACTTGGGGCCATCTTGGAATGCTCCAGGGCCGTCTTAGAGGCCATCTTGGGCGTCTGAAATGCCTCCTGGGCCGTCTTGGGGGCCTCTAGGGGCCGTCTTGGGGGCCTGTTGGGCCGTTCTGGGGCCATCTTGGAAGCCTCTCGAGCGATCTTTGGGCGATCTTTGGGGACTCTTGGGCCGTCTTGGGTCGTCGGACAGCTGGGAAGAATCGAATGCGAAAATCCGTTATAAACCTACGGGTAATTCATATGTTTTGCCTTTTCGGGGCCTCCTGGAGGCCCTCTTGGAGGCCTCTTGGGCCGTCTTGGAGGCCTCTGGGGGGCCTCTTGGGCCGCTTTCGGCCGTCTTGGATTCTCTTGGGCCGTATGGGAGGCAGTCTTGGACCATCTTGGGCGGACTTGGAGGCCATCTTGAACCATATTGGAGGCCATCTTGGGCCAACGTGGCCATCTTGGCGCCATCTTGAGCCGTCTGGGAGGAAACATTGTGCAATTGAGGTCCTTCCCGGGACCCCGGCGGGACGGGCCGAAGCCCTAGGAGGAGTTCTCAACCAAAACCGAAACCGAAATCATCTAGCACGCCAGGCACCCCTGCGATGAATCGACAGGGGGCGGCGGATCGAAGACGCCTACGGCGAATCACCGCCGCCCCCCACCTTTTTGGAAGCGCCTATGTGGCCGAACGTTGAGGCCAGACCTGCCCCAAGGTATCGGACCATGTGTTCCCCGAATCGGTTTGGAAAGCCTTCGGGGAACACGTGGGCATCTTGAAGGTCATCTTGGCCGTCTGGAGGCCATTTTGACCCTTTCGGCCCTTCTTGAAGGACGTCTTGGAGGGCTCTTGGGCCGTCTTGGAGGCCATCTTGAGCGTCGTGGAGGTCTCTTGGGCCGTCTTGGGAGCCTCTTGGGGCCGTCTTGGGCCTCTTTGGCG
The DNA here is from genome assembly GCA_963575745.1 of Prorocentrum cordatum. Lineage (NCBI taxonomy): Eukaryota > Dinophyceae > Prorocentrales > Prorocentraceae > Prorocentrum > Prorocentrum cordatum. The sequence goes on from CAUYUJ010021614.1 coordinate 473,097, forward strand.
ATCTTTGGGGACACTTGGGCCGTCGGAAGGCCGACAAAAAGCAAATGCCACAATCTTTCCAAAACTGCCCCTCTTGGAGGCCTCTTGGGCCGTCTTGGGCCATCTTAGGGCCATCTTCGGCCGTCTTGGTGGGCCCCTGGCCCGTCTGACGCCGTCGGAAGCCGTTTGGGGGGCCTCTCTGGGCCGACTTGGGGCCATCTTGGAATGCTCCAGGGCCGTCTTAGAGGCCTTCTTGGGCGTCTTAAAGGCCTCCTGGGCCGTCTTGGGGGTCTCTTGGGGCCGTCTTGGGGGCCTCTTGGCCCGTTCTGGGGCCATCTTGGGGGCCCTTTGGGTGATCTTTGGGCGATCTTTGGGGGCTCTTGGGCCGTATTGGGCCGTCGGATGGCCGAAACGAAACAGATTTCAAAATCCTTGAACAACCTAAGGGCAATCAATGTTTTTAGCCTTTTCTGGCCTTCCTGGAGGCCCTCTTGGAGGCCTCTTGGGCCGTCTTGGGCCAGCTTCGAGCCAACTTCGGCTATCTTGGTGGGCTCCTGGCCCGTCTGACGCCGTCGGAAGCCGTTGGGGAGGCCTTTCTTGGCCGACTTGGGGCCCTCTTGGGGTGCTTCAGGGCCGTCTTAGAGGCCATCTTGGGCGTATTGGAGGCCTCTTGTGTCGTCTTTGTGCCCTCTTGGGGCCGTCTTGGGGGCCTCGTGGGCAGTCCTGAGGCAATCTTGCAGGCCTCTTGGGCACTGTGGGGGCGATCTTGGGGGCCTCTTGGGCCGTCGGAAAGCCGAAAAGGCCCACATGCCCAAAACAGTGAAAACACCTAGAGAAAATCAATGATTTTGGCCTCTTCGGGCTTTCCTGGGGGACCTCTTGGAGGCCTCTTGGGCCCTATTGGAGGCCTCTTGGGCCGTCTGGGGCCATGCTGAGGCTATCTTAGGCCAGGTTGAGTGCATCTTGGCTCGTCTTGGAGGCATCTTGGAGCCACCTTGGCTGTCTTGGAAGCCACCTTGGCCGTCTTGGATGCATCTGGGAGACCATCTTGGGCCGTCTTGGAGCCGTCTGGAGCAGGAAAAACATTTGCAACCGGGTTTTCGGCAATCTCCCGGGACCCCGGCGGGACGGGCCGTAGCCCCAGGGGGAGTTCTTTTGGGAAAAGAACCAAAGCCCAAAGCCAGGTACCCCCTTGATAAATCAAAATAGGGCGGCGGATCGAAGACGCCTACGGCGAATCACTGGAAGCGCCTATGTGGCCGAACGTTGAGGCCAGACCTGCCAAGGCATCGGACCATGTGTTCCCCGAATCGGTTTGGAAAGCCTTCGGGGAGCACGTGGGCGTCTTGAAGGTCATCGTGGCCGTCTTGCAGGCCTCTTGGGCGATCGTTCGGCGATCTTTGGGGGTTCTTGGGCCGTCTCGGGCCGTCGGAAGGCCGAAAAGAAGGAAATGTCAAAATCCGTCAAACACCTAAGGAAAATCAATGCTGTTGACCTTTTCTGGCCTTCCTGGAGGCCCTCTTGGGGGCCTCTGGGGCCCTTGTGGACCAGCTTCGAGCCAACTTCGGCCATCTTGGTGGGTTCCTAGCACGTCTCACGCCGTCGGGAGCCGTCTTGGGGGTCATTCTGGGCCAACGGGGGACCTTCTTGGGGCGGTTCGGGGCCGTCTTGGATGCCATTTTGGGCGTCTTGGAGGCCATCTTGGGCGTGTTGGAGGCCTCTTGGGCCGTCTTGGGGCCCTCTTGGGGCCATCTTGGAGGCGTCATGGGGCCCTCTTGGGGGCTTCTTGGGCGATCTTGGGGGCCTCTTGGGCCGTCTTGAGCCGTCGGAATGCCGAGAAGAAGTAAATTCCAAAATCCTTCAAAAACCTAAGGACAATCTATGATTTTGGCCTCTTCGGGCCCTCCTGGAGGCCCTCTTGGAGGCCTCTTGGGCCGTCTGGGAGGCCTCTAGGGGGCCTCTTGGGCGTTCTTGGGCCGTCTTGGACTCTCTTGGGCCGTCTTGGAGGCAGATGAAAGCCATCTTAGCAGTCTTGGAGACCATCCTGGCCGTCTTGGAGGCATCTTGGAGGCCATCTTGGAGCCGTCTTGACAGAACAAGTAGGGAATTGAGGTCCGTGGCAATCCTCCCGGGACCCCCGGCGGGACGCCCAGGAGCCCCAGGGGGAGTTCTTTTGGAAAAAGAACCAAAACCAAAACCTAGAGGATTCAGCACGCCAGGCACCCCTTTGCTGAAGCGACAGGGGGCAGCGGATCGAAGACGCCTACGGCGAATCACCGCCCCCCTGCCTTTGTGTAAGCGCCTATGTGGCCGAACGTTGAGGCCAGACCTGCCAAGGCATCGGACCATGTGTTCCCCGGATCGGTTTGGAAAGCCTTCGAGGAACACGTGGGCGTCTTGAAGGTCATCGTGGCCGTCTTGCAGGCCTCTTGGGCGATCGTTCGGCGATTTTTGGGGGTTCTTGGGCCGTCTCGGGCCGTCGGAAGGCAGAAAAGAAGGAAATCTCAAAATCCGTCAGTAACCTACGGAAAATCAATGCTGTTGACCTTTTCTGGCCTTCCTGGAGGCCCTCTTGGGGGCCTTTGGGGCTCTTTTGGGCCAGCTTCGAGCCAACTTCGGCCATCTTGGTGGGTTCCTGGCACGTCTGACGCAGTCGGGAGCCGTCTTGGGGGCCATTCTGGGCCAACGGGGGACCTTCTTGGGGCGGTTCGGGGCCGTCTTGGATGGCATCTTGGGCGTCTTGGAGGCCATCTTGGGCGTGTTGGAGGCCTCTTGGGCCGTCTTGGGGCCCTCTTGGGGCCATCTTGGAGGCCACTTGGACCGTCATGGGGCCCTCTTGGGGGCCTCTTGGGCGATCTTCGGGGCCCCTTGGGCCGCCTTGAGCTGTCGGAATGCCGAGAAGAAGCAAATTCCAAAATCCCTCAAACATCTAGGGGAAATCAATTATTTTTGCCTCTTCAGGCCCTCCTGGAGGACCTCTTGGAGGCCTCTGGGGCCGTCTGGGAGGCCTCTGAGGGCCTCTTGGGTCGTCTTGGGCCGTCTTGAACTCTCTGAGGCCGTCGTGGAGACCGTCTTGAACCATCTTGGGCGGACTTGGAGGCCATCTGGGGCCGTCTTGGAGGTCATCCTGGCCGTCTTGTGTGGCCGAACGTTGAGGCCAGACCTGCCAAGGCATCGGACCATTGTGTTCCCCGAATCGGTTTGGAAAGCCTTCGAGGAACACGTGGGTGTCTTGAAGTTCATCTTGGCCGTCTTGGAGGCCTCTTGGGCGATCTTTCGGCGATCTCTGGGGGCTCTTGGGCCGTCTCGGGCCGTCGGAAGGCCGAAAAGAAGGAAATGTCACAATCCGTCAAAAACCTACTACAAATCAATGTTTTTGGCCCCTTCTGGCCTTTTTGGAGGCCCTCTTGGGGGCCTCTGGGGCCCTTTTGGGCCAGCTTCGAGCCAACTTCGGCTATCTTGGTGGGTTCCTGGCACGTCTGACGCCGTCGGGAGCCGTCTTGGGGGCCATTCTGGGCCAACGGGGGACCTTCTTGGGGCGCTTCGGGGCCGTCTTGGAGGCCATCTTGGGCGTCTTGGAGGCCATCTTGGGCGTGTTGGAGGCCTCTTGGGCCGTCTTGGGGCCCTCTTGGGGCCATCTTGGAGGCCACTTGGGCCGTCATGGTGCCCTCTTGGGGGCTTCTTGGGCGATCTTGGGGGCCTCTTGGGCCGTCTTGAGCCGTCGGAATGCCGAGAAGAAGCAAATTCCAAAATCCCTCAAACATCTAGGGAAAATCAATTATTTTTGCCTCTTCGGGCCCTCCTGGAGGCCCTCTTGGTGGCCTCTTGGGCCGTCTTGGAGGCCTCTGGTGGGCCTCTTGGCCCGTCTGGGGCCGTCTTGGACTCTCTTGGGCCGTCTTGGAGGCCGCCTTGGACCATCTTGGGCGGACTTGATCTTGGAGGCCATCTTGGGCCATCTTGACCATCTTGGAGGCCATCTTGGAGGCCATCTTGGAGCCGTCTGGGGCAGAACATTGGGGAAGTGAGGTCAGTGGAACAAATCCCGGGACCCCGGCGGGACGGACCGAAACCCACTGGGAGAGTTCTTTTGGGGAAAAAGAACCAACATCAAAACCGATAGGGTCTGGCCCGCCGGGCCCGCCTTTGCTGAAGCGACAGGGGGCGGCGGATCCTAGTGGCCTTCGGCCCATCCAGCCACCGTGCTTGGGTTGTGGGTCTGAGGCCTCTTGTATGTGTGTTGGGATGTCGTGGGGAGCCTTTCGGGGGCCTCTTGGAGGCGGTTCGGGCGCCACTTGGGGGCATCTTGGGGCCTCGTGGGGAATCTTTTGGGCTTCTTGGAGGCCTCTTGGGCGCGTCTTGGGCGCCTCTTGGGGCCTCTTGTAGGAGATCGTGGCCTCGGGGGCGCGAATGCGGCGCGATTGGCCGAATTTACGCGGGATCGGGGGGCGCGAATGTGGTGTAATTTAAGGGAGATCGTGGCCTCGGGGGCGCGAATGTGGTGCAATTTACGAGGGATCGTAGCCTCGGGGCCGCGACTGCTAATGTATTAAGGCTAGTAGCTCCAGATGCGAGAATGTGGCGTGATTTACATGGGATCATGGCCTCATGAGCGTGAATCTGGGGTATTCTACGAGGGATCGTGGCTTCGGGGACGCGAATACAGTGTTATTCTCAAGGGAGTCTTGGGCTCGGGGGCGCGAACACAGCGTGATTTACGAGGAATTATTGCGTCGGGAGCCCGAGTATCACTTATTTTTATGTGTCCCACAACCCCCAACAAATTCAGACAACGCGATTCGGGGACGCTAACAAGGGCCCTTTTCGGCTTCCCCCCTCGAGCGGACAGTAACAATTTACAGTTACAATACTGAAACATTGGAAACTGGAAGCTGGAACTGGTGCAGGGAGCAGCAAACCTAATCCTCGCAGCCTGATGGTGCCACAAGAGGGCTGGCGGATTTTCACAGATGGAGGGCGGGTGGTTTTCAAAATGTGGTTCTTGCCTCAGCGCCGCGCACATCCGTTTTTAAACATTCGTAACCGTTTCAAGACTGTCGTGTGGTCGAAATCCCAGGAATGAGTTCCTGGCACGAATTTGGATAATCAGGACGCAACTGTTTGATTCGCGGTGTTGGAGCCAAAAGCAAGGCTTCCTGGCACGATTTCGGATCGTCAGGTTGACCCGCTGCGATGAAGCTCACAAACGGCGTTTTGGCACGCTCGATGATTCTCAGTCGCTTGTTTTCTCATGGGTCGCAGCAACTTGGAGGGAAGAGCTATTTGCAACATGGTTGATGCGTTTCGGATTTTCATAGTTCTTCCTGATTCCTGACTCCTGATGGCTGAAGGGTTCGTCGAATGCAGTCCTCTCCCCTTGTCCTCCTCCTCCTCCGCCACCGTGCTGGCGTACCCCTGCGTGGATAAGCTGGTACAGGCAGGGCCTGAGCGTAGGTGCGCCTACGCACCCCACTGACAGAGTAACCACAGCTAGGCCCAACTAGATTCTACGATGCTGCTGGGCTCTAGTCGACGCGCAGCAGCCTGGAACTCGGCCCGAGAGCATGATTGATCGATCAATCCTCCTTCTCCCTCCTCCTCTCTCCCCCTCGATCGTCCTCCCTCCTCGCCCCTCCCTCCCCCATCCTGCCGCACTTTCTGCTCCCCAGGGCGGCGGCGGCGCGCGCGGACCCGACGGATCGCCCCCGCCGCCCGCGGGGAGCCCCGCCGCGAGCGCGTCCGTGCGCGATGCCGCTCCTGCCCGCGGGCGCCCTCGCCGGGGGCAGGCCCCGCGGGGGCGGGGGGCGGGAGCAGAGGAGCGGCACCACCACCGCCAGCGGGGCGACCTCCAGCGGGGAGGTCACGATGCCTCCCCGAGCTGGGGATCGTTCGCGGGCGAAGAGCTGTTTAGCATCATGTGTTTCGCCGTCGGGGGCGCCCGACCCAGGGCGGCTGGAAAGTTCATGCCCCTGCGGTGGCACGTCAGGTTGTAATGTTTCCAGCCGCCCTGGGACGGGCGCACCCGGTGACGGACACGTTTATTCTACACCGCTCTTCGCCCGTTAAGATAAGTGATTTTTTGAACGAGAGGGGGGCGGGCACACCACAGGGGGGGGCCCCCCTGGCTCCTCCCGCTGGTGGTTCCCTGTTTGAGTGTTGTTGCCTTTCCTTTGCTCCTGGGGGGGAGCTCTCGCCGTAAGGTCGGGGGAAAAGACATCCCAGGCGTTCCAGACGAGGTGCCGAGTGTGGGTGGGGTCGGCGGAAAGCGCCGCCTCGTCGTATTTTCTCCACGCCGATGCATCGCCTATGCGTCGGCGATGCGGCGCGATCCGCCGACCCCAGCTGCTCGGGCCCGATTCGGGAAGCCTCCGGGAACCGGCTCCGCCGCCGCCAGAGGTTCGGAGGAACAGCATTTGCAAGAACGTGCACTTTCGGAGGTTCGCGCGGATTTCTCTGATCGGCTCTGGCCCCCCTGACGGCGCCTCTGGCGCCTCCCCCGGCGCACTCCGCGAGCCAGGGCCGGTTCAAGACATCCGCGCGGACCTCTGGCAGCTTCCTTCTTGCAGTTTTTGTCGTCTAGGGGTGCCACCTCCGGCGATGAGGTCCACGATGCCTTCCCGAGCTCGAAAGAGGGGGCGCTTCGAGCGAGGTGTGGGGGCGCCACGCCACCAGGAGGGCCCCCCTTTGGTCAGGAGGAGAGAAAACACACAGACACAATTCATCGTCGATCTCACAGAAAATGTATGAAAATATGGGCAGTGTGTGTGTGGGGGAATCCATAGACCCAGAAAGTTTAGGAAACTCTGGGGAACCTTTTTTCTGTATGTATTTCTTTGTGTGTCCCAGGGCCCCTTAATCTGGCTCCTCGCGCTGGTGGTGCAGTCAACCCGTACAGTAAGGACGTAAGGATGAGCGACTCTCCAAGGCTACCCTTGCATCCTTGTCCCTTCGGCCCATCCTTGTAACTTTCGCTGGTCAGCCTCGTTCGAAAAACGTGAGCATGGTCCTCCAAGGCCCTTGCATCCTTACCGCGCATCCTTACTATACGTGTTGACTGTGATGCCACCTTTCTCTTGTTCCCATCAAGCAGACGGGTCCTGAGGGAAACGAGGCCTTGGAGGAGTTGGCCATTTTCGGAGCTCCCGCGGCCCTGCCGAAGAAGGCCCAGGGTAAAGAGTTGGTCTTTGGTAGGGGGGAACGTCCCTGGGGTCAAGGACCCGCTTCCCCTCAAGGGCCCCCGGTCGGACGTTGCTGGAAGTGCCCCTGGCCCAGGGTGCCCCCATGATTTTCCAAGGAGGCCCCCACGGCCTCCAGAGCACCCGTCGCGAGGTCCAGAGGGTCCCAGGGGAGGAGAAGAAGGAGGAGGAGGAGGAGCAGGAGCAGGAGCAGGAGGAGGAGAATGAGGACGAGGAGGACGAGGAGGACGGGAAGGAGGAGGCTCCAGAATTTACTGAAAAGCTGGGGGCGCCTTGGGCCAGGGGCACCCTTGGCAGCCCCCAGCCTGGGATCCAGGACCCGCCTTCTTCGCGTCAACGAGGCAGCGGGGGGGGGGGCGGCGCGGGTGCTCCGGGGTCCAGGGCCGACGGTCGCCGGGGCGCTCTGGGGAAGGGCCCTCGCCCTCGGAGGGTGCGGAGAGTCGGGCCGAACGAAAGGGGGGGATCCCGAAAGGGGAGGTTACGAAATCTGCTGCGTGCAGCTGGTTTCAGCCCCACCGAGGGGTCCATTCCTCGATGCACACGGCCGCCTCTTGCGCCGGGAGGCGCCGGGAAGATCAGCTGCGCGAGCTGGTTCTCAAAACCCCCCCTTTGCCATCCCCCCTTTCGCCCGGCCCGAGAGAGGCCAGCGCCCAGTCTTCAGTCGGGCCCGTCTGTCTACAGGAGGAATATCCCAAAATAGTACAAAACATTCACTGGGGTCGATTTTCTGACTATGTTTGTTCGTGTTTGGCGTATTTTTTAAAAAACTTCTTAAATTGGTTCTTCCAAACTTCGCCTGTAGGGGGACACGCCCGACCTAAGCCCAGCCCCAGAGGGGAGGCGGCGGAGGGCCAGCGGCCGTGGGGCGGAGGCGCGGCTCGGCGCCAGCGGGAGCTCGGCGGAGGCTCGGCGGCGGCTCGGCGGCGGCTCGGCGGGGGCTCGGCGGGTGCTCGGCGGGGGCTCGGGGGGTCGGAGGAACGGAGCGCCCTGCGACCACTTGCGAGCCCTACCCCTGCGCCTCCGGCGGGCTCGGCGCGGGCGCTTCTCCTCCTGCGCCTCCCTCGATTCTCCTCCTCCTCCTCCTCCTCCTCCTCCTCCTCCTCCTCCTCCTCCTCCTCCTCCTCCTCCTCCTCCTCCTCCTCTTGGGAGGTCGGCGGAAGCGGCGGAAGCGCGGCGGAGGCAGAGGGTGGGGGCCCGAGAGAGTTGCCCGCGAGGGAACAGGCACACTGGCCATGATCAGGATGTCGCAGGATCTTGTCGACGCCGATCGCGGTCACGGTCCCTGCCGGCCGTCGCCGACTCGCGGGGATGGTCCACGAATTGTCGCTGACCGAGGCGGACGGTGACCGAGGATCGACCCGACGTTCCGCGTTCAGTTGCGGTCACGGTCTCCGGTTTCTTCCCGTCCATGCCCCTGTGTCTGGGCTCGGGGTTGCTGGAGCGGGCCGCCTGGTTGTAGGTTGCGGGGGTGTTCGGATTGTGCACTCATTGACCCAGGAGCATGTCCTGTTGTGAGGGCCGCATCGTGGGCAAGGGTGTCGTGTCGCCAGCAGCTCTGGGCCCTCGTCTGCAAAACAAGCTGCAGCAGGCCGCAGCGGCTGCTGTGGCAACGGGATGCCAGTGCTGTCGCTAATCATCGAAGCAACACAACAGGGCAAGAACGGGAAGCGCCGCATTGCAAGCGATCTTTACATATTGGAAAGGGCGTGTTCTACCTCTGCTGGCGGAAAACTGAGGGGGGGGTCACTACCGGTTCGAACCCCTCCCCCCCCCCCCTCCGGAAAACCTGGGGGGGTCACTACCGGTTCGAACCCCTCCCCCGCCCCCAGTTCATAATGAAAAGGGGGGGTCACTACCGGTTCGAACCCCTTCCCCCCCCCTCTCGAAAAACGGGGGGGGTCACTACCGGTTCGAACTCCCCCCCCCCTCCCCCCTCGAAAACCGAGTGGGGGTGCGGACAGTGGTGGGAACGGTGTTGGTAGGGACAGTGGTGAGGGGACAGCGGGACAGTGGTGGGGACAGTGGGACAGTGGGACAGTGGTGGGGATGGTAGTGGTGGGGACAGTGGTGGGGACAATGGTGGGAACAGGGGGGACAGTGGACAGTGGTGGGGACGGTGGTGGTGGGGACAGTGGTGTGGGGACAGTGGGAATGAGGTGGAAACAGTGGGACAGTGGAGGGTACAATGGTGGTGGGGACAGTGGTGAAGGCGGTGGCGAGGACGGCGGTGGGACAATGGGACAGAGGTACAGTGGGGACAGTGGTGGGGACAGTGGGGACAGTGGTGGGAACAGTGGGACAGCTCAGTGGGACAGCGGAGAGTCAGTGGGACAGTGGGGACAGTGGGGATAGTCGGGCAGTGGTTGGGGCCGTGGAGACAGTGGGGAGAGTGGAACCGTGGTGGGAACAGTGGTGGGGACAGCGGGGACAGTGCGACAGTGGTGGGGGCACTGGTGGGGACAGTAGGGACGGTGGTGGAACCAGTGGGGACAGTGGTGGTGAGGACAGTGG
>CAUYUJ010021614.1:487779-562779 GCA_963575745.1 Prorocentrum cordatum
CTGATGGCCCCGCAAGGGGGGCAGTGGATATGTTTGCCAGCATGCACACCCAACGTGTCGGGTTTGTGCGTTCAGTATGCAAGTTCTGTGATGAGAGCTATGTGGTGTCATCTATGTGGTGGACGCTAGTTGGTGCAAGCTATGTGGCGCAAGCTACGTCTGTGGTGCAGCCTGTGTGGTACAATTCACCAAGTTGCATCCGCGCGGTACCACCTCCCATGCTGGAGCAAACCTCCCACCCACCCGTCCGCAACCTGGTGGGAATTCTCAAGAGGGCATGATTGAAGATACTTATCGAACTTTGCTTTCACATCTCAGCGCAGTGACGCGCGGCCCCTTCTCATGCAGATCCACCACTCGGGTGGGCGAGTGATGGTGGTGGCGACGACGTCGGCGACAAAGACTATGAGATTATGATTCTGGTGGTGATGCTGGTGATGGTGATGGTGATGCTGATACTGAGGGTGGTCGTGGCGATGATGGCGACGGCGACAACACTGTTAATAGCTATGACGATGATGATAACATCCAGCTGAACATACTGACGAGTGTCTCCTTCCAGCTCTTGACGATGCTGATGACGATGGTGCGCTTGCGGATGATGGTAACGCTGAAGATGAAGATGAATATGACTATACTGATACTGATGAGGATGGTGCTGCTCTGATGGCGATTTGTTCCTCGGCATCAGGGCCAAACTGTTGAGCAACATGTGAAGTCATCCGTCGCACAGAGCTCGATTGCTTCCTAAAGAGCTCGATAGGAGCCGTGCTTCACGGGGTGCTGCACACATGTGCGCGCGGTCCAGGGACAATTGTGGACAGCTGGCGATGCCCGCGTTGCATGCTGAGCGTTGGGAGGATCGGAGGTTGGAGAAGAGACCGTGGCTCAGGCTGGCCATGCAAGCCCCGTCGTGAGGCCAAGTATTTCGATTTCGTCCAGGGGGGGAAACATGCTTGCATCTGGATAGCTCTCAGCTTCAAGAGCTGATCGTGTGGGCCCTCGGGCCCTTCAAGATGGGCTGACCCCGAGTCGGCAGCTGCTGGGCCGCCTGGTCCAGTCGCAAGGAATGACGCTGCAGAGTCTGGCTGTGCCAGCCCTGCCGACCCCGAGTCTGCTGGCCCAGACAAGAAGACAGAACAAGCTGAGACTGGCGGCGCACGCCCTACGGCATGCTCCAGCTCTGATTCTTCTAGGGCTGGCGGCGCACGCCCTGCGGCATGCTCCTGCTCTGAATCTGCTGAGACTGGCAACGCACGCCCTGCCACCCTCGAGTCGGCTAGCCCAGACAAGAAGCCAGAACAAGCTGAGACTGGCGGCGCACGCCCTGTGGCATGCTCCAGCTCTGAATCTTCTGGGGCTGGCGGCGCACGCCGTGCGGCGTGCTCCAGCTCTGAGTATTCTGGGACTGGCTGCGCACGTCCTGCCGACCCCGAGTCGGCAGCTGCTGGGGGTCTGGCCTAGAAGCGAAGACAAAAGCTGCTGAGACTGGCGGCGCACGCCCTTCGGCACGTTCCTTCGTCGTAGTGCCTCCTGTGGGACTGCTCCGCTCCGTAACGCATGATGTCGGCGAAGGGCTCGTCGTAGTGCCTCATGCGGGACAGCTCCACTCCGTAGCGCATGATGTCGACGTAGGGCTCGTCGTAGTGCCTCCGGTGGTACTGTGCACTCCGTAACGCATGATGTCGGCGAAGGGCTCGTCGTAGTGCCTCTCGTGGTATTGCTCCGCCCCAGCGATGTTGGCAACGTCATCCTTGAGTGTGCCCCCCCGGAGCCTCGTCCATGAGCTTCGTGCGCGGCTCGTGCTCCGCCTTCAGGTTCTCCTTCTGTGACTTCTCGGACTCCTTCTGCGTGAGCACGAACTGCGCGGACCGAAAGTGCAACACGATGCGCACGTTGCCGTCGTCGCAGCCGTGGTACCCAACGGTGTACACGATGTTGGACTGCTCTCCGTTGGCGGCACAAGTGAAGTAGTAGCTCCCTTTGACAGTATTCAAGAAGATGCGCGCCTCGCCATCGTCGCAGCGGTGGCACTGGGAGTGATACTCGACTTTGGACTTCACTCGGCATGTTGCGCAGGCGAGGTGGTAGTTTCCCATGACGATGACAACCCGACCCTTGGTTTCGATCTTGTGGTTGTCGTACACCTTCTCGTCTTGGTTGCGCCGCACCACTGCCAAGAACTTCGTAAGCAGCTCGTACTCCGCCTTTACCCCCACCAGCGTTCTCTTCTCGGCGCCGTCGAGCTGCTGGAGCTGCTGCTCGATGTGCTCGTTGGATGTGTGGCGCATAAGCAGCGGCTTGTAGGCGGCGCGCCCAGCCAGATCAGGATGAATATGCTAAACAGCGTCGCCCAATGCAGCGCCCAGGACTTACGGGCGCGGTGGCAGAAGGCACGGCAGCGCAGACAGCATCCGACTTGTTCATCAGCTTACGCGGCGCCTTGGCGCACGCATGAATCACTCAGGCGCGGTCGACGGTGCACGTGGCGCCCTTGCAGCGAGCACGGAAACCCACGAACCTCCAAGTGCGAAGACCGAGGGGCCAACCATTGACTGCGTGGACACGCGCCTAATGGCAAGGCAGTGGTGCGTCTGATCGATGCGCGCTGCAAGTCGCATCGCTTGCAAGTCATTCCAGCTACTCAGCTGAGAGGCTGGCAGCCGCTCGTGATCCTGAGGACTGCTACCCTACCATCGTTGCGCTACATGAGTGCGTAGCTGGACCCCTAACATCCGCTCGAAAAAGAACATTTTGGGTGTTTGGGTATTACAGCCATCCTTGCCGTGGACGCTGAGTCGGTCTTTAAATCTTTGCCATGCGTGGACTTGAAGGAGCCGACCGACTGCGCCCTGCTGGGGCGCGCCAGTTGGATGAGACAAATGATGAACCGAGGTGTCGTTCATAGCGTGCAGTGGTGTGATGCACGGGACATACCCGCTGATGGTCATGCCACGGGGTGCATCCATCGGGCATTACTGCTGAAAGCTATGGAGGGCAATCGGTCCTTCAACTGTGACGTAAAGAAGCACGTGCCTCACCGAGACAAGAAAGGGACAGCACTATCATAAGGGTGCCCTACTCAGGGCTAGCGGATAGGCACGAGGATGACCAGTCAAACGCGCGCACATAGTTATCCTTGCCCGGTCACGGGCCCTTATACCTACAGATCATGCGACAGTCCGGACACGGGCCTAAGCCTTTCAGTTCTTGAGGGTATCGGACCGCCGATTCATATCCTTTCACATGCCGCGCGCTTTGGCGGCTGGCTTTTTGCCAGCCGTTCCCTTTAATCCTCTGCGGATGGTCGCGCAGTCTCGCGTGTGACCATCCGTAGTTATTTGCGGCTGAACAGGGAGGGGGTGCCCTTGCTCGGCCATGATACACTGCGTTGTTTTTCACTTACTTGCCTGCGCACTGGTGAAAATGTTGAAGCACAACCTTCCCATCAGTCTTCTGTACTTGGAATAATTGTTTTGAACTTGGATCTAGCGTTCGGGCTCTCCCTTCCTTTTTTCACACGATATTTGAGTTATTTGCGAACGCTATATCCGGCCTTGCCTTGGTTCAATCGTGCGCTGTCTTGTGCGCCAGTAGCACGACTGAGTGCGACTCGATCTGGATCGTTGTATCGGACAAAAGGCCACGTCTATCTATGATCCGCCGCTATCTCATGGCTGATATCTTACTTTTCGTCTTGATTGCCATCGAAGGATAAGCTGTGGGGTGCATCGATGTGTGGCCGACGTTATCATGAGATCAGTGTTCTCAGTTTATGACCTCGTGGTCAAGCCCTCAACCCTTACTTCTCGCTGCCTCTTGGGGCCTCGTGGGGTATCTTCTGGGCCTCTTGTGTGCCTTTCGGGCGCGTGTTGTTGGGACCTCGGGGCGGCCTCTTGGAGCCTTCTGGGGGCTTGTTTCTCGGGGCACAAACATCGGACGTTCGGTTTGTGGTTCCCTGCTCGGGCCTTGCTTGGGGCCGTCTTGAGGCCGTCTTGGACCATCGCGAGCGCTTCTTGCGCCATATCGGAGCCCTCTTGGGCCGTTTTGGGGCCCTCTTGGAGGCGTCTTGGGCTGTCTTGGGGCGGTTTTGGGAGCTTCTTGGGCCGCCCTTGGAGCGTCGGAAAACAGAAAATACGATAAGGCCAAAATCCTTTCGATACCTTCTTGTCAAATCAGCGATTTTGACTTCTTGTCAAATCAGCGATTTTGACGTTTCGGGGCTCTTTCGGGGGGCCTGTTGGAGCACTCTTGCGGCATCTTTGGGCCCACTTGGGCCGTCTTGGAACCGTATCCGGGCGCCTTGGAGCACTCTTGGCTTTGGGCATGCGAACCTGGCGTAATTTGCAAAACGTTTATAGCTCCGGGGACGCGACCATTGCGTAGTTTTCGAACGACTCCTGCCTCGGGGACGCAGTTTACAAGGGTTTGTGGTTTCGGGGGCGCGAGTTTCATGTATTTGTGCGTGTCCCACGCCCCGTATGAATTGAGAAAACGCGATCTGGGCGTGGTAGCCGGGTCCGTAGGGCCCCCCCTTTGCGCGGACAGTGACCATTTGCAATAGGAAGCAGGGAGTGGAATTATCACGATTGGATTTGTGGAACCTGCAATTGCAGCAGGGAGCAGCAACCCTAAGCCTCGCAGCCTGAAGGGTCGGCGGACTTGTAAGGACAAGAAATGGAGGGAGGGTGAGCAGGTGGGAGCAGGTGGGGGGTGCTGCCCTGCGCTCGCGCTGAGACGCCGTGCTTCGCGGGCGTGCGGCGAAGCACGGCGTTTCAGCGCGAGCGCAGCAGGAGGACGCCGACGGCGACGACGACGACGCTGACGACGACCCTTCCTTCTCTCGCTCCCCCATCGCGCCTCGCGCTCCTGCCTGCCCCCCTCCCCCCACACGCGCGGGATCTCGCGGGGGGGGGGAGGAGGAGGGGGCCGCCGCCGCCCCCGCCCCCGCCCCCGCCGCAGCCGTCGTCGTCGTCGTCGTCGTCGTCGTCGTCGTCGTCGTCGTCGTCGTCGTCGTCATCGTCGTCGTCGTCGTCGTCGTCGTCGTCGCTGCCGACGTCGCCGCCGCCGCCGCGCCCCTGTCCGCGCGGTTCTTGTCGCCGACTTCTCGTTGCCGCCATCTGGGCGGCCGCGTGCGGGCGGTCGCGCGCAGGCGGGGCGCCAAGACGCGTCATCGCTGTCCGCGGGGCCCGCGCTGGAGCGTGGCATCGGGAAGGTGCATTTCGGCGGCGTGGAGTCGGTGTGCGAGATATCGCCCATCTCCAGCGCTTCCTCGCAGGCCGCGGGCCTGATCTCGGAAAGCAGAACATGCACATGTGTATAGCGAATACTATTACTTATACATATGTGGCAGATCCTGTGCCTTTTGGCCAGGGGTGGGGCCTCCCCCCGTATGTGGGTCCGAGACCTCCCGAGAGCGCTCCAGGATCATCCACGATTCTGCCTAAACGGCCCAAGAGATCTCCAGGACACCGCCGAGACAGCCCAAGCCTGCTTCAAGACGGCCTCAGACCGCCTCTCGACGGTTCAAGAAGCCCCCATCAGGGCCCCAGAGAGCCCCCAGGGGCCAACCTGGAGGCCCTCCAGAGCCAAACATACGTGATATAACAACATAAGGGACATCCGTGGTTTGGGACTTTTGCCTCCGATGTATTTCCGAGGCGTCAACATAGCCCACATGACGCCCGAACGATTTCCCAACGACGTTCCCGAAAACGTCTCCAACATACGTAGGCGCTTACCAAGAAACTCACCCAAAGGGCCATTACAGCCCCCACAGGCTCCCAACGGCCCACGCGGCCCCCAGGAGAGCCCAAGAGAGTCCGAAGGGGCGCCCTAGGAGGGCTGTGGAAGTTTGACACACCTGAGGGTAATCAACGATTGTGGCATTCTTCGCTTTTCGCTTCCTATATCCTTCCGAGGCCTCAACCTACTTAGCCTCGAAGACGGTTCCATGATGCCCCCAAGAGGCGCCCAAAGGTGCCCCCGGCGCCCCAAAGAGGCCCCATGGTTGCCGAGGAAGCTCCCACGAGGCTCGCGAAGATAGCTCCTGGGAGCCCGCAGAGAGGCTCCCAGACGGCCCCCAAGTGGCAACACCAGGTTATATAAAGGCTAGCCAGCGCGGACCCCAACCAGCGCTTCCTTGCAGTGGGGGGGGTGGCATATGTGCGGTGTAACAGGCAAGCTATGTGATGGAAGCTATGTGGTGAATTTTAAGTATATGGTGTGAACTACGGGGTCGAAAAGCTATGCGGTGCAAGCTATGTCGTGTAAGCTAGGTGGTGAGAACTGGAGTGAAAGCTATGGGGTGTACTCGACCTTGTAGAACTTGATGTCGTCAATTCCACTGCTCGCGCCATCATCCCATCCTTCCGCCCGCAACTGCTTTTGCACAACCCATGCGGCCGCGATTTCGGTGACTATTTGGGACTGGTTGGCGCAGAAGGGGCTCCTGATGGGGAGGAGGGGTAGGGGGCAGGAGACAGATGTGGGAGGTGATGAGGGCAGGATGCGGTGAGCATTGTCGAGAGATGGCATGGGATTGACTGTGGCTCTGGGGTCAGAGGCGTTGACGAAGGGCGGGAGCGGTGAGTGGGTTGAGGATGGGCGGGGTGAGAAACGCGAGATGGCGAGGGTGCCAGTGGGGGCCGCCTCGGCTGTGCGAGCGCACGTAGCGCGCAGAGGGGCCAGCCGATGTCGCGCAACCGATGCGGCCGCGATTGCGCTTATCAACGGGGACTTCAGCGAGTCTCAAAGGCCGCGCTGGCGCCCTGGAACTTCAGTGCGGGTCTCTGATTCGGGCGGGCGCAGTATCATGATGACTTTCGACAGCGGTGGCAACGATGGTGACGCGTTGGGTCCAAATTCGGCATGTGCGCTTGAGGACTTTCAGTCGGTTCCTGCAAGGGAACATGCACTGTCTGGATACGCGAGTGCGTGCATCGTTATAGTTTCACATGGACAGAGGGCGTCAATGCCTTGTTGGACCGGGGCAGTCTGCTTTCATATGCGTTGAAGTATGACGCAACATTGCGTGGAACGGATGATCTACGTGCTGTGCGAACCCTTTCCAAAGCTCCACAGTTTTTTTGGGGGGAGGATGGCCATCAGTGGAAAACCTCTTGGGTCACGAAAGCTTTTTGAGAGATTTCTTGCGGGCTTTGGGGGCGTCCTGGGCGCGTTTGGGGGTCTCTGGAAGCTTTCTCGGGCCACCTTGCTGTGAATCACAGTCTCCCTCGACGACCGGGTCACGATTTAGATTGCTTCGGGGAGCTGCTAGCTGCTTGGGACCATTCTGCGATGTCAGGGAGCTCTCTTCCGGCCCTGTTGGGCCGTCTTGGGGCTTCGTTGGACTGTTTGCAGTCTCTCTTGGACAGTTTGGGTACAGTTTTCGTGTTTTTTTGGATGGCCTGGGATGCCTGGAAGATTGAAGAAACGAGTATCCAACAATCATAGAAACGCCATCTGATAAGTATTTGTTGTTTTG
Source organism: Prorocentrum cordatum (assembly GCA_963575745.1). Taxonomy (NCBI): domain Eukaryota; class Dinophyceae; order Prorocentrales; family Prorocentraceae; genus Prorocentrum; species Prorocentrum cordatum. Next base: position 495,266 of record CAUYUJ010021614.1, read on the forward strand.
CGTTTGAAGGACCTATTGGAGGTGTTATTAGAGCCTCCGTTGGGGGACCGCTTTGCGCTCTCGCGGGGCCGTTTGGCCACTTTCCTGACCGCTTGGGGCCCCTTTCCGAAGGCCAGCCGGGCGGTGCAGGAAGCCCAGAAAGCCGAGGGGGCGCCCTGCATTGGGGGCCCATGAGTTCAGGGAGGCTCAAATTCGTTAGGGGGGACCGGGGTCCGAGTGCGCTACGGGGGCATTCCTTCCATGGTCCCAAACCTCGCGCACACATAATTATATTACATTTATCTTCATATATGTCGTTCTTTGAAGTTAATTGTGCCTCGCCTCTTTTGAGCACGACCGTCTGAACACTTGTGCTCAAGTCTTTCGGCAGGAGCCACGTTCGCGCATGCCCGCTCTCGTGGATTTGGTCGGGGTCGGCGCGCGCCTCGCCGAGCTCTGGCTGCTGCGAGGGCCCGCCTGCCCGGCCTGCCCGCCGTGCCCGTCGCAGGCCTGCACGCTGACGTGCAGCGGGCCGGCGACGAGCCTCACCGAGGCCTTCGACGAGCGCCCGCCCGCTGGCGGGCCGGGGTGGCTGGCTCTGGGGCTGGCCGCTGCGCTGGGGGCCGCGCTGACGTGGGCTGTGGGCCGACGGACGCCACCGGTGATCCCCGCGCGGGCCGAGCCGAAGCCGCTGGCGCCGCCGCCGGCCGCCGCGCCCTTCACCACGGGGCCCGTGACCCCGAGCCAGCGCGCCCAGCGGGCGTGACGGCGCCATGGCGCGCGTCACTCCTCTCGACCTGCCCGAGCCGCAGGTGCTGGTGGACTACCCGGACGACGCGGCGGGGCTGAGGTGGCATCACAGGCTGCTTCTGGTCCAGAGCCCCACCGCGGGCGTGTGGATCGCCAGCACTCCCGACTATTCGGTTCAGAGGCTCGACTTGAACACACACACACACACACACACACACACACACACACACACACACACACACACACACACACACACACACACACACACACACACACACACACACACACACACACACACACACACACACACACACACACACACACACACACACACACACACACACACACACACACACACACACACACACACACACACACACACACACACACACACACACACACACACACACACACACACACACACACACACACACACACACACACACACACACACACACACACACACACACACACACACACACACACACACACACACACACACACACACACACACACACACACACACACACACACACACACACACACACACACACACACAACACACACACACACACACACACACACACACACACACACACACACACACACACACACACACACACACACACACACCACACACACACACACACACACACACACACACACACACACACACACACACACACACACACACACACACACACACACACACACACACACACACACACACACACACACACACACACACACACACACACACACACACACACACACACACACACACACACACACACACACACACACACACACACACACACACACACACACACACACACACACACACACACACACACACACACACACACACACACACACACACACACACACACACACACACACACACACACACACACACACACACACACACACACACACACACACACACACACACACACACACACACACACACACACACACACACACACACACACACACACACACACACACACACACACACACACACACACACACACACACACACACACACACACACACACACACACACACACACACACACACACACACACACACACACACACCGCATGGTGGCGCTTGGGCGCAACTGCGCCTTCCCCGCCGCTCACTGGAACGAGAGCTACATCTTCGACAACCCTGTGCCTGCCGCCGACCTGACGCGGATTCGGCAGCAGGCGGCCTCACTCGGCCTTGTACTTGGGCAGGCCGCCCCAGCAGGCCCAGCCGTCGGAGGTGACGCAGGTGTGTGGAGAGTCGCCGATCCCTCGGCCCGCAGCTTCGGGGACGAGGTGCACCCCGCCTCCTTCATCACGCCGGGTGCTCCTGGCGACGAGGACTACCTCAGCGGGTTGGTGCTGATCGACAACTGCTGGACCTTCTGTCAGCGCGTATCGGACTCCGATGGGGAGGCCTGGGAACGCGCGCTCGTATCGGGCCACAAGAGAGACGCGCGGATCACAGGTGATGTGAGGGATCCGGTCAGCGGCCAACGCTTCATCTCGTTCGTCGAGTCGCTGGGCTTGCAGCACACCGCGCCCGAGCCGCCCTTTCCGTTGGGGGGCCAGAGGGTCACGCACGAGTGCATGCGCACGCTGCGGGCTACGGGCATGGAGTGGGTCACCCACCACCTGGACTTCGTCCTCAAGTCAGGCGTCTCCCCGAACAGTAATATTACGCGCTGCCACCGTCGCCTCACCGACGCCCTACACGCCTTCCAGCAGCAGGACATGCTGAACCTGCCCAGCCTCGCGGGGGCCGAGGTCCTTGTGCGCTACTTGGTCCAGATCGAGATGGCGGTCGCCCGCAACCCTCGGAACCCTGACTTCCTTGACCTCGACGCGGTGGTCGCCTCGGCTGTCAACGAGTTTGGCGGCCTGGTCCTTCCCGAGTACTCGAAGTACATTGCGCAGATCCAGAAGGACGAGGCCTTCACGTTAAAGCAGCAGCGGCAGTGGCGCGAGGGGCAGGTCTCTCGCAGCCGCGGCCGGGGCTCAGGCGGATGGGAGGACGGCGGCGGCGGCGGCGGTGGTGACGGAGACGGTGGAGGCAGTGGCCGCGGCCGAGGCCGCGGGCGTGGGCGTGGCGGCGGACGAGGACGCGGCGGTCGGGGCGACGCCTCGGCCGCCGCGGAGGGATGACTCCTGTCGCGCGGGCTGCGGAGAGGCGGCGCTCACCCCGGCGTCGCTCGGCCCATGCGCCTTCCGCGGTCCGCTTCTCTGGGGGCCGCGCGCGAGGCCCTGCCGCCGAAGGGGCTCCTCGCTTTTTGACGGGTCGCGCTCACGGCGACCCCTTCCCTCTGCCGCTGCTGGGCAGATCGACGCCAGCGGGGGTGCCGCCACTTGGGCTCTCGCGCGGCGTGCGGCGGCGGTGCAACCAGGCGATCATGGCGTTGAACGACCTGGACGCACCGCTGGCGGCTGCGAGGCGTCTCGCCTCGGCCCATCCTGCGAACGCCGCCCGGGCATCAATTTTGCAGCGCATTCATCAGCGAGTGGGCGCTTTCGGCGACCCCCTCGGCGTGGGCGGTGATGAAGCGCTCCTCTCCATTTTGAAGTCTAAGGGCGTCTACAGCGGCAGGCCGACGCCAGTTCGACCTTATGAGCCGCACCTCCTGAAGATTCTCGACAGCGGCATCCGCCCGCTGCCCATCCGCTCGCTGGTGCCAGTCTCTATGCTCCCGCTCATCAACGAGCCCGAGAACTTCATCTTCCGCTTCCAGTCGGTGCTGGATGGCATGGTCGAGTCTGGTGAGCTGCCGCCCGTCTACCTTTTCTGGGACGTCAACCTGCGGCGGGACCCTGCCCTGCGGCTCGACCTGTTTAAGAATTTCATGCGCATCGGCCTCGTCGGAGTGCGTGCGCGATGCCGCGCCCGCGCCAGCGTCTTCTTCGTCGGCAAGAAGGACGGCTCGCTGCGCATGGTCATCGACGGCCGCGAGCCCTCGAGCATGCACCGCCGCCCTCCGCGGACCGAGCTGGGCTCCGCCGCGGCCCTCAGTGGCCTCTGCCTCGACTCGAACCTGCTGAACGCCAGCGACGACGGCTGCCGCGGGGCCAGCGCGGACCTTCGCCAGGGCTTCTACCAGATGCAGTGGCTCGAGATCGGCAGCTGGTTCTGCTTCGACTTCCCGATGGCCACTCGCAACTTCGACACCGACTGCGTCTGCGACGAGGTGAGCCAGACCTACATACAGGTGGAGCCCGATACCATCGTGTACCCGTGCTTCCAGGGGCTCGCCATGGGCTGGAGCTGGTCGCTCCACATCTGCAACGGCATCACCGAGGACGTCACTCGCATCGGCACCAGCCAGGCCCTGCGCATCCCGCCCGACAGCGTCAGGATCGTTTCCGATCGTGCCCCCAGCGCGCGGCTCGCCTCTGGCCAACTGGCTGGCTCCTCGTATGTCGACAACTCAAACGTCGTGGGCTCGCCTCGCAGTCTGGTCAACGCGGCGCTCGAGGGCATTTTGCGCGAGTTTCAGAGGCGGGGGCCCTCCTATCACGAGGTCTGCTACGCGACGCAGGACTTCGTGTGCTGCGGTGTGCGGTTCGACTTCGCAGCAGGTCGGGCAGTCCCGCAACGCGAGTGCGGCTGGCGATTCCATCGGGCGGTGACGGCCCTGCTGGATCGTGGCGGCTGCACGCCGGGCGCTATGGAGGTTCTGCTGGGCCACGTCGTGCACCACTTCATGCTCCTGAGGCCCGCTCTATCGGTCCTGTGCTCGCTGTGCCGCATCGTCTACTCTTCCCACGATTACTGCAGGTTCGACGTCGAGCAACTGCGCGAGCTCAACCTCGTGAAGGCCTTGATCCCGCTAGCCGGCGTCGATCTCGGGGCGCCCTGGCATCCCTGGCCCTACTGCTCGGGCGCCAGTCTTTAGGGCTACGCCGTGGTCACGTCCCGTTTCGACGCAGACGAGCTGATGGACGTCGGCGCGTGCCGCGAGCGCTGGCGTTTCCTGGCCGTTGATCGCTACGCTGACGACCCTGGTGACCCTCCTGGCTTTGAGGTCGCCGTGCAGTCAGGCTTCGCCGCGGGCGCGGACGACGACAGCCTCTTCGCAGGCTTGGGGCGGCCGCCGCCGGGGCGCGGGGCCTCGCGGCGACGCCGCCCGGCCAGGATCGAGGTTGAGACAGCGGCAGCCGCTGCCGGCGGCGGCGCCGTCCCAGCGCTGCCCGACTCGGCGCTCGCGGCGCACCGGTGGCTGCTCGTCGTGCGTGGCCCCTTCCTCTTCCCAGCCCCGATCCACGTGCTGGAGGGCCGGGCGACCCTCCTGGGGCTCAGGCGCGCCACTCGGTCGGTGGCCGCTCACGGATGCCGCGTCCTCTCCATAGGGGACAATCTCTCATCCAAGATGGCGTTCGAGAAGGGCAGATGTGCCAACCCAGTCCTGCGCCAGCTGGCCTGCCAGTCCGCAGCTCGGCAGCTCGCCACTGGAGTCCAGCACTACCACCGCTACTCCGAGAGCAAGCGGAACCCCACCGACCACGACTCCAGAGCGGCGGACCGGTTCGAGTTGGCGCCCGGCCAGACGCAGCGAGGCCCAGAAGTTATCCCACAGCCCCAGAAGCGCCGGCAGCTTTTTACATATTTTGTTGCGTCCACAGCTTTAAGTTGCAGCAATGTTCTAGCACAGTTTTTTTCTTGTAGCACCGCTTTTTTCTAAGTAATTGGCTGCCGCAGCTTTGTGTTTGTGTTTTTGTTGTTTTATGGCGTGTGCGCAAGTGCTTCCATTCTTTATGATTATATACACGTGCGCAGTATATATACGCGTGCAAATGCATGACTGATTTGCACACATAAACATATATATATATATATATATATATATATATATATGTACGCATGCATGCATGCGCGTACGCGCGCATCGTGGCTGTACTCCCCATCTACCTCTTTCTGTACATATATAGGTGTATGCGTACATATGTGTACATGTACACAGTACGTATATGTGTGTATGTATGCATGCATGCATGCATGTAAGTATGCATGCACGCGTGCATACATGTGTGTATGCAGATATGTATGCATGTATGGTATGTATGTATGTACACATGCATACGTACACACATATATATATATATATACATAACAGATCGTTGAGAGCGATCAGATCCAGACACCGACCGAGGAGGAGGAGGAGGAGGAAAAGGAAGATGAGGAGGAGGCACACCCGTTTCTCTCTCTCTCTCTCTCTCTGTCCCCCTCTTTTTCCCTCTCTCGTTCCTCGTTATGTCTCTCTTTTGTTATGTGTGTGTGTCTCTCTCTCTCTCTCTTTCTCTCTCTCTCTCTCTCTCTTTCTATTTTATTTCAGCTGAACGGGTGACAGAACGTGCCGCCGAGATCCCGCCGCGCCATGCCTGCGCCCCCTGGGTGGGGCTCAGGCGACATTAATTAAGTAAGAAACTTGCTTGACCTCAAACGGCCCCATGGAGGAGCAGGGAGGAGAGAACAACATGTGTAGATTTCAAATTCATGGTCGATTGGCTATGGGAACACGCATGCCTTATGGAGCAGACGGAGGAGGCGGGGACAGGCGCACATATGCCAAAACACCGAGGGCCGTGAATCGGCGGTACAGTCGGACCTAGGCCAGAAGAACAGCCCCGCGAACATGGGGCCCTCGGCCAACACAAACTGAACATCTCATGGTACCTTCCCCAGGATGCACACGAGCATCCAACGGAGGCGGCCCATCCGAACCGGCCTCGATCGCATACCTCGGTCCGACTGCATTGGCCGCTCGGGCGGCGGCCCCTGGCGCTGCCAGGGCATGCAGAACTCAAATTCAGAACGTGAAACCAGGCCTCGAACATCCTCATCTTCCTTATCCTCCACATCCTCACCCCCCTCATCTTCCTTATCCTCCACATCCTCCTGAGGCGCCCGAACTGCGCCTATCCTTGGCCGCTCGGGCGGCGGCCCCTGGCGCTGCCAGGGCATGCAGAACTCAAATTCGGAACGTGAAACCATGCCTCGAACATCCTCATCTTCCTTATCCTCCACATCCTCACCCCCCTCATCTTCCTTATCCTCCACATCCTCCTGATGCGCCCGAACTGCGCCTATCCGAGGCTGCCTGGTCGTGGCAGCCGAGCTCTCAGTCGCTGAGCTTCATGTCAGCAGCCTCCCTCGCCCTCGCCGTTCAAAGGCCAGGAGGCGGAGAAGGGGCGGGGCGGGGCAGAATTGGAGGCCTGGACTGGGCACCAACACCAACGCAGAGGTTTTCTTCCATAGGGGGAAGATGATCCTAGATTTCGGTTTTGGTGGTAATAGTTCGGTCACCTTGGAAGTCAGAGTCGCACCGCCATCACCGAGATCGGGATATTCTTCCCTCGTTTGAAACATGCCGCCGATATCGGCGTCGGCGTCAACCTCTAGGCGTGCGAGAGAAGATGAGGACCAGGAGGAGAGGAGGGGAGAACAGATGCTGCGAACGACGAGGGGTAGAGAAACATGAGGAGCGTGGGAGGGTAAAGGCGAGGATGGGAAATACAAACTGATCGGCACGATGAGAAAACGAAAATCATTAGCTCGAGAACCAAACTTCTTGCATGACAAATCCTGGCCTGACCCCCCCCGTTTCCCGCCTGAACCTCTGGTGCTCCCGCTGGCGCTGCTGAAGATGAGGTCGCCGTGCGGGTCCTGGCTGCAAGCCCCTCTCCAATCTGTGGAGATGGGCTCCAGCCCAACGGGGGGGGGGGGGCGGGTGGGCGAGGGCGACGGTGTCGGGGAACGAGGAGGAGGAGGAATAATGAACATGCCTGGAGGGTGGCGAAACCCTTCGAGGAGAAGACTGCGATCTCCTGCTTGCCCGATCCTCCTCGCCGACCCCCCCTGCGGGTCCAGAACGCGTCGAGGCCCGCTTGGGAGTCGGCCAGCTTCTTGTCCGAAGCCACGCGGTAAGCGCCTCAACGGCCGCTCTGGTCGCTCGAATCGGGGAATCGGATCGGATCGGCTTGCGCATCGAATATGACCGCATCGGCTCGGAGTCGGAATCGAATCGAGTCGGCGCGTCAGGATGCACGGACGCAGCACGCGTGCATCTTGCCGCATCGGATCGCCCGAACATATCGAATCGAATCGGGACGAGCGCATTTCAAGGCAGATCGCCCGAGCGCGAGAAACAGTGGCACGCATCCAAACTGGGGTTATTCTTAACCCCCGTGCCCGCTGCACACACTGGCACTGTTGCGATGGAGGGGGGGGGATCTGGCGGGGATGGATGGTCGAGGAGGGATGGGGCAGGGGGGGGCGCGGGAGGGCGGTGCGAAGTAAGGCGAAAAGGGGTCGAGGAGTGCAGGGGGTACAAGATCAGAAAGGAAGGAAGCACGCCTTTCCGAGCATCGTTCCAAGCGTTGAAGACCGCATCGCAGAACGTCGTATATCTCTTCCACAACAGTGCCAGCTTTTCGTTTCCCATATCAGTGAGCGGAACGTTCGCTCTTTGTAGCACTGGTGTTTGTTTTTTTTCTTTTCTAATTGATTGTGCACGTGCTGCGGTAACGTCGTATAGATGTGTCACCCTTTTGAAACGATTGGGGCAGACATGACTGCGCTCATGTACGTGTACATGCACTTGGGTTTGCAAACTGCCAGCAGCACGTCCATTGACGGGTGCTCAAGCAGGCGCGACTGAAATTCTTTCCAGAGTATCCACCACATTTTCCTCATAGATGCCAGCATGGCAAGCAATGCCACAACCTCAGCTGCAATATTTGTTTTATCTGCTGGCGAGTAGGCCTTCGCTGCCCCGAACGCTGGAGGGCGAGGGAGCGAGGGCGAGAGGGGATGGGGGGGGAAGGAGAGAGAGTCAGAGAGAGAGAGAGAGTAACGAGAGCGAGAGAGGGGGAGGGAGAGAGAGAGAGAGAGAGAGAGAGAGAGAACGAACGCGAGAGAGAGCGAGAGAGCGAGATAGAGAAACACACCAACAACAACACCATCAACCCACACAGACAACCACTAGAGGGGAAGAGGGGGGAACAAGGTGGCAATAACGAGGGAGAGTGAGAGAGAGAGAGAGGGTGAGAGAGGCTATTGATATGGGTCGGGGCATCGGGGCGACGAGCGGCGACGATTTCGGAATCTCAGACAGCATCGTAGAGGGGAGGGAAGGCCAGCCAGGGCAGGGCAGAGAGCAGGGCCTGCGCACCATGACATGCATACTCTCGACGCCACCTGACCAATATCGGTCTGCTACGTGGTCCCTCACGCGCCTGGTCATTCACACTCCCACCCCTTCCGCATCATCTCCGAATACATTGGCAGATGAACGTTGCGTTGAATTCTGTGAGAAGCGCATCCACGTCGTGCGTTCCACCTGGCGGCAAGGGGAGCAACGCCCACGCTGCGTACAAGTGGGATCGATGCCATGCCCGCTCCTATGTCCTGACCAAGCTACTCCAGATTTCGTAATAAGAGGGGGGTCTCATTTCGGTGGGGGGTCTCTTTCAGGCTATCGTGAAGGGCCCGGGGGGTCTGGGGACGATGTTTTGGAGGGTTCTCCCACGGGGGAGGTCTGAACTGGCTTGTCTTGGAGGGTCCAGACCCCCTCCCTTTTATTACGAAATCTGGAGTAACCAGTTCCGCCTCGACGATCTCTCTCTCACTCTGGCTTCATACCCTGATCCCGCAAACTGTCTAGAGGCGGAAGAGAAATCCACCGTACACGAAACGCAGCCCTTCTCCTTGACCCGCAGGATGCACATGCCCAGGTGGATCTGCATTTCCACCATGACAATATCCTGCCCGTTACCATGGACCGCGGGGGGGAAGGGGGGCAGTTAACTATTCGGTTCTGCGTTAACAGGGCAGCGGGCGACGAGGGAAGAGGGCGGCACAGGTAAGATTTGGCTGAGGGAGCAGCCGAACCCCTCGCAGTCCGAGGATGGGTGCGAGAAAGAGCTAGGCATCGCACTGCACATGCCCCTCCTCGTCCAATGCACGAGTCTTCGTAGCGCGCAGGCCGTGGCTGCCGAATGTCTCAGACATAATTCCAGTGCCGCAGCAAACCTGGCTACCAAAGAAACAATGGTTGAGACTGGAAGTGCGACCAAGTCTGAGCACGCTTGGTACTCCAGATTTCGCAATAAAGGGGGGGTCTCATTTAGGGGGGGGGCGGTCTCTTCCAGGCTATCTTGGAGGGCCTGGGGGGGTCTGGGGACGATGTTTTGGAGGGTTCTCCCACGAGGGGGGGGTCTGAAATGGCTTGTCTTGGAGGGTCCAGACCCCCTCCCTTGTATTGCGAAATCTGGAGTACACGAGCACGTGAAGTACGCGAGCCCGACCAATACATGCACCCCCGAGCATGCGAGACACACCCCAGTCGGAACACGCGGCACATGCGAGCGGTCGAGCGGCACGCACGGCGAGCAAACGCATGCAGAGATGCACGTTGTCAAGACAGCTGGGGACTTCGAAAAAATCAAGGTCTCGCTCTACACTGCCGAGCTGAGCAGAGACGAGTTTGGCGGCCTTCTTGAACCCCAGCCTCTGGGTAAAAGGCCTGACGCCGAATTCTTTGTAGATGTTACAGGCGGCCTGCTTGGCAAAGTCGGACACGCCCAACTCAGAACCCACATGTGAGGTCGAAATCCTCTGGTCCTCGGCCCGCCCATTGGTTGCGTGGCGAGGGAGAGCGGTACGCCCAAAGACAGCTGATCAAAACACGGCGGTGAGAAGCATTAGGACCTGCCGTCTAGGGGAAGGAAAGGGCACGGGAGTGGTGGGGGGACTTGCGATTGGGAAGAGGAGGAGGTAATTTGCGTGAATCGTTGCGAATTGGACGCAATGTATGCTTCCAGGGTGCGAAGGGTGGGGGGGGGGGAGTGCTCGAAACTCATTGCACGGCATCGCCTTGACAACATATTGGCCCACGCTGGCCACGTGGGAATCACACTGCGATTGGGACGCGATAGTATATATATATATATATATATATATATATATATAGATGTGTATATCTTTACACACATACATATGTCCAGGGGACGGGGAGTGGTGTGGGGTGGGAGTGCTCGAAACTCATTGCACGATCATCGGTTTCTGGTTGAACTTCATTGTCTCGAGATCTCAATTCATTTTGCGAACCTCGTGGGTCGTTGCGATTGGGACGGGTGCTTCCAGAGTGCGAGGGGTGGGGAGGAGGAGTGCTCGAAACTCATTGCGCGGCATCGCCTTGACTGCATCTCGTTTCCTGCTGGCCACTTGGGAATCACACCCGTGGAGATATCGCTGCGACTGGGACGCAATGGCGGAGGGCGAGGAGCGATGAGGGAGGGAGAGCGGAAACTCATTGCATGTCATCTCCTTGAACCCATCTTGGTCTCGAGGGGGTTGCTTCTCCTTGTAGCGTTGTCCCATGGCCGTAGCGGTCGGGGGCTTCGCCCTCCCACCCCTTCTTCCTGCTAAGAGCAACATGCAGATGTGAAAATGCAAGCCCGCAACAACACACTGCGCATGCATGCAGCAACCCTTCCCTCGGCCCCACGTCCTTCGAACATTTTCCCATATTTCCTGAATACCATTAGCCGAAAGCGAGACCTATGCACCGTTCTCGCAATAGAAGCTATTACACCGTTCATGTTTTCATCGTGATATGTCGTAAACTTCCTCGGGTTCCCTTTGGTGCGTACCTGTCCCGCTAGATGCCTAAACTGGTGGTGTTTGGGCATCATGTGGACTCCTGCTTTTTCGGCGTGAATGCAATGAAGGGCAGCCAGGCCTTCGAGATGATCGCACACTTCTGGGGGAAGTTTCCGGGGCTGTTCAGTGAGAATCGTATCCCAAGCCTTCAATGCATTCCCAGCCAGTCGTAAATCCCCAGCGCAGTCCGAGGGTGGTAAGTTTGAATGGTATTGATCCAGCAGGTCACACGTGAAAATCATCAGCCACTTCGTTTCTGCACCTTTTCGTAGACAATGATTGTTTAGTCTTATCGCCGATCATGCCTGGCGTGAGGTCGCCTACTTCTGTAATTTGATTGTGTTTCAAGTGTCGTTTTGTACGTTCTGCTTTGTACCAATCGTGCAAGATATTTTTCATGATGTGTAGGCCGTGTCTGACAGGGTCCTCTTGTCGAGTGGCTTGCGTTCCAAATGCGTCTGCTTCCAGAAGCTTCCACCACACATTCACGACCCAAGACTTGAACACGCCCAGATGACAACAGTGAAGTTCATCAATCGAGAACGTTGCCAAATCAATTCCCACGGATCTGTTCAGAATTGGGTTCCTATGGTATACCCGTTCCTCGTGCGGACGTGGCCTCCAGAAACACACCAGAAAAGGATAGTCTGACTTCGAACCGAACTGCATGACATCCAAAAGGGTCGGGCTTGGCTCAAGACGGTCCCCCTTGCGAAGCACTGGCACCACGTCAAGCACATCCTCAACTAGAGTGCGCCACCTAAAAGAAGATTTGAATTCCAGCTTTCAACGGATACGCCTGTGGGTATCTGCGTTAGGAACGCAGACGAAGAGCTCGTGCGACCTGCACATCCTATCATACGAGCCTGGGGGGTGGTGGTGCAGCGCCTCGCCCAACGTGTGAGTCAAGATGCGCTCCGCGTTCCACGAGCAGAGCAAGCACGGGGCGTGGCCGCTGGAGTGAGACGGGAAGCCGAAGCATGTCGCCATTTCAGGCCAGTCGGCCTTGATGTCGACAACAACACCATAGAACTCTGGATCGAAAGCCTGGGAGGGACGGGTGTAAACGCAACCACGAGTTTGCAAACATGTTTGGTTATGCGGGGCCTCTTCGCCATAAAAACTTACACTGTCGCTTTTGAACAACAGTGCGGCCGACCCATGGATTCCGAACGTCCCCACACACGCACACGCACGCACGCACACACGCGCGCACGCGGGCACAACGCGGTCACTGTCCACAGTCTTAAGGGGCGCCACAGAAGGAACGAATGTTTGATATAATTTTTGGCCGCCCCGACCTAAATATAAGGGCCAGCCCGAAAACCAGAGGAGCCGCCCCCCCAAGCCCAAGGTGGTCCTAAGTTCAGCGCCGTGGCTGCGCGCCCTACTCTGATTGCTTCCCGCAAGTGCACCTGCCCCGCCCGCTGTAATCGCAAGCTGTCGGTGTCCCTCCACGCGCAACCGTCATGTCTGACCGATGGGAACTGCCCCGCAGCCAGTGCATCCAGAGACCACCGCATCGCCTGAAATATTGGGTACATTGAACACCAGCGCGAACATCCGCAATCGCAGAGCTCTGACACGATCTCGCAAAGGACCAGCCCCCTTCTCTTGGACCCCACGATGTGGCACGTCACTGCTACGAAGCCTTCATGTTTCGTATATGGCGTTTTATCCATGTATAACGCGATCGGTACAATGTTGGTCCTCTTGGCTGGCCCCAAGCGCTGGACAACAGGATTCTTCTCGAAACTGTCGATCCAACTACCCTCTCCAAGACGCCCCCCCCCAGGACCCCAAGATGCCAGGATTTTGTTTGATCTCGTTTGCGATGATCTCATGTGGCAGTTGGATCATAATATCGTGAGGTGTTCGACCTACATCGCCCCGAGACTTGCCAGGCATCGCCATAGAATACATGCAGGAATCGAACGCTCCTAGACCCAGAGCGCTGCCGAGCTTCTTCTGGAAACTACCGCTGCGTACTGGCGACGGGGTCACCTCAAATTGCTTGAGTTCTGGAACTCCAGCACGGGCGCCATAATACGCAAGCTCTGTGAAAGCTTTCGCCGTCATCTTGCCCCCTGTCATGTGCATGCTAGTAATGTGTGATATCAGTTTCGCCGCAAACTCCTTCCGACGAGCCTCCGATGCCCTGCCCGAAGAAGATCTTTGCTATGCGCCCTCATCCTCCCAAGCTGCGCTAGCTGGGCGCTTCGGGCGGTTCGGAGGGGCGCTCCCCATAGTGGTTCCCTGTGCTTGAGCGGAAGACGCAGCGGGCGGCGCCCCCATGCTTCTGCCGTGCACCCGACCTTGACAAAAAAAAACGACTGCACGGGCACGGGGCGTCACAATTCGGGGGCGGGAGACGCGGCCATATCCGCGGGATCGCGGTCGGGGCTCCTCGGCCGCGGCCTCATGGACATGTAGCCCCGCTCGGAACGTGTGCATGTGGTCGCGTATCCAAGGGATCTCGCATCGGAATCCAGACCGCGAGGGCATCGCCTTGGATATGTTCGTCGCTCGCGAATGATTTCTGCAACAGCGCTAGTTCGGCAAGGAAGCCCACCCCCAGGAAGTGCCTGAAACGGGAAAGGAAGTGCATGCGCGAGGAAGAGAATGATAACAGGAGGAGAGACTGAACAATCGGGGATGGACAGACCCCCCTCTAGTAAAACGTGGTTTAGTGAAAACGACCCGAGGCCCAAACCTGGCGGGCGCAAGCCTGGAAAATAACGGCCGCGGCGCCCTCTCGAGAACCGAAAACGGACGTCTCACTAATCGACGTGTCACTGTTGGGGGTTCTGTCCACCCCCGAAACAAGTAGAACGGCGGGGGCTTGGCTGGCATTACAGGAGGTATATACCTTGAAACCGAGCGAGCGAAACTACGGACACCACCAACGTTGTAGATGGTCGCCAGCGTGCGCACCCCACGTGCGACGCAATCGAAAAGATCACCGAGCGCTCGCCTCCGTGCAATCACGGCTTGCCCCTATAGCAGCTGCTCGCGCAGATCGATGCTCTACGTCTGCAGCATGTGCAGACGGCGGTGCGTCTGCAGCCCAGAGCCCAGAGTGCCGAACGCCAGTGTACCCTCTACTGACCAGGGAAGAGGGGGAGGGGGGCATATATGAGAAGAGAGGCAAGTCAGGGCACACATTGCTCGACACTCATTGCAAATACATCGATCACAAGGCGAATGTCATTTCGCCCAGCTCGAAACTCATCGCATATTGCCCGAAACTCATTGCGGCATCGTCGGTGCCAAGGCGAGCGCAGCTCGAATCTCATTGCCGCTACCCACGGGGGAAAATCAACGGAGCACTTGAAACTCATTCCTTTGTGGGGGGGGGGGGGACTTCCAGAGAGCAACGGAGTGCGCAAAATTCAGTCCTGGGGGGAGGTGGGATGCCCCCTGGAGCGGCGGAGTGCTCGAAACTCATTGCGAATCATCGCTCCAGGGTGCGAAACAGCTCGAAACTCATCGCATGTTGCTCGAAACTCATTGCACATGCATCGATCACAAGGCGAATTTCATTTTCGCCCAGCTCGAAACTCATCGCATATTGCTCGGAACTCATTGCAAACACATCGATCACAAGGCGAATGTCATGTCGCCCAGCTCGAAACTCATCGCATATTGCTCGAAACTCATTGCGGTATCGTCGGTGCCAAGGCGAGCGCAGCTCGAATCTCATAGCCGCTACCCACGGGGGAAAATCAACGGAGCACTTGAAACTCATTCCTTTGTGGGGGGGGGGGAGGACTTCCAGAAAGCAACGGAGTGCGCGAAATTCAGTCTTGGAGGGGGGTGGGATGCCCCTTGGAGCGGCGGAGTGCTCGAAACTCATTGCGAATCATCGCTCCAGGGTGCGAAACAGCTCGAAACTCATCGCATATTGCTCGAAACTCATTGCGACATCGTCGGTGCCAAGGCGAGCTTAAGTTGTGCGCAGCTCGAACCTCATTGCCGCTACCCACGGGGGGGGGAACACATTCCCAGAAAGCAACGGAGTACTTGAAACTCATTCCTTTGGGGGGGGAACTTCCAGAAAGCAACGGAGTGCGCGAAATTCATTCCTGGGGGGGGTGGGATGCTCCCTGGAGCGGCGGAGTGCTCGAAATTCATTCAGAGTCATCGCCCCCAGGGTGTGAAATCGAAACTCATTGAAACTCATCGAAATGCCTCGGAAACTCATCGCGGGCTACCGGTGCAGCCGGGAACCCGGTAATTTTTCAGGGATCGTGCGAAACTCATTGCAAACTCATCGGTCCGAAACTCATTGCAAACTCATCGCTCCTTCTTTTGCGATTTTTGTGATTTTTGTGTGTGGCCTTGTGTTTTTTGTGTTTTGACTGTGCGGTTCCTGTTTTTTTTTCAATTTCTGAGGGCCCAGGGGGTCTCTGAGGGCCCAGGGGGTCTCTGACTGCTTCTCCGACGCAGAAAACTGGCTCGCATTGAATCCTGACCCTCACTGAACTTGCGCTTCCGCGCGATGGCGTGCATCTCCATGAGCCAGCCGTGGAAGTTTGTCAGGTCGTCCACGAGGGGCTTCATCCTGCCCTTGCCCTCGCTACAGCTCAGTCTCTCTCGGAGGGCGGTTCCTTCTCGAGACCAAGATCGAGGCCCCACCCATAGAACCCCAATCCCAAGAACCCCCCAAGACCCACCCACAGAAGCCCAATCCCAAGAGCCCACCTAGAGACCCCGATGCCCTAGACCCCTGCAGCCCTAGAGACCCCGATGCCCCAGACCCAGAACCCCCTGCAGTCCTCCATCATTCCTCACCCCTGCCTACATTCACCTCTACTGCGACCAACCCCCAATCCCCTCCTCGTCTTGATCTCCCGAAGCGAGGCGATCAACTGCTCCACCTCGAACGACTTTTTGATCATGGGCATCGCCTCGGTCTGCATGCGAACCATCAGGGGGGGCATCGCGTCGTTGCAGTCCTTGATCTTCTTCTCCATGTCGGACATGTACTGCTCGTTGTTCTTCAGCCATGTCCACTCGGGCATGTTCTGACAGGCTGTCTGGAGCGTGCTGAGGCCACTCATAGTCGTTGTGAACGAGGCAACCACTTTCTTGGCATCGGCCTCAGCAATCTGCAAGCGCTTCTTCTCCTCCCTCTTCCGAAGCTCATCTTCGGTCGGGGGCGCAGCCTTACCGCCAGCAGCATCACTCTGCAGCATAACCTTCGCTTTGCCCTTCGGTGTGACCTTGGCCTTGGCGACCACGCAGGAAGCGTCGCCAGCCTTCGCGACCTTCGCCTCTGGCATGCCCTCGGCGTCCGAGGTCGGCTCCCTCTTGACTTGCGTGAGCGTGCCAGTTGTCTGCTCGTCGTTGCCAGGATCCTCGGACTTCTGCATGTCAGTGAAGATGTGCCAGCACCGCTCCATCTCCTCCTTCACACTCTCCTCGGAATAGAGGAACTTAACTCGATTGAACGTGGGGTAGAACTTGACCCAGGGCCCCCCCCATCTTCAAGCAGCATTCGCAATAGAACTCCGCCGCTGCGACGTTGCTGGGGTCCTCGTTGCCGCCCTCCTCCACGATGATGCGAGGGAGCGAGCGGTAGGCGCCCTTCTTTGCATCCACCATGCGATGCGTCTGCGTCTTCTGTCACCTTTCTTTCTCCTCCTCGAGCTTCTCAGCGGCCCACGCCTTCTTGACCCCCTGCTGCGCATCTCGACCGTGCCTCTTGGCCGCCTCGTACTTGTCGCTCCACTCTCCTCCTTTTTTTCTTGATCCTGTCCCAGCTCTGCGCCAACTTCGTGCGAGCAGCAATGCCTTTCGACGCTGCCTCCTCCAGCTCTTTGATGTGGGACGGGGTCTGATCCGCCGATGACATCGCCGTCTTCTTGACTGCCTCGATCAGCATGCTCTCCCTCTCCTTCACCGACAGGAACAGCCGCTTCTTCTCAGGGGTCTCGAAGTCACCCCCGAAGATCGCCTCCGCAGACTCCGCATCTCCATCTGGGTCCGTGGGCGGCTTAGCCGAGGATGGCTTAGCAGTGGGTGGCTTAGCCGTGAGTGGCTTAGCCGTGGGTGGTTTAGCCTTGGATGGCTTAGCCGATGGTGGCTTGGCCGAGGGTGGCTTAGCCGTGGATGGCTTAGCAGCGGGCGCCGTGGATGGCTTAGCAGAGGGCGCAGCGCGCGGCCTCGACTTGGGCACAGCCATCATTATAGCGGGCGGAGCAGGCTGGCCCACGCACGCGCCCGCCGCTGGCAGCTGGGCTTGGCCCGCCGCAGCCGACGCCTCCGATGAGGCCCCCGCCGACGCCCCCGCCGATGCCTGTGCATCCGAAGCCGCCGACGCCCCCGCCGATGCCTGTGCATCCGATGCCGCCGATGCCTCGTCATCTGATGCCGCCGATGCCTCCCCTGCATCCGATGCCGCCGATGCCCCCGCCGATGCCTCCCTGCATCCGATGCCGCCGATGCCTCGTCCTCTGATGCACCCGCCACAGCCGAAGCCTCCGCCTGGGCCCCCTCCGATGTCTCATCTGCCGCCGCCGCCGCCCCATCATCCGATGCATCATCAGCCACCGACCTCACATCAGCGTTCTCGTCCTGCGCAGCCTTCTCGTCCTGCGACGGCGTCGGGAGATGCTCTTGCGATGCCAGCGCGCGCCGACGGTGAGCTCGATCAGCCGCCTCCCACTTCCAAACTGCACATCCCTCTCGCATGCTGCGCTACCCTTGGGGTCCCCTCCTCCTCCTCCTCCTCCTCCTCCTCCTCCTCCTCCTCCTTTTCCTTTGTTATTCACCAGTTTCACCAGCAGCCGAGGATCCGCAGTGCCGAGGCGGCGCAGAACCTAGGCCAGAGAGAGAGAGAGAGAGAGAACACAAAAGGACGGACCCTGACCGAGGCGCTGCCCCCCCCCGCCTGGGGCACCGCCGAAGGGACCCGAAGTCATCCTTCGGTGGTAGCCCTGGCAGGGGAGCCAACGCCCCCGTTAGGCTCCTGGGGGGGGCCCCTCACGACTCAAAGCCTCGGCCGAGGTGTCGCCCGCCCTCTGAAGACGGAGCGGTCGAAACCCATTGCGTAACGTTCTGCGCAGGAACCGACAGCGACCCGCAGAGCGTAGCACTACGTTCACCACCCCTCTCACATGCTTCCTCATAAGCTTCGCAAAGTGCACCCCTAGCCCCAGCCCCGCCTCATCCAGCTCTGACTGCGTTGACTGGCGGTCGGGCGGCGGGCTCTCGGGCTGCGTGCGCACGCCGCCCTCGGAGTCCTCCTGGAGGGTGTCCTGCCCCCCCCGTGTCTCCGTGATTGCTCCTGGTTGACCTCCCTTGCCCAGCGTTCACCCTCAGTTCTAAAGTTGGGTACTCGTGGACCCGCGGCCCACCCTGGCGCCCCCCTAGTACGTGGCCCCACTGTAGCACAGCGAAGCTGGGAAAGGTGGAAGTTGGAGAACCAGTCGAAAGCGGCACGGGGCGAAGCGAGCCCGAAACAGCGGGGGCGCTGTCGCCAGGGCTGCAAACGCCAAAGGGAAATCGGCCAGGGCTGGAAAGAGTGGAAGGGCTGGCCCAGTCACCTTTTCCAGCTTTTATGTGCCCCCTGGTGCACGGATCGCGTTTGTTTAATGACCATTCAAAGTTTAATCATGATGTCCATGCTCCAATTGCCCGCCTGAGTTGCCCCAGCGCGGGAATATATTCCAGATTTCGTAATAAAGGGAGGGGGGGGGGGGGTCGCATTTCGGGGTGGGTCTCTTCCGGGCTATCTTGGAGGGCCTGGGGGGGTCTGGTGACGATGTGTTGGAGGGTTCTCCCACGGGGGGGTCTAAAACTTCTCGTCTGGGAGGGTTGAGACCCCCTCCTTTTTATTGCGAAATCTGGAGTGCCATCCCAGCCCGTCACCCTTCTTTCTTCCATGGCCATTGCTTGTTCCTCCCCCTACCCTACTGTCCGTGAGATCAACAACTTCCGCAGATCGTGGCATGGCCATTGCGTGGTGGTTGGAGCTGCCCGCGCCTGACGACTGCGCATGCGGGACTGGTTCGCCAAAAGCTTCAGCAATGAGATCATCTAGCGCCTTGTCAGAGTAGCCTCCCATCGTGATGCATCCCTGGAGCCCGCCTCCGAGCGTCCCATCGGCCCCCGTGAACGGGATAGGCGGTGAGTGATCGCATGTGCCACGGGGTTGCGACATGCTGCCAGCGCCTGATCGCCAGTGATCTTGAACCTTCGATATCACTGGCAATCACTCTCACCCATCGACGCTGCAGATCCCCATCTCCGCTGGGCATGGCATTGACTCCTTCTGAGCTTCCAGAACCTATCGCCGAGGGTTGGGGGAGCTGGCGACTGGGGCGTATGCCATGCCCCAGTGGGGATGAGGATCGTCCCTGCGCGAGCAATCGCCCATGCATCCTGCATGCGAGCATCGAACCCCGCCCTCATCTAGCACGGCTTCCGCCCCACTGCCCCCCCAATTCAGTCCACGCTTGTTTGGCCAGCGGGGTCCATGCCATGGCCCAGTGGTGATAGGGATCGGCCAAACGATTCTGGACAGAAACGACTTACATCCTGAAGGGTTAGGCAATGTGGAGCGCTCGAATTTCATTGCGTAACCATTGCGGGCATATGTGAACTCATTGCGTGCAAGATCAAATGCATTGCCGTCATGTTGGATGCCAGGCTGAGTTTAAGTTGCCTTTATTTCTCCTCTGCTACCTCCTGATCCTCAGCAGTCCCCTCTCTGCTTCCACGTGTGGCCAGTTGCTCATCGTGCTGTGCCCCGCCCGCCTTCCCCCGCCTCCGAGCAGGGTGACTCAACAGGAAATGCACCCGTGCCGAGTGGCAGTGCAAAGTGCCAGGTCAATATGCAATGCACAGCCTCAAGAGTTTGCATAACTACAGACGTCGCGCTATCATTAAGAATGCCAGATAAGGAACATCCGTGTTTTGTTGGCCACCGCGGGCCTCGTCCGCGAAAAGGTTTCAATGCTCAAATCTGAGGGGCTACTCAAAAACCAGAGTCCCTCCAGAGCCCAAAGTGGTCCTCATTTCACCGCCTGAACTGCACAGTCGGACACAGGCCAGAAGAACATCCATCAAGAGAACGAGACCCTCAGTCGGCAACAACAAACATAAAATCTAAAATGATACCCTTCCCAGGATGCACAAACTCACCCAACGACTGCGAACCGGCCTCGACCATGTGCATCGGTCCGACATGTGCTGCAATCACCTCGATGAAAGAACATGCGAGAGCTGCTTAGACCTGACCTCACATCATGTTTCTGCACGCGCAAAGTGCAGGCGGAACCATCAACCAGTGTTGATGCAGAATGTCTCGCGCTGATGCCAGCGCTGATGAATACGCTGGGCATGTCGCCCAGCCACTTCCCGAAGTAGAATGCGCTGAGCTTCCCGCTCAGCTTCACCCCGTATCAGTATACAGCCATCACGTATCCCCAGGCTTCTCGCCTGCCCCCGCACGGACACGCCATTGCTGAACATGATGACTGCAGCGCTAGACGGGGGAGGGGGGAGGGGCTCAGGGGGATGAGCGGGTGGAATGGTGCGGAGGGGGTCGTGAGAGGAATGTGAAAAGGGAGCGGAAGAGGGAGGAACGGAAGAGGAATGGGAACGGAAGAGGGAGAGGGGAACGGAGGAGTAGGGAGGGGGAAAGAGTTTGAGGATGAGGGATGAGCGATAACGGTTGCACGCATTAACTCCCCCCTCCAATCTACCTGTCCAATATAACTATAGCTTCATGTATACATATGCAAGTATGTATATATACACACATTAGATACCGCCACCCAATCTCTAGCAATGTATGGCAATTAATGACAATCGACAGCTATAGATATACCAATACATTGCCTCTATGGCACTGTCCTACCTCTACCCAAGATGTAGCTACAACATCCCGACGTGTTCCAGTATCCGCGCTCTTACTCCAGATCTCGTAATAAAAGGGAGGGGGTCTGGACCCTCCAAGGCAGGCCATTTCAGACCCCCTCCGTGGGAAAACTCTCCAAACCCTCCAAAATAGCTCGGAAGAGACCCCACCCGAAATGAGACCCCCTCACTTTATTACGAAATCTGGAGTACCCACGCCCCTCCGTTGAGCAAACTGTCGCGCTCCGCGTAGAGGTCCTCCCGCTCGATCTCGCCCGCCTCGGACCTGGCGGCCAACTGGATGATCACCTTCTGCGCCATCTCCTCGGGGACCCCCTGCTTCTCGTCGATGCTGATCATCATGATCTGCTTCTTGGACTTTGTATACTGCAGCTTGAAGATCCACTTCCTGTCCATGTATTTCTTGGCCTCGGTCTCATTCTTGTCCTTCGGGTGCACGCCCGACCAGCGCGCCTCCCTGGCCTTCCCTTTGCACTTCTGCAGCTTCTCCTTCCTCTTTGCCTCGATGAACTGGAGGTCACCAGGCTTGAGAGCGTCGATCTTCTTCCAGCCGCAGCTGCTGAACTTGGCCCACACGGCGCCATCGTCGAACGCTTGGAGGGTGTCGCTGAACTCCGCAGCATACGGCTTCCCCCATGGCGCGGAGCTTCCTCGACCACGCCTCGAGCCTGTTCTCGTCCCAGCCAATCTCGTACGATGGTTCGATCTGCTCAGGCTTCGCCGTGACCGCGCCAGCTGCAACTCTTGCGCCAAGCTGCTCTTGCAACGTGGATCCCGTAGCTGTGGGCGGCGTTGAAGTCGCTGGCGCTGGTGGTGGCGAGCAGCGAGGTGCCTCGGGATCCTGCCTGACCTTCTTGGGTTTCGGATCTGGCGTCACTGGTGGAGCTGCTTCAGGGCCGTCATCGAAATCCATGGAACTGAAGATCGAGTCGGGGATCTCGTCGATGTGTTGCTGCTTCCTTTTCACAACTGGCCTGCTCTCTTCATCGATCGTCGTCTCAATCTCCTGCTTCTCAATAGTCGCTGGACGAGCTGCTGTGCCCTTGATCTCCTCGGCGTCGTCTCCGTCTCCGATGGCCGCTGCTGGCTTTTTCAACGCAGGGTCGTCTGCTGGCGCGGGCCTCTTCATGGCAGGCCGCTTCATGACAGGAGCGTCATCCGAATCGTCATCGAAATCATCTGCTGGTCCTGCAGCGGGCTCAGCTGGTCCTGCAGCGGGCTCAGCGGGTTCTGCATCGGGCTCGTCGGGTTCTGCAGCACCTTTGTCCAGCGAGCGCGCGAACCACTGAGCCCACTTCGGGACTGGTGACCTCCCCATGCTCGACTTGACGGGCCCGATGGCGCAACACAAGCGCTTGTACATGGTTGTTGCCCAATTCTGCTTCACCTGTTCTTTCATCGAGAATCTTTTCATGCCGTAAACGAGGTTGAGCGCACCGATGCCCACGTCCTTTGAGAAGTAACGGCCATTCAAACACATGAGCAACTGTAACAGCATTCGTTTGGCCTCATTGATGCTGGCGACGTCTAACTGCACGTCGCGGACGCGCTCGATCTTGTCTGAGGGGTATTTGAAGAAGTCAGGCTCGTCAACATGCGGCAAGAGAGACTTGATATTCGAGTAGGGGATCGATTGCAGAACTTATGCGCCCCAAGCTTGACTTGCCCGTCGAATATACTGGAAACGTAGAGCTTCATAGATCTACAGAGAATTTGAAGTGTGCCTCGTAGATCCGATGGGCACATCAAATTTGGGGCGCATCGCATCGGTTCTGTAATCGATCGCCTACTCGAGGGATCAGAACACATACTGGTCGAAACTCATCGCAAACTCGACGGTTCCGATGCGAATTTCATCGCGCCGAGCTCGAAACTCATCGGCAGCTCGTCGTCACAACACCCTCGCATGACTTTCGAGCTCGGCGCTCTCGATGAATTTCGAGCTCTGCGCGATGAAATTCGCATCGGAATCGATGGCGTTGCATACTTGGGCTCTTCTTGGGGAGCCCACCCCGACCAAACTTGGTCGGTGTCGGCGGTTTCGCTCGGGACATCCTCACGAAATCGGCCAGGCTCCTCAGTGGCTGTCTTAGTGCACTCTTGGCTCTCTTGGGCCGTCTTGGAGGCCTTTCTAGAACCCCTCGGGGCCCTCTTGGGCCACTTTTTGGCTCTTCTTGTGCCATATTTGGGCTCTTCTTGGGCAGCCCACCCCGACCAAACTTGGTCGGTGTCGGCGGTTTCGCTCGGGACATCCTCACGAAATCGGCTGGGCTCCGCAGGGGCTGTCTTAGTGCACTCTTGGCTCTCTTGGGCCGTCTTGGAGGCCTTTTTAGACATCGTCGTGGCCCTCTTGGGCCCCTCTTGGGCTCTTCTTGTGCTATCTTTGGGCTCTTCTTGGGCAGCCCACCAAGCTGTCTGGGTTCTGATCCCTCGAGTAAGGGATCTACTACAGAATCGGCGCTGCCCCCCTGGGACCGAGTCTGTTCCGGAACAGACCCCCAGATCGAAGCCGCGTCGATTTTGTAGTCGATCCCCTACCAGAGTGATCAAAACTGATATTGCTAGAAACTCATCGCGAAATCGCTCGATTCAGATCCTGATCCTACTTCCTCGTCCTCCTGGTGTTTTTCTGGCTCCACCCCTCGTCCTCCCGATCTCCCTCCCCGCCCGCCCCCTTCTCACGGTATTGTTTCTCGCCTTCCTCCTCTTCTCTCCTCGTCTCCACTTTGCCAGTCCTCCTCTATCCTCTCCTCCTCTCCTTCCTCTCCTCCTTTCCTTCCTCTTCTCTCCCGTCCTCCTCCTCCTTCCCAACCTTCTCACTATCAAAACTGTGTCCTGGCAGAGCAGCGCTGGGCCCTCCAGCCATTCCCGCGCGTCTGGCGGGCTGTCCTCCATAGTGGGTGCTCGGGCCAGCGCGAGCTGCGCCAGCTCCCTCTCTCTCTCTCTCTCTCGGAGGGCGGCTTCTTCTCAAAACCAAGAGGCCCAACCCATAGAACCCCAATCCCAAGAACCCCCCAAGACCCACCCACAGAACCCCATTCCCAAGAGCCCACCTAGAGACCCCGATGCCCTAGACCCCTGGCCCTGGGCGAGAGGGGTGGCAGCGGCCCAGAAGACGAACGTCTCCCAACTAGGGAGATCATCTGACCATGGGCCCCACCGCCTGCATAGAGCCCTTCCTGCACACCCCTGGTTGCGCCGAACTCTTGGCGCAACCAAGGAGTCCTCGGAAGGGCCCTATGGACGGTGACGAGCTAGCGCACCCCTCCTGCACGCCCCTGGCTGCACCGAACTCTTGGTGCAACCAGGGGGTCATCGGAGGGGCCGCGCTGTCACAACCCCATGGCGGCACGTGCAATTAGGGTTTGCCACTTCTTCCCCCTCGCCCCCCAGGTACACGCACCCTTTCTCAGGGCGCCTCCCTGGGTGCCCTGCCACCTGGCACGCGCACCTTTTCTCAAGGCGCCTCCCAGTGGCAAGGCTGGGCCCCCAAGACGCCCCCCCTGAGACTCCCGCTACTAGACCCCCTACAACCAACCCGCGCAATGAGGACGCGCGATGAGGATGCAAGGGCCCTGGAATTCCACGTCGACGCTGTGCGAGCGGAGCGCGGCAAGCGAAAACGGCCAAGGATGGGCCTAATGAGAAGGATGCAAGGGTGGCCTTTGAGAGCCGCTCATCCTTACTGCGCGGGTTGACTGCACAGGGTGCAGCTTCGGAGCCACGAGGCCCAGAGAAGCTCCCCCGAGACGCCCTCCCGAGACGCCCTCCCGAGACTGGCCCCCTTGCAAGAATTCCTTTGGAGATCCCTTTCGGAGACAGGAGGCTCCGACGCCCTCCCGAGGCCCTCCCGAGACGCCCCCCCGAGACTGGGTCCCTTGCGAATCCCTTTGGAGATCCCCCCGAGCGAACGTGATCCCAAGAGCCCCAAGTCCAAAAGCCTTTCCGACGAGAGCCCCTGCGATGCAAAACAACGGAATGCAATGCGAAGCGCGCAGCAGCTCAATGCACACACATATGTATGTATGTATGTATGTATGTATGTATGTATGTATGTATGTATGTATGTATGTATGCATGCATGCATGCATGCATGTATGTATGTATGTATGTATGTATGTATGTATGTATATATGTATGTATGTATTTATGTATATACACATAGATATGTCGGAATATATTCATGTATATATATACATATATATATATATATATATATATATATATATATTACTGTATGTCCATACGTACATGTACGTGGATAAACACGCATATATATGTATATACATGTACACATACATGCGTACGTTCATATGCACCTGCAGATTCCCTGGTATGCATACAAACACAAACATACATACATACATTCATGAACGCATGCATGCATGCAACCATACATGTGTACACGCATACATATGCACATGCAGACACACCCACGTATATATACCTATATAGGAGGAGGAGGAGGAGGAGGAGGAGGAGGAGGAGGAGGAGGAGGATGCAGTGAACAAACGAAGCGTCCACATACAGTGCGCATGCACTACTATATGTGTAGTTGTAGGCCAACTGTGTAAAACAACACATAAGCGTTGTACATACGTTTGGCGTGTACATGTATGTGCGCGAGTGTGTCCGCGTGTGTGTTGCACTGCCTTTTTGGCCCTGCGAGGTTTAGCACTGCCTTTTTGTCTTAGCACTGCTTTTTTTATAACGGCATGTGGTAGCACTGCTTTTTTAGCGGTGGCGATGTAACACAGCCTTTTTGGCGCAACATGGCATATTTTGAAATCCCACTGCTCTTTTAGCGCCGGAAGAACTTCTGGGGGAGCGGCTCGCGACCTGCGTTCGGGGCCAGCCTGCCCGCCCGGTCGCCTCGCGTCGCCCGCCGCCGCGCAGGGCGAGCCGACGGTGCCGCCGCCCGCCCCGGGCCTGGCGCGCTCGCCCGCGCCGGCCGGGGCCGGGCCTCACCGCCTGCGGGCTCCGCCGCGCAGCCGGCGCCGCGCCCGGCGCGTCCTCGAGCTCTACGCGGGCTGCGCCCGCCTCACAGCGGCTTGCCTGGATGAGGTCCTTCAGTGCTGGGTCCCCGTCGACATCTCCAGAGGCGCGTGGCACGACTTGACTGACAAGAACGTGATGCGCGTGATCCGATCTCTGATAGTGCGGCGGGAGGTGTGGCACGTCCACCTCGGCACCCCGTGCGCGCCCTTCAGCCAGGCCACGCCCGCGCGGAGCCGGGCCAAGCATTTTGCCTATGGTACTGGCTCTGTCTCGTTCACCGTCGACTTGCTTCGCTTATGTGTTCGATTTGGCGTAAATTGGTCACTTGAGAATCCTTCGTCGTCACGTCTTTGGCATTGCTCAGAGGTCGCAGCCTTCTTGGAACGTCATTGTCATTTCCTCGTCAACGTGCATTATTGTCAATGCAATTGCCGTTGCCTGAAGCCCACTACCCTGGTCACCAACCTGAAGCCCCTCCAGGCCCTAGGTGCTAGTTGTTCTCGAGATCATGTTCACGAGGTCCTCGCAGGCAAGGTTCGACTGGGTCCTGGAAGGGGCTCCGCCTGGAAGACCAGTCTCGCTGGCCGCTACCCGGAGGCATTGGCTCGCAAGTGGGCTAGCATTCTACGATCCTGCGCGCCCGAAGCTGGATGTCTGGATGGTGCTCGGCCTGAATGCCGAGGGGGGGCTCGCCTGGCAGCCGCTGCCGGCAGCCGCGCCTGGGCGCCCACGCCCGATCCTGTCTGCCCGCCCGCAGGCCACCGGGAGTGGCAGCCGGGCCAGCTCGACTGGGGCAGCAGCATCGCGCAGGCCCGTGCCGCCGAGCGCGACCGGCGCCGCCGGTTCGGCCAGGTGGCCTTCAGCGGCGGCGCCGAGCAGCTCGCGGCCGAGGCGCCCCCGCTCCGCCATTGGGCAGCAGAGGGTCGCTCACAACGAGGTGGCCCGCAGCGACTTCCTGGCGCGTCGCCGGGCGAAGCCGCTGACGCAGCAGCGCCGCGGCCGCGCGGCCGCGGAGGTGAGGCGCCTTGCGGAGAGGCATCACTACCAGCAGAGCACGGCCGCGCAGAGGGACCAGCTCATGGTGGACTACCTGCAGAGCATCTTCCTGGCTGGGGACGGCATCTTCGCAGCCCGCGCCGCGCTCTACGGCTACGCGTTCGAGGAGAGGATCAACCTCAGGGACGCGTCCGAGTTCCCCCAGGCCCGCCTGGCGCTCAAGGGTTTCTCCAAGGCGGCGCCTGGGGAGCAGCGGGGCCCTTGCCCATGGGAGGCGGCGCTGCTGATAGTCGATCAGTGCCTCAGCTCCTCGTGCCCGCGCCAACGACTTGCGGGGGCTGCCGCGGCAGTGGCCTTCGACGGCTACCTTCGGCTCTCGGAGCTGCTCAGCGTGAAGGCCTGCGACGTCACCTGCCTCCAGCACTCTGCGACGTCGGCCTACCCCCAGGTCTCGATCTCCCTGATGCCCGCGGCGCCGCCAGATTGCCCGCCGTCCGCGACGACGAAGTCCGGCGAGTGCGACGACGCGGTGTCATCGTCGGCGGCAGCGCGGCAGCGGCCGCCCCATGGCGCTGGGTGGCAAGGCTCATCCGAGACCTCAAGAGGGCCGCTCCAGCCACCGGGCCGCTCTTCCCGTTCACGGCCCGTGAGTTCGACGCCGCCTTTCGGCAAGCGGCTGGCGCGGCCGGCCTGCAGAGGTTGCGCCTCTGCCCCCATGCCCTGCGGCACGGCGGAGCAGTCGATTTCGCGCTGAAGTACCGCTCGCTCGCGGAGGTGCAGCGCCGCGGCCGTTGGAAGCGCGCTGCGAGCGTGAGGCGGCGCGAGAAGGCCGGCCGATTGACGCGACAGCTCGCCAAGCTATCCAGTGCTCAGCTGTCAGCCGCCAGCCTCGTGAATAGGAGACTTGCCGCCAAAGCGTCATTCGACTTTGGCCGCAGCGTGACAAGGTGAGCCCAAAGTTGCCCCCTAGTTGCTCTGAGGCCTCACCAGCTCCCAATGTGGGAAAATATGGGTGCAGTCTGTTTGCAGTTTTGTTTCGTGCACGACCGTATGATAGACATTGCTCTCGTTGGCATACATATTGGATTTGGTTCGGCTCTCGGCCGATCGATGCTGCAAGATCTGTGATAATGAATTGTTGTGCGCTCCTACTGGCTTCCGCCGCCGCCGCCATCTCTGGTCGTGCGTCTTGGGGCCTTGCATAATGTCGTTCTTTGAAGTTAATTGCGCCTCGCCTCTTTTGAGCACGACCGCCTGAACACTTGTGCTCAAGTTGTTCGGCGCCGTCCGCCTCCGCCCACCGCCGCCTGGGTCCAGTCTGTTTGCAGTTCTGTTTCGTGCGCGACTGTATGCTAGACGTTGCTTTCGTTGGCATGCAGATTGGATTTGGTTCGGCTCTCACCCGATCGATGCTGCAAGATCTGTGATAATGAATTGTTGTGCAATCCTACTGGCTTCCGCCAGCGCCGCCATCTCTGGTCGTGCGTCTTGGGGCCTTGCATGCTATATATATATACACATAGAGGCACGTGCACACACACATATATATACACACACGTATACACATCCATGCATACATGCACAGATGTGTATATGTATATATATATTTACGGTCATCACCCTGTGATATACCTTCCTTCTCTTTTCCGCATCACCTTGCACCGAAGACACCTAGTCAAGGGGCACTTAATTGACGGGGCTCTTTAGGTATAGCGAATTACAAATCGAATCTTGTTGTGGCATTGTACAGAATTACCTATGGATACCTTTTGTGGCTGACTGCAAATTGGATTTTTGTTGCGCGGATTGCGCGTTGATTCATTTTGTGGCGGATTCCAAAAGGAATCCTTTTGATGTGGATTACATATTGATTCCTTTTGTGGCGGATTACAACAGGAATCCTTTTGTGGCGGATTACACATTGATTTCTTTTGCGGGGTTTGCAAGAGGAAGCCAGGGGGGGGGAACAACCAAATATGAAAACCACTGAAAACTGTGAGAAGCGTTGTGCGTTTCAGTGCTTTTGGCGTCGGATGTTCGGGAAAACTATAAAAGAAGCACAGCGTTTTCAGCATCCAGAGCTCCAAAACGTTGTTTTACAATGTGTTTTGTCTCCGAAGCAAAACGCATGGTGGAACGCGGCGTTTTGGAGCCCTGGATGCTGAAAACGCTTTGTTTTCGTAGTTCCCCCCAACAATCGACGCCAAAAGCATTGAACGCACACCGCTGCTCACAGTTTTCATTGGTTTTCATTTTTTCTTTATCCCCCTGGCTTCCTCCTACATAGCCCACCAGAGGAATCAATTTGGAATCCGCCACAAAAGGATACTTGTTTTTTTGTGTAAGCCGCCACAAAGGAATCAATTTGTAACCCACTACAAACGGAATCAACTTGCAGCCCGCCACAGAGGAATTCTTGTGGAACCCGCCACAAAAGGAAACAATGTGTAAACCCCCACTGAAGGCATCTTTTTGAACTTCGCAACAACATAATCCTTTTGGCAGCGGATGGAGAGGGAGAGAGAGAGAGAGAGAGAGAGAGAGAGAGAGAGAGAGAGAGAGAGAGAAGGATAGAGAGAGAGCGAGAGAGAGAGAGAGAGAGAGAGAGAGAGAGGAAGGGAGCGTGCAGGTTAGCGTTTGCAAACGCTTGCCGCTGCCCACAAAGGGCTTCTTGAGGCTATGAAAAGGTGGGGGCTATGCGCATGTGTTGCCTATTTTGCGGGGGCTGGAGCATGCAAGCGATGCTGCGCACGTGCTTATCCAGCCGCTCCCAGCCGCCCCCATCCGCGGCAAAGGGAACTTGGAAAGGTTTTATTTCCCGCTTGAGCTTGGACTGGAGGGTGAACTTGGAAAAGGTTCACCCTCTAGCCGCGGGAACGTGAACTTGAAAAGGTGTTCCTTACCGCTTGTACTTGGGCTGGAGGGTGAACTTGAAAAAGGTCCGCTTTCTATCCGCGGGAACGTGAACTTGAACAGGTTTTCGTTCCCGTTTGTGCTTGGGCCGCAGGGTGAACTTGAACAGGTTCGCTCTCTGTCCGCGCGAACGCGAACTTGAAACGGTTCTCGTTCCCGCTTGTGCTTGCGCTGGAGGGCGAACTTGCAAAAAAGGTTCACCTTCTAACCGCGGGAAGGGGAACTTGAAAAGGTTCTCGTTCTCGCTTGTGGTTGGACTGGAGGGTTGAACTTGAAAAAGGTTTGCGTTCTATCCGCGAGAGCGTGAACTTGAAAAGGTTGTCGTTCCCGCTTGTGCTTGCGCTGGAGGGTGGGCTTGCAAAAGGTGCACTGTCTAGCCTCGGGAAGTGGAACTTGAAAAGGTTCTCGTTCTCGCTTGTGCTTGGGCTGGAGGGTGAACGGAAAAAGCGTTCGCCACTGCCTTCTTCTCATGTTGCTCCTCCTCCTTCTCCTCTTCCTCCTCCTGCTCCTGCTTCTGCCCCTCCTCCTGCTCCTGCTCCTGTGCCTTCCCGTGGGGGAGACATGAAGGAGCCATGCGGGCTCCTTCATGGATCCCTCATGGCTTCATCATGGCTCCGTTGTGGCTCCCTCGCAGCTCCCTCATGTATCCTTCATGACTTCCTCGTGGCTCATTCATGGCGCCGCATGGCTCCCTCGCGGATCCTTCATGGCTTCCTCATGGCTCCATCACGGCTCCCCCATGGCTCCCTCATGGGCTCCCTCATGGCGAGAACGCTCAACATATTCCCTGTAGCCTCGCTGCGAACGTATGTGTTCGAAGTTTGTTTGGCAAGCCTCGTAGAATTTCAAAACACTTTCAACCTCGCATTTTTGATCTGCGGTCATCAATGTTTGGTTGGCATCACGGTTTCTTCATATTTCTTACACATTGCTTGTATCCGTAATCCTACTACTACTAATACGACGACTACTACTATTACTACTACTACAACTACTACTACTACTACTACTACTACTACTGCTACTACTACTACTGCTACTACTACTACTACTACTACTATTTCTACTACTGCTTTCATCATTACTGCTATCACTACTACTACTACTACTACTACTACTACTACTACTACTGCGAGTGCTACTAGTACTACTAGTAGTACTACTAGTACTACTAGTACTAGTAGTAGTAGTACTACTACTACTACTACTACTACTACCTCCACTACTACCACTACTACTACTGCTACTGCTACTGCTACTACTTCTACTACTGCTACTACTACTACTACTACTACCATTATTACGAGCACCACTAACATTTTTCAAACTACTAGTACTACCACTTACTGCTACTTCCGCTACTACTAGTACCACTACTATTACTATTACCACTACTACCACTACTACTACTACTACTACTACTACTACTACTACTACTACTACTACTACTATTACTATTATTACTACTACTACTACTACTACTACTACTACTACGACTACTACTCATGCGACTCCCACTACTACTACTACTACCACTACTTCTGCTACTAGTACGACTACTACTAGTAGTAGTAGTAGTAGTACTACTACTACTACTACTACTACTCCTGCTGCTACGACTTGTTGTCCTACTCCTACTTCTACTGCGACTGGCACTGGTACTACGACCACTACTACTATGTCTAGTACTACTACAACTACTATTGCTACTACTACTACTACTACTGCCACTACTACTACTACTACCACCACTACTACTACTACTACTACTACTACTGCTACTACTACTACTACTACTACTACTACTACTATTACTGCTACCACTACTACTACCACCACTACTACTACTACTACTACTACAACTACTACTACTACTACTACTACTACCATTACTACTACTACTACTACTGCTACTGCTGCTACTGCTGCTACTACTACGGCTACTCGTTTGACTTGTTTTCTCGCTACTGCAAATACTATGCTCACTATTACGATTACTAGTGCTACTACACCTACTCCCCAGCGACTTCGATTACTATTATTATTACAACTACTAAGCCAGTGCTACCAATACTTGCGAGGTCGTCCAAGCGATTGTGGCCAATGGTGGCAAAACGCGAGAGGTCGCCTGGCCCCGCGCGCAGCTCCAGCGTAGAGCTACACATGGACGTCACGGGGGCACCTAGGAGAGAACCCAGCAAGGCAACCAAGCAAGGAATTCAGCAAGGGGTCCCAGGAGGAACCCACGAAGAGGGCACAGGGGGGATCCAGCAATTGACCTAGCAAGAGACCCAGGGGGGGAACACACTGAGAGATGCAGGGTGGCCATTTCAGACAGACGGCATCGCAAACGGCGGTGCCCTTCCAACGCACCGTGGCCACCTGTGTAGATTTGCATTGCACCATGTGGGCTTTTTGGCGTTCAACATAATACTGCTGACTTGCAGCCATTGGCGTTTAGTGAGGATTACAGCTTCGTCCGATCTCTGTTGCATGGATTATATCCGTGGTCGTGTGGGCTCACAGTGTATTCTGACCAAACGCACCCTGCGTACACTGCGAATGTGGTTTCCAATGTTCGTTCTGGTAAGTGGACGTGCTGGGAGAACGGCCAGGACCTGTGGGTGTGCACGGGTGAGATGCTGTGGACTCTTTACTGATACTTAGCCGCATATTTACTTCACGTCGCTGCAAACGCACGTGGAGCCTTACGCGTGATGACAGTTGTGGAACATAAATGGCACAAGATAACATATGCGTTGCGGTAGTGAAGAAGCAATACGGTCGATCAAAGGGGGAGCTTCTTCATATACAGATATATGTAGATATCTGTGCACATCCGAATGCACATACACGCGCATGGGAGGCTTTTCCCTCATATATCCAGATATGTATACACAGACTGCACAACAGTATTGGCGCTTCGCGTCATGCACCTTGGTCCATCTTGGCCCTTCAAGTTCGCCGCGTGGGCGGAAACATGGGAGAGAAAGAGAGGAGAGAGAGGGAGGCGGAGAGAGAGAGAGAGAGAAACAGAGAGAGAGAGAGAGTGAGAGAGAGAGAAAGAGAGAGAGAGAGAGAGAGAGCGGGAGAGAGAGAGAGAGAACAAGAAAGAGAGAGAGAGAGAGAGAAAGAGAAATAGAGCGAGAGGGAGAGAAAGAGAGAAAAACAATCTGTCAATCGGTAGGCGCAGCGAACATTCTCTGTTGCCATTTGCGTCGTCGTTGTCGTCGTCGTTATTTCATGTCGTGCCTACTCCTGCTCCGCATAGTTCCTCTTCTTCGTTCTGGTCTTACCCTGCGAACCCCGTTCTCATCAGTTCCTTTGTGCGGATAATTCTACGTGGGAGCGCCTCTCGATGACCTGGCGAACTCGTTGTAGAGACTTCCTTGGTCTGGATTTGCAAGTATATGTATGTAGAATTATGTACGCGTTGCATCGGATAACTTGTACCGCGTTGCCTGCATCGCATAGTTTGGGCCATCTAGCTTGCACCGCGCATCTTCCGCCACACGTGCGTGCTTCCGATAGCTCCCCATACCGCTTCAAGCCCCCCCACTTTTCAAAATGCTACTCCCCATTCGCCAACTTCAGTTCAAAGTTCAGCGAGGGCCTCTGGCGATCCCAGAGATCCCCCTGTGATCCCCCCCCGGCCCCCCCAAACCGCGGAACCCCGGGACATCACAAGACGCCGAAGACTCTTCGAACCTGCGCGTGCGCGAGCTCAGTGCCCTCGCCCTTGAAGAGGATGAGGACCCTTTTGTGCGTGTTCAGGAGGCGGGATCTGGCGACTCGGCCTAAGTTTTCCGTTGCAGGCTGGTGTCTCCCACCGCCGCCAAACGTCCTGCTTTTGGTGGACTCGAGCTGTTGAGCTCAACAAAAAAAACGAACCTCCTAACGCATAACGGAACTTTGTCAGATCCCCCAGGAGGCCATCCAGAGCATTTGGTCAAGACCTTGGACCGTCCAGCCTCGTGCTTCCCCTCCTCGCCTGCTCCCTCCTTCCTCCCCTCCCCTCGTATGCAACCCCTGGGATGTCATATTCTGTTTTCGCCCTGGTCCGAAATCCGGCGTAAAACAGCTTGATCCCGCTTACTCCGGCTCAATCCTGCTTAATCCCGTTTTTTTTGCTTAATCCTGCTTAGTCCGAGGCCCACCCCGGCGTAACAGCTCCCAAATGGGAGGCTTTATCCTCCTTAATCTTTCCGACGAAAATCTCCCAGTTGTTGCCTGCTAACCTCTCCTCGATTCTTCCAGGTCTCCCATCCAATGGCCTGCCAGAGTGCTTCAGAACCCGAAGAGCCACCCAGAACTTCCTGGAGGACCCTGTAGAGCCTTCAAGAAACCTCCCTCCTCACTGCTCCCTCAAGTGACACCTCCCGAAACTTCTGACAGTGCAGAAGGCTTCCCGAAACCAGCCGTTGCAGCCAAAAGCCATGCGACGAAGCGGAGGAAGAGGGACAGTGATGATTCTGATGATGATGATGTTGAGGAGGAGGAGGAGGAGGAGGAGGAGGAGGAGGGGGAGGAAGGGGGGGGAGAAGGAGCTGAAAGGGGAGGAGGAGGCAGAAGACGATGACGAGCAGGATGATGAGCAAGAAGAGGGGGAGGACGAGGAACCTCAGGATGAGGAGGAGTACGAAGGGATGATTCTGGTGACGATGATGTCGCCAGTGATCACGAATCTGATGATGACGATGATGATGCTGCTGATGATTATGATTTTGGTGATGAACATGATGGTAGCCACGACGATGACGATGATGACGCTGATGACGACGATGATGATGATGATGATGATGATGATCACGATCATAATGATGATGGTAGTTATGACTATGATGCTTATGATGAAGCTGATGCTGCGGCTGATAAGTATGATGTTGTTCATGGTGTTGTTGATGACGCGTATAAGGATGCCGATGATGATGATGATGATGATGATGATGATGATGATGATGATGATGCTGATGCTGATGATGGTGATCATCATGATGATGCTGATGATGATTGTGATGATGATTGTGATGCTGATGATATTGACGTTGCTGCTGCTGCGGCTGATGATGCTGATGATGATGATGACGATGATGGCGAACACGACGACGATACTGATGATCGTGTTGACCAGATGCTTGTACGATGGGATGGTGATGGTGATGGTAATGGCGATGGTGATGATGCTGATGATGATGCTGATTATGCTGATGATGGTGATGATGCTGATGATGCTGTTGATGACGATGATGGTGACGACGATGATGATTCCGCTAGTGATGACGACGATGATTGCGATTAGATACTCCCGATGGTGATGCTGTTGATGATAATGATGATGGTGATGATGGCGCCGATGACGATGACGACGACGATGACGATGCTGCTGCTGATATGCTGATCATGCTGATGACGATGACCAGGATGCTGATGCTGCTGATGATACTGGTGATGTTGATGCTGATGCTGATTCTGATGCTGCTAATGATGCTGATGCCGCTGATGCTGTTGATGATTAAGAATGATGATGGTGATACTGCTGATAAAGCTGATGATGCTGATGATGCTGATGATGATGCTGATGATGCTGATGCTGATGATGACGATGATGATGCTGATGATGCTGATGATGCTGATTATGATGCTGATGACGATGATGATGCTGCTGCTGATGACGATGGCGCCTGTGATAACAATAAGAATAATCATGCTATGAATGATGATGATGATGAGGATGCTGATGATGATGTTGATGCTGATGTTGAGTACGATGATGATGCTGACGATGATGACGATGATGCTGATGCTGCTGCTGATGATGATAATGATGATGATGATGATGATGATGATGATGAGGTTGATGATGCTGATGATGACGATGATGGTGATGCTGATGGTGATGGTGATGCTGACGGTGATGGTTCTGATGCTGGTACTGAGGATGCTGATGCTGTTGGTGCTGATGATGGTGGTGCTGCTGCTGATGATGATCATGACGATGCTGATGACGATGCTGATGATGCTGCTGATGCTGATGCTGATGACGATGATGATGCTGATGCTGATGCTGATGCTGATGCTGATGATGATGATGATGATGATGACGATGACGATGATGATGATGATGATGATGATGATGATGATGATGATGATGATGATGATGATGATGATGATGATGATGATGATGATGATGATGATGATGATGATGATGATGATGATGATGATGATGATGATGATGATGATGATGATGATGATGATGATGATGATGATGATGATGATGATGATGATGATGATGATGATGATGATGATGATGATGATGATGATGAGGAGGAGGAGGAGGAGGAGGAGGAGGAGGAGGAGGAGGAGGAGGATGAAGACGAGGAGGCGGAGGGGGATTGAGAGGGGATGAGGACTTCCCAGTCCTCCGCGTCCTCCTCCTCTTGCTACTCCCCCCCATTTTCTCTCCCCCCCCTCTGTCTCTTGCTCGATTGATCCCTCTCCCTCCTCTCGCCCTCCCTTCCTCTGCCTAACCCTCGCCCTCTTCCTCTTCCTCCCCCCGCCGCCCAGCGTGCTTTCCGCAGGATTCGCTACGGCCGCCTCATTCTCCACAATCGCCGGTTGGGCACGCCGACTCGAGCAGCCCCTTCTTCGGAGGCTGCCTGAAGACGGCGCTGGCTGGCGATCGATCCAGGCAGCGCCGCTGGAGGAGGGGAGGGGGGGAGAGGGCCCAGCCCTCCATGCTTGACTTCTCGAAGACGCCTGTGGCGAACCACTGCTGCCTATGTACGCCTATGTGGCTACACGCTGGGCCAACGCCTGGCCAATCTATCGGGCTGTGTGTTTTCCCCGCCGTTGTGGAAGCACTTTGGGGAGCACTTCGGAGAGTAAGAGAGGGAGGCGGAGGAGAGTGAGGATAAGGAGGACGAGGAGGAGGAGCCTTGCGATCTCCTTGGGGCCTCTTGGGGGTCTTCGAGTGGCCTCTTGGGGGGGAGCCCTGGGGCCTCTTTCGGGCCCCCTTGAGGGTCTCAGGGACGCTCTTCTCTTGGCCCGTCTCACACCTTCGGCGGCCGTCTTGGGTGGCCCTTCAGGGTCGTTTTGTAGAACTCGTACACCGTACTGGGGCTCTCTTCGGGCAGTCGTGGAGCCCTTTGGGCTACCGTGGGGGCATGATGGCCTGTCTTCAGGGCCTTTGGGAGACTTCTCTAGCCTCCTAGGCGCCACCGCTGGCCTCCTAGGCGCCACCTTGTTGGCTGCCGAAAACCAGAAACGTCGAAAACGCATCAACGTATCACATTCCAGGTTATTTGATGGTGTTTGCCTTTTCCCGGGTGCGTGTTGGGCCGCCTTGAGGCCGTCTTGGAGCTTTCTATCTCCGCCTTGGGCCATCTTGGAGCCATCCTGGCCTTTTAGAGGCCATCTGGTGCCGCCTTGAAAGTCAGGGTCGGCGGGTTGAGTGGGAGTCCATGGTGTACCTGTTCGAGGCGTTCAAACGGTTAGCATCTGGCGCGCCAGCAACCTCACTTGCAAGCAGCCTAGGGCGGCAGACCTAGCGACTTTACGCCCATGATGAGCCGAACCTAAATGGCACGGCGGCGGGATCGCATCCCGCCACCACGCCTTGGTTGTGGGTCAGCGGCACGTTGGGTGCCACTCGAGGTCTCCTCGGATGCCAATCGGGTGCCTCTTGGGAGCCTATTCGGGGCCCTCTTTGGGGCCTCTTCGAGGCTTCTTTGGGAGTCTCTAGGGGCCTCTTAGTCTTAGAGGGTCATGGGGGTCCTGTTGGGCGCGTCTTTGGGGCCTCTTTGCGGTCTCGGGGGTCGTCTTGGCATGAAGGGGGCTCCCAGGCGGCGCTTTCGGGGCGCCCACTCTCCAGGCCTGCGCTCATTGACCGACGTCTAGCTTTTCAATAACCGTGGGGCTCGGGAGAAGTCGTGCGACGAACCTCAGGCGCGCCACGAATTCACGGACATCGATGGTCTAGGTTTGCAGAACACTGACAACACGGCTCGAGGGAGGTTTCGAGGGGGGAGGGGGAGGGAGTTCCCAGGGTCATGGCGGCCTCGAGCAGGAGGAGGAGGACGCGGTTGCGGAGAAGGAGTGGGATGATGCCGACATTTCGTTAATGGCCGTCGGCCCATCCCGCCACCGTGACTCGGTTGTGGGTGTGAAGCCTATTGGATGTTCGCTGGGGCCTCGTGGGGGGCCTCCCAGGGGCTTCTTGGAGGCGGTTTGGAGGCTCCTTGGGGGCCGTTTGGGGGCCTCTTGGGGCCTCTGTTGGGCATCTTTTGGGCCTCCTGAGGCCTCTTGGGTGCTTCTTGGGGCCTCCTGGGCGCCCCTGGGCGCCTCTTGGGGGCCTCGTGGGGTGGAAAGGTAGGATGCTCGGTGTGTGTTCCCGCTCTTGTGCCCCTTTTTGGGCCATCTTGGGGCCTTCTTGGGTCGTCTTTGGCGCCACTTGCGCCGTCTTGGGGCGCTCTTAGGCCGTCTCGGGGCCCTCTTGGGGGCCTCTTTGGGCCTTTTGGGGTGGTCTTGGGGGCCTCTTGGAGCGTCGGGAAGCCGAAACGGCGAGAACGCCAACATCTTGAATACCTTGGGCAAATTACAGATTGTTGTCTCTTGGTGCCCACTGGTGAGGCCTCTTGCAGGCCTCTTGGGGCGCAATGGGCGCCTCTTGGGCCGTCTGGGGGTCATCTTGAGCATCTTGGAGCGATCATTCGGCGACTTGGTGTCCTCTTGGACCGTCGTCGGAGACTCTTGAGGCCCGTTTGGCAAGTTTGGGGGCCTTCTTGGGCTCGAGAGATTCACGCGCCACCACGCGGGGAAGACCAGGGGGTTCGTGACAAACCCCGCGATATTTCGGAAGTTGGGGTCTGTCCCCACTTCTCAGCACTGAGGACTGAGGCTCCAGTGATTAGGCAGAATACTGGAGGACACGCCCACTCCGTGCCCAGAGGCGCGGTGGCGGATTATGAGTCTGCTGCCGATGGCTGTTGTGGAATTGGTGATACCTCACTTTACAGTCGACCAGCTTCTCAAGGATGCGCAATTTTCCAAAGTTGCCCTTGCATCCTTCCCCCACAGCCCATCCTTGGCCGCTTTCGCTTGCCGCGCCGCATAGTGTCGACATGGCCTTCCAAGGCCTCTGCATCCTCATCATGCGTCCTTCTTATACGGGTATGTTTTCTCTTCGTCTCCTGCGGTGTTGTGGTCTCTGCAGCTTCTCGGCCCATTCGCTCCCTTCCGCCGCCACCCGTGGGCGCTTTATGTAGACGCCTGTCCAGGCGGCCACTCTCCGGTGAGAGGGAGCGGGTGAGGTTCTCCCCCGGAGCATCGTGGCCGCGCGCTACGAGCGGCTCTTTGGCCAGCCCTCCCCCATGATTTGCGGAGCTCGGAGCCCCCGCTGTTGGGCCTCCAGACAGCTCTGGCTCGGCCTGCCCCGCCGTCTGCCTAGGGCTGGTGGTCGGCGTGAGCAAAAGGGCTACGCCTATGCTGCACACTTCGATTGTGGCGCTCCTTGGCGTTACAGCCTTCCGATTCCTCTGCGGCTGCTGATGCATCGAGGCCCCTGTGCCCCGCCGGTGGGGGCGTATGCTCTTCGCCCGCGCGCGCACGAGGCGACCAGCGCCCTTGGGAGGGAGCGGTCTCGGCGCGCGACGCGCCCTTAGGTTGAGGATCGCGCTCGGGCCCTGGCTCGTCACTCGCCCCCTGCGGCTCATCGGGGCTGGGCGAGTCCACGTGCGCTGTCGGGCATGACGGCCGCTTCCACCGGTATGAGAAAGGCTGGTCGCGCCCCCCACTGGCCAACCTGGCCCGACCTCTACCCGTGAAGGGCGCCTTCGACCACCGGGTACGACCGCGGGCTCCTGGGCGACGGCGGGGCAGGCTGCGCAGCGATCCCCCGAGCCTCTCGGCCCTGGGGCATACTGCTGCGCTGCCCTCGGTAATCCGCTTGGTCGATGACCTCAGCCCCGCGGGGGCGGATGGCTTCCAAAGGTTGACCGGTCCATACTAGGTGGTCGGCTCTGCTCCTTCTCGGCGCGGCCTCCCGCCCGATGGGCGCCGCTGCAGCAGCGTTGGCTGTCGACTTAATCGGAGGGACAGAACCAGAAGCCGTGCGCCCGCTGACAGACGGGGGCGCCGAGGGGGTGGTGCTTTTCGGGGCCGTGCGCGGCCGCTCCTACTGGCCGCGCCCGCGGGGGTCTGCGCCCCTCGCGACGGCTGCGCCGCGATCCGCGGGGGGGCCCTCGACAGCGCCCCTGCGGGCGGAGCGGGCGATCCCCTGCCGTTCAGCGGGCGAGGGGGAGGAGGACGTCGAGGACGGCGGCGCCCTTTTTCCTCTGAGCCCCCTCCCCTCGCCGAGATGCCCCTCCTTGCTTGCCTTGGGGCAGGGGGGGGGGCGGGGGTGCGAAAACGGCGGGCGCCCCCGCTGGAGTCTTGGACGAGGGTGCGGCGATGAGTCGCGCCGACGGGCAGTTGGAGATCCGTCGCCCGCTGGCTGCCTGAGCGCACCAGCATGCGGTCCCGAGCCAGCCGAGGACGCGCACGAGCTCCGCACGCTGTCGTAAGAACCCACGGTGCCACGGCGGTGATCTGGTCCTCGCGAGGGCCGTCGCGCCGACCGCGGCGCTGGGGGCTATGGCACGGCGGGAGCCCGCCGCAGGGCAACGGCTGCGGGGCCGCGCTTGAGCCAAAATGGTTTGAGCCAAACTGGCGATGGAGGAGGAGGAGGGCAGGCACGAGGGCAGGAGGGCAGGAGGAGGAGGAGGAGGAGGAGGAGGAGGATGAGGAGGAGGAGGAGGCGGGTGAGGGAGGAAGAGGCGGATGATGATGAACGAGGAGCAGGAGGAGAGGCGGAGGAGGAAAGAAGGAGGAGGCGCGGGAGGATGAGGATGAGGACGAAGAAGACGGGGATGATTAGAGGAGAGGATAGGAGAGGAAAGGCGAGGAGAGGAAAGGAGAGGAGAAAAGGAGGAGGCGGAGGAGTGTGATCAGAAGGAACGAGGTGGAAAAGGAATGCAAGGAAGGGGGGGTGGAGGGGGATC
The DNA here is from genome assembly GCA_963575745.1 of Prorocentrum cordatum. NCBI lineage: Eukaryota > Dinophyceae > Prorocentrales > Prorocentraceae > Prorocentrum > Prorocentrum cordatum. Next base: position 536,509 of record CAUYUJ010021614.1, read on the forward strand.
GAGGAGGAGCAGGAGGAAATAGGCGGAGGAGGAGCAGAGGACATGAGAAGGAGGAGCAGGAGGAGCGAGTAGGAGGAAGTGCTGATGATGGTCCTGATGATGGTCCTGATGCTAATGGCGCAGATGAAAACAATGCTGACGGTGATGATGATGATGATGATGATGATGATGATGATGACGATGAACATGATGATGATGATGATGATGGTGCTGATGTTGATGCTGATGCTGATCATGCTGATAGTGATGATGATGATGGTGATGCTGATGATGATGATGCTGATGATGATGCTGATGTTGGTCATGGTGGTGCTGACGGTTATGACTATGTTGATGGCGACGGCGATACCAAAGATGATTTTGATGATGGTGATGTTGATGATGATGGTGGTGATGATGATGATGACGATGACGATTCTGCTGATGACGATGACGATGCCGATGACTCTGACGGCGATATCGATAGTGATGGTGATGGTGGTGGTGATGATGATGCTGGTGGTGATGATGGCAATGATGATGCATGATGATGGTGGTGGTGGTGATGATGCTGACGGGTGGTGGTGATGATGGTGGTGGTGGCGGCGGCCACGGCCGCGACCGCGACCAGGAGAACGTATGATGCTGCTGCCGACTGAGGATGTTGATGATGACGATGCTGATGATGATGATGATGATGCTGCTGATGATGATGACGACGATTGTGATGATGATGATGACGATGATGATGGTGAGGATGAGGATGAGGATGAGGATGAGGACGAAGATGAGGACGATATGAATGTTGATGATGATGCTGATGATGATGATGATGACGATGTTGTTGGTGATGATGCTGCTGCTGATGGTGATGATAAAGATGATGATGCGGCTGCTGATGATGATGGTTATGGTGATGATGCTGATGATGACGATGACGATGGCAACGACGACGACGACGACGACGATGATGATGATGATGGTGATGATGATGATGATGGTGATGATGATGATGATGATGATGATGGTACTGCTAGTGGTGATGATGATTATGATGACGATGATGATGATGGTGGTGGTGATGATGATGGTGATCAGGATGATGATGGTCATGATGATGATGATGATGATGATGATGATGATGATGATGATGTTGATGATGTTGATGATGTTGATGATGCCGATGCTGATGATGACGATGATGATGATGATGAGGAGGAGGAACAGGGGGAGGAGGCTCTCGACGACCCCCCGTCACACAGGCTACGCGACCAGGGCTGCGCGGCCAGTCCGAGGGTACTGAGCATCTGAGCGTCCGCGCCTCGGGCTGGACGGCCTCGCCGTGTGCGCTGGTTCGAGAGGCAGTTCACCAGGCAGCGCTGCGAAGCACTCAGCGCCCTGGTGGTATCGAGGACTCCTGTGGCCCGCCACCGCTAGGATCGGAGACGCTTGCGCATCGGAGGTTGATAGACCTCCTGCCCTGACACGTTGATTAAGGAATTTACCGTTTTCGGTTCGCGAGAGGGCGTCGCGGCCGTCATCTTTGCGGGTCCAGGTCTGTCGTTTTCGGTCCTAGGCCGTTTCCACTAAGGGGAGGTTTACTAAAGGGAGTTCTGTCCACCGCCGAGCGCGCCCGCCACCGCCACCTTCTGCCTTTTGCAAGCGCCCATGCTGCCAGCCGTTGGGCCAAGGTCTGGTCAGGCAATGGGACGATGGGTTCTCCCAGCCGTTGCGGAACCCCTTGGGGGGACCTTGTTGGACAGAGAGAAGGGAGGATGGCAATGAGGAGAAGGATGATGATGATGCTGATGCTGATGATGATGATGATGATGATGCTGATGCTGATGCTGATGCTGATGCTGATGATGATGATGATGATGATGATGATGATGATGATGATGATGATGATGATGATCATGAGGAAGCAGAGAACGACTAGGAAGAGGAGATGGAGGAGGGACAGGAGGAGGAGGAGGAGGAGGACCAGTGCAAACACAAAACGCATCAACTATGTTGCAATAAGCCCTCCCTCCAAGTTCCCTTTTTATGGGTCCCTACGCGAGTTTATTCCCATGAGAAGATAACCGTCTGAGAATCCTGAATCGTGCATTCCTGGGATTTCAACGCCACGGATCGACGTGTATGTTGCGCCCTGACAGTCCAAAACCGTGTCAAACACTATTCCTCGGACATCAACTCCGCGAATAAACGCAACTTTTGCGCCCAGACAAATCTAATCTAACTCGTGCCAATATATTTCTTTTGTGACTTCAACTATACGAATGCGCGCGGCGTCAAGGCGAGAGCCACATTTTGAAAAGGAACCGCCCTTCAATGTTTTAAGCCAGGCGCGCGCGGCGCTAAGGCAATACCAACATTTTGAAAATGGCCCGTCCTCCATCCGTGAAACTGGTGCAAACTTTGAAGGCGAATGCGCGTGGCGCTCAGGCGAGCGCCACATTTTGAAAACGACCTGTCCTGCATCGTTGAATCTATTGCAGATTTTCAGCTTAGGGGCTCTGGCTTGTCTTCCAAGCAACGGCCTGCGGGCCGCTCTGATCGCCATGTGGCCGCCGTCGCCGCCTCGTCGCCTCCCGTCGCCTGGGCCTGCCGGCCGCTCTGGCCGCAATGTGGCCGCCCTCTCCGCCTCGTCGCCGCCCGCCGCCTGGGCCTGCGGGCCGCTCTGGCCGCCATGTGGCCGCCGTCGCCGCCGCGTCGCCGCCAGCCCCCTCGTCGCCCTTCGCACGTGCCCTGCGTCGCGCGCGCGCCCAGCAGGAATTGTTGACGTTCCGCGTATCCCCACCAGCTGACCAGTTCGCTGAGGACAAGTTCGCTGAGGAAAAGGTCGCTGAGGACAACTCCGCTGAGGACAAGTTTGCTGAGGGCCACGTTTCGGCACGCGGGCTTGGCCGTCCTTGACTTCTGAGCGTGCTGCTTGCTCGTCGCTTTTGGTTCTGGCCGCGGCAGTTAGGCTTGCTTGACCCTTGTGACGGCGCGCGGCTCTCCCGCTTGCGCTCGCGAGCAAGAAGTATCCCCACCAGCCCTTGCAGACGCGATGCCCAGGGGAGTTGAGGTGATCAGGGAAGCGGGGGATCACGCAGATCAAACAAGGCAAGGGGAAAGCCGGTGATACCCCAAGATAAGAGCGTCGTCGTTCATGGAGGAGGAGGAGGGGGAGGAGGAAAATCAATAGGGTGAGGACGAGGACGACGAGGAGAAGGAGAAGGAGGAGAAGGGAGAGAAGGACGAGGAGGTGGAGGATGGGGGGTGGGAGGAGGGAGGAGAGACAAGCTAGGTGCGCTCGCGTCATATATGACATCCTACCCCTCCCTCCCATCCCTTACCATGGCGCAGATCCCTTCTCTACTCGCACAGTCGGATGTCAAGCAGGGCGATGATCCCGAAAGGGTACGCGATGCATTGTAGAGCACGGCGTGGCACGGCGTAGAAGAGCACCGCGAAGCGTAGTATCAACCTGGCATTGCATTGCATGCCGTGGCATGGCACGGGAAATGACACCAACGCTGCAGCGGGAGCGCGAGTCGAAACGAGCAGAAACGCGGAAATGAGGCCAGTGCTGCAGCGGGAACACAATTCGGAACGAGCGGAAACACGGAAATGAGGCCAGCGCTGCAGCGAGAGCACGATTCGGAACGAGCGGGGCCCGAAAATGAGGCCGGCGCCTCAGCGAGAGCAGCATTTTGGGAAATATGCAGGCGAAAACCTAACACCGGGGAGGGCTTCCCGGCCGCCAGAAATTCAACATTCCCAAAAGGAAAAATTGTATTGGAATGACATTTTTTCGGCGCGGTGCCGGCCGGAACCGGCTCCGGACCCGGCCCGGGCCAGGAGGGCCACGCGTGGCTCAACGCCGACAGCGGCCCATCCACGCCACAACAACAAGCGGCCGACATCCTACGTGGCCTTTCAGCATTGGCAGGGATCGTAGCAGTGCGAATACCATCGCGATCATCAAATGCAGCGTAAATTGCAGCGGCCTAAGAACATATCCAGCGACGCACATCATAGGCGCACATCATGTATAGATTGAGTGACAAGTACGAACGCCCATCAACTAGAGGCAAGCGCGCCACTAATTGCTGTTAGCGTGCCCCCTGGAGCAGGGGTCGACGCGACATTGGCTCAATTTGAGATGGCCAGGTTGGAGGCTTGACCCGCTGGATTCGACGCCCCCAGCTTCTGGATCTGAACCGCGATCGTATTTCGCGCTCATCAAGAAAAGGGGCCGTCCGAGAATTGCAGATGCTACGGCTGCGGAACCGCAGAATGCCCTGGGCCCATGTGCGGTGCGATGCGCTACTTGGGCGCATGCAATCATTCGGCCACCTTGTTGACGATTTCCCGGGGGCATCGGTGGGGCGTTTTGGCGGGGGTGCGGCTGCGCGTAGCAGTTCGCCAACTTCGAAACTATGCATTTCTTGGCGGCAGTGGTGCCGAGATGAACGCTGGCCACAACTCATGGTCAGACAGCCCAACTGGAGGCGCGGTCCAGCTCGCAGGCCAGGCGCCCGGCAGCCCGGCAGCTGGCGGCGCAGACTGGACCTGGGCACCACCGACTTACCCAGTGCCTCCTACTACCACGTGGCCAAGATGGCCAGGTTGAACCCACCGCGCCATTCGACTCCGGCACGGGCGCAGACGCTGAAATATCAGACGGATCGATCAATCAGACAGACTTGCACATTGACTGGCAATCATGCGGCTACATCTTATGTTCGGCCACGCGTCATGCCGGAGGGGGGGTTGTGGGGGTCGCGGAAAAGTAAGCGCGTCGCGCGCGAATGCCGCGGCGCCCGCCCTGCAGTGGCGGGTGAGGGCGAGGGTCGGCTCAGGCGCCTGCAGTCCGCGAGGCGCTGAAGAAGCCCGCCGCAGGCGCTTAATTCTTATGCCCCATGCGACGGGCCCGCCACAGGCGCCGATTTTCGGTCGACCAATGGATGGGTCGCGGGCGGGTCGCGGGTGGGTCGCGGGCCAGGTGGCGGGCGGGTCGCGGGCGGGTCGCGGGCGGTCTGCGGGGCGGGTCGCGGGCCCGCGCCGGGCCTAGGTGGGGGCGACGTCGAACCGCAACATCCAGCAACGTTGTTGTTGCGCCGCGTCGCAAAACCCCGTTTCAGCCACGTTCCCCGGGGCGTTGAATGACCGTTCGGCCTCCTCAACAGACAGATGAACAAACGCACAAACAAAAACGTCGACAACAACCGCGCGCATCCGCATGGCGGGATCCCACTTCAGCCGCGCACCCGCGGGCAGCGAATGACCGTTCGGCCCCCGCGCTCTGACGGCGAGCCCGCCGCGGGCGCCGACTTATATAGTATCAACGTGGGTGGGTCGCTGGGTGGGTCGCGGGGCGGGTCGCGGGCGGGTCGCGGGCGGGTCGCGGGTGTTTGTCGCGGGTGGGTCGCGGGCCAGGTGGCGGGCGGGTCGCGGGCGGGTCGCGGGCGGGTCGCCGGCGGTTCGCGGGCGGGTCGCGGGGCGGGTCGCGCGCGGGTCGCGGGGCCGCAGGGGAGGCGACGCCGGGCGGCGACGACGGCGACAAGCAGACAATTACAACGTGCATCCGCATCGCGGAAGCTCACTTCAGCCACCCGCCAAGGGGCAGCGAGTGACCGTTCGGCCTCCTCGCTCACATCCTATTATGTATGTATGCATGTATATATATGTATATATATACACATATATCGCGTGCGTATATATATATATGCATCAACATATCTATATATACATATATATATGTGTATATTCACACTAACATGTATAGATATACGCACGCATTTTTAGATGCATATATATATATATATATATATATATATATATATATATATAATATTCACACAACAGATGCGCGCTGCGCGCCAAAGGGCCGACAAGGGTAAAGGCGTGCATTTGAGGAGCTTGCGCGGCAAAGGCATCGCAGGATGTATTGCATCTTTGCCCGGCGACGAGCGCGACGAAACTTCTTCTGGGAGTCGAGGCGCGCGCAGAGGACGTCGTTCCATTCGACCGAGGAATGGCCGATGGCTGAACCCCATTGGTAGGACTGGCCGCCGCGCGCCGCGCGACGCGCGCACTCTGCGTCGCAGTGCAGCGCGGGGAGCGGCGCGGGAGATGGGGATTCTGGAGCGTTTTCTGCTTCGGCTGACCCCTTGCAGAAGAACAAACCGGTTTTTGTTGCGTTGCTTCCTTTTTACAGCGATGCTTTTGACAGGGTTGAGCAATTTACGCGGGTCTTAACGGCTCTCTTGTGCAATGCTTTCATATGCCCGCAGCGGTCGAACATTGGATTGGGTTTGGCGATTTCCCTCGGAAGCGCGGCGCCGGGATGGTGCGCGGCGACGCGATGAAGGTCGCCGAAAAGACGGCGCAGGGATGCTCGCCGCTTGCTCCACCGTCGCCCCCAGCATCGACCGTGCCAGCCACTCGAGAGGAGATCGACGTGATGTTCGGCAACGAGCTTGGACAGCATATTCTTGATGCATTACCTAACGGCGGCAACGTCTACCCAGCCATGCCGGGCAATCCGCAGGCCCCCCATCGCCCCGCCATCTACAGCTGGAGCATTGCGACCGTCTTACGCGGTTGAATAGGCCTCGACGGCAACATCGCAGAGTGCTGCGCGGGCGGGGAGGGGGGGGGGGCGATCGTGGGGGCCGCGGCGCGGGGCCGCGAGCCCGCAGCGCAGGCCCGCGACGACGCCCCGACGACGGTCGTCGGCGGTTTAATGCGTCGTGGGTTTGGAGAGATCAGACTGGCAGCGCCGCCCGCCCCTGGCTGGTCCGCGAGACAGAAGCGGAACAGAGGCGCCGCGCCGAGCGCGCAGCCGTTGGGGATCGCCAGTCTCGCCAAGTCTCGGGCGCGTGCAGCGCCAGCATAAAGCCGGCATGGAAATTGCATGGCGCATTGTGTTTGGCAAAAGTTAAACGGGCATTTCGCGGTTTTCGCTCTGGGCGCCTGTGCGCGATTAGGTTCCGCAGCGTTTTTCTCCGCGGGTTTCAAAGCGACGCATGCTGGGCGCGTTTTCCCATGGAGGGTTGGGCGCTCGCGTTTTTTTGCCCGCGGCGCGCGATCTGTCTTCCTGTGGAATTTTTTATGTGCTTACGTTGTTTGTTTTCTTTCCGTTGGCCTGGCTTGCCATGCTATCGCAATTTCGCGATGTTGCCCCCCCCCCGTGCTGCGCCGTCGGATGGGGCGACCTCGCGCGCCCGCGGGCTCAATCCGACCCACCGCCCACGCGCGTCGCGCCCGACGACGGACAGCCAGCCTGGGCCAGCATTGCCGGGCGCTACATACATCGCGCCACATAGCGCGCACCACGTAGAGCCCGGCGCATATATTGCCTCACGTTGTACTGCGTAGCTTGCGCCGGCCGGTGCGTTTGAAGGCGCTGCGCGGGGCCCGCGCTGGCCGGCGTGCTTCTGGGTTGCCCCCCATTCCTGCCCGAAGACCTGCCCCCCTCTGCTCCTCTACGTCCTCCGCCATTTCCGCCCCTGCAGTCCTGGTAACTCTTCTCCTCGTCCACCTGTTCAGTGTCCTTCCTCCACCCTTCCCTCCTCCTTCCACCGCCCCCTCCTTCTCCTCCTCCTCCTCCTCCTCCTCCTCCTCTTCCCCCCCCTCCTTTCCTCTCCCCCCCCCCTCCCTCCCCCCCATCTCCTCCTTCCTTCTCCTTCCCCCCCCCTCCTCGCCCCCCCCCCCCCGCCCCGCTCAGTTGCGGGGCGAAGCTCCTCTCAGCCGCGCGCGGCCATCCTTTAGAGCGACGAAGCGCGCCCCCTGGCGGCCCCCCGCGCGCGGCGAGGCGGCGCGGCGCGCGGGGTGAATTTTGGCGCGAATTCCGGCGTGAATTCGGCGCGAAGCTGACGCGGCTAATTTGCATAACCGCATCTTTTTCAAATTGCGCATGGCAAATTGCGCCGCATTTTTGCAAATGGCACGTGACTTCGCGATCGCGGCGCCACCCTGGGCGCCCCGCGGCAACTTTTCCATGCCGCCCCGCGGCCCCCCTCTCCAGTTCTCAGGCGGGCGCGAGGCGAATGGCCCCCACCCTCGCCCCCCTTGGGCCTCGGGCGTGGTTGGCCAAATCAGCAGCGCACCGTCGAACATCAGGCGCGTTGATGTAGGTCGGCCCCTGGGGGCGAGGGCGCGCTGCCCTTCGCCCCCGCGACGCGCCTCCACGTCGCCAGTGGGGCGCGGCTCCGATCGATGGCGTCGCGCGCGGGCCAGCGCGGAAACGTGGCCCTCAATGTCCGCCGCCTAGGCGCCGGCGCCGAGTCCCCTGGCTTCTGGGGCGCGTGCGAATGGCTCCCAAGGGACCTTCGGTCGCTCGTTTTGGCGCCGCGACGCGCGCGAGGGGCGCGCCGACGTCGGCGGGGGGGGGGGGGTTCGAACAGTGGCGGCGAAACCTTCGGTGGCGCCCCCTTCGGGGCCCTTCGCGCTAAACTTGCGCGGTGGCCCGGGAAGCTTCAGAGGGCCTATGAGCGGTCAGTTTGGCAGCCCCAGCGTGGGCCTGGCAGGGGCGGGCGCATCTTGTCCGAGCGGCGCTAAACAAGTCCCCAAGTGCATCGAGCTGACCCGCGGGGCCCCGCGGGTTCCGTGAGGCGCAGTGGGGCTTGGGGCATGGTTCCGCTCAGGCGTGCTCATCGTTTCAGGTCGGTCGAACAATGCGCCCCTGGAGGTCGCATTCCGAGTTGCATGGTCGCGTTTGTCGTTGTGCCCATGGCGTTGCTTTAGTGATGGGTGATGTTTGCTCCCAGTAGCCGCCATATTTTCCGTTGCTGGCGCTTGGCTCGCAACGTCTCTTATTCGACGTGGCCGCCCAGCCAGTCAACATCATCTGAAGTGGCTTCGTAAGGCGTTTTTCTTCATGCGCCTCAATTGCGGGTCCGCGGGGGCCGACGAGTTTGCCTGCGCAGAGCTCGCATGGGCCGCGCGCAGAGTTGGATGCCTTGTGGCCTCGGGGCCCAGGGGCCCCGGCAGAGGTGCCACCCCGCGGGGCCAGAGGCATTGGGATGGGGCAGGTGGCCCAGCCAACGGCGCCGCCGACGCCGCGGCCCGCGCTCTGTTGGGCGCTGAGCGCGCGGGCAAGACGTGCGCGGCAGTATCCGATGACCATCGACTTAAGACCCACCGCGCCACGATGCGACCGCCGCGCGGCCCCAGTCGCGAGCGGGCGCGCCAGAGAGAGCCAGCGCGGACTCGTGCGGACGTTGAGGCGCAGTCAGGTCTCAGCCGGCGCGCGTTGCGCCGTTAGCGCCCGCGTCTTGCGCTCGCGGTCGCGCCTGCGATGGCCGCCTGGGCCGCTAGGGGGGCTGCGGAGGGCGCGCGCGCGGCCCCGCCCCCTCCTGCCAGACCGCAGCGACGAAGCGACAGAGAAGACGTCGGTTTGGCCCTCGCTCACGGTGAAGACATTCCTTCTAGAAACACGCAGATGGATGAGAAGATGAACCGCGTGGCCAAACATCCACGCCAGAGGGCGGAGTCGGACAAACGACGCTCGGCGAGTGAAAACAATTAATTCATTCTTCAAGATTAAATAGGCAGCCGAGGAAAGCGCCGCGGCGGTGATCGCCGCGCTCGAGGAGAGTGAGGAATCATAGGGCGTAGACAAGCCACGCGAAGAAGGATGCTCCTCCAACGCGAAGCCCAGCCCATGTTGGATTTGTTCACGAGGATTGTCGCCCAGGCGCCCCTCCGACAGGGGGCGGCGGCCGTGCGCCAGACTCTGCGCCGCCTGATTCCGCTCGGAAATGAGCGCTCTCGCCGCGCCCGGATGCGCCGAGACGGTCCTGGGCCCTGTGCAGAAGATCGTTGCGGGCCAAGTCTGCGGGCCGAGTCCGGGCAGGTCGCTGCGACCGTGCGCCCTGGCTCGGCAGCGGGCGTCTCCTTGAACGTTCAAATGTTTCCTGCATAGCTGCTGCATTCGACTGAGGAGTCACCTCAGGGAGCCCCGCCAGATGAAGCCGTGAACCCGACCGCTGCAGGCAGTCATTCATTGTTGGGCCGGCTGAAGCGCGCGCAGCAAGGCGCCCTGAGCGCAGCGGTCCGCCAGGCAGCGGGCAAGCGGGCGCGGGCGACGGCGCCCCGAGGCAACGCCCCGCCAGTTAGGCAGCGATCCGAGTAGGCAGCCCATGCAGCGCAAGGTGCTTGGCACAGGCGTCGGGCGAGGCGACGGCGCTGATGATCTATGGCAGCGAACGACGCGCCCTGCCCGCGCCGCCCGTGGATGCGCGCGACTACTTCGCGAGTGCACCGATCAACGAGGACGAGGTGCAGACGTGATAGAACAGCGGGGATTCATCGACCATGGGGGTGATTCTACCAGCGCTCTCATGTTACAGGAGACGGCACGCCACGATGCGCGAGAACATGTCTGAATCAGAGCGCAAAGATGGCGAATGAGCAGACGTTGCGCAGACATGCGCTGGCGAAGCAAGCCCCAGTGGGCCAGCCTATCAGACCGTAGGACTAGCTTGCGACTCGACCCCGGCTTCACGGTAAACGTAGAGGGCGCTCGCGCAGCGGCTTTGGAGTTCGACCGCAAGTTCATCGAATGGCTGGGCAAGGTGTCGACCAGGGCCATGCGTCGCCGTCTCATTATCAATGGAGTTCGGGAGGGAAGTGCGCCATCCGACACTCCCGATGTCTTCGCGATAGCGTGCAGGCCTCAATTCTGGAGGATGCATATTATGCAAGCTTCGCCACTGGCAGTGGTGCTGATGTGCCTGCGATCCTGGACCTTGAGTCGGCTCAAGACGAGCAGGCCTTTTTTCCGTTTCGCGCGCGGCAAGGATGCGCTGTTTTTTCCCGGAATCGAGGCCCGCAAAGTATGCGTGAGGAAGGGCGTTGAATAAAGTCATGGAGATGGAGAAATCCATTTCCGGGCGCCGCTGCACCCCGCGTGGAGAGTGCATCGCACGGCCGCGTGCGGAGGCCATCGCCGAAGCCCCGACAGTCGCCTCGACCTCATTCGCAAATGAGGGTGCAGCAACGCAAGACGACGAAGATCCCGGTGCGCCCTGACGCAGCAGTTCGATGACAGTTTCAAGCGCTGGAATGGGCGGGCTAGGTTCCAGGTTGGACACGGCCAGGACGCTCGCCGCGGCTCTGTGCATCACTGCGTCGGTGATTCGGGAGGGCAGGGCTGCGATTGGGCCCGCGCCCCCATGCTTATGCAGTGGCCTACGCAGAGCGCGGATACGCGCGTGCAGGCATCCGCCATCTTCCGCCAACACGGCTTTTTGCGCGATCGCATCACGCGTCGCATCAGGAAATCCTGTCAGCGAAGGGCACGTATTATGTGGGCGGCTACCTCTCAGGCGACGATCCCCTTATGTGGATGCCGACCCCTGCGGGCTGGCATAAGCGAGCCCTCTGTGAGCGTGCGCCGTGCGCTGGGGCCGTCGGCGGAGCTCCCTATGGTGCCACGAAGCGCTGCACTGGGCGGGTGATAATGCCAATTTGGGCGTGTAGGGCGCATGCGGGCGGTCCCGCTGGGGCATTCGGTGGAGCTCCCTATGGGGCCACGAAGCGTTGTACTTGGTGGGTGAAAATGTCAAATTGGGTTTCCGGGGCGCGTGCGGACGGTCCACCTGGGGGCTTCGGTGGGGCTCCCTATGGGGCCACGAAGCGTTGCATTGGGTGGGTGAAAATGCTAAATTTGGTTTCCGGGACGCATGCGGGCGGCCCCACCGGGGGCTTCGGTGGAGCTCCTTATGGGGCCACGAAGCTTTGTGCTGGGTGGGTGAGAATGCCAAAGTGGGCTTCCGGGGCGCACGCGGGCGGTCCCATGGGGAGCTTCGTTGGAGCTCCCTATGGGGCCACGAAGCGCTGTATCGGGTACGTAAAAATGCCAAATAGAGCTTCGGGGGCGCATGCGGACGGTCCCATTGGGGGCTTCGGTGGAGCGTTGGAGCTAGCTCCTTACGGGGCCACGAAGCGTTGTTCTGGGTGGGTGAGAATGCCAAATTGAATTTCCGTGGCGCGCGCGGACGGTCACACTGGGAGCTTCGGTGGAGCTCCCTATGAGGCCACGAAGCGTTGTATTGGGTGGGTGAAAATGCCACATTGACTTTCCGGGACGCATGCGGACAGGTCCTCTGGCGGCTTCGTTGGAGCTCCCTATGGGGCCACGAAGTGTTGTGCTGGGTGGGTGAAAATGCCAATTTGGGCGTGTGGGGCGCATGCGGGCGGGTCCACTGGCGGTTTCGGTGGAGCTCCCTATGGGGCCGCGAGCGCTGTCTGAGTGGGTAAAAATGCCAAATTGGAGTTCCCGGGCGCATGCTGACAGTCCCGCTGGGGGCTTCGGTGGAGCTCACTATGCGGCCGCGAAGCGTTGTGCTGGGTGCGTCTTCTGAGACGCGCGCGGACGGCGGCACTGGCGGCTTCGATGGAGCTCCCTACGCGGCCATGAAGCGCCGCGCTGGGCGGGTGAAACGCAGGGGGTGTGTGGGGGGGGGGGGGGGGGAAGGGTGGAGAGGCGGGAACGCGGGCCCCCCGAAAGGGCGCAAATGAGATGCAGTTGTGCGACGGGTGGCGTTTGACGCGCATGCTGCGTTAGGACGTCGATTTCCTAGCCGACAGGGTGCGACTGGCACGCAGCATTGCCGACGGGTGCGCGCGCCGTGCGTGTAGGAGACTGCGCTGGCAGCCAGGGGATACCAGCGCGTTCGGAAACGAGCGTGCGCCGAAACGACCAAAGAGGAGCAAGTCGTCGTCATAGACGATCGTCTCTCTCCCCTCTCGATTCTCGGGCGCGAATGGCGCGACGGCGCCCCTGCGTTCTCAGCCGAAGCCCGAATTGAGCAAACAGTTAATTCCAGAGCAGTTAAGGAAGCAGGACAACAGGAAGATCATCGCGTTAAAGTCAGATGCGCGTTGAGCTGGGGAACGACGATTGCGGAGACGACTTGACAGGAAGGCTCGGGCGCAATCGCCGCCCGTTGATGCGCGGATGCACTTCGGAGACTTGGGCGGGGGGCGCTTGCGACGGAAACGGCGGGGACATTTGCGTTTCTTTTCCGACGGTGCCGCTCGGTGCAAAGCCAGTCGCATTGCCGCGGTGCAAATGGTTGCGCGGATGCGCGGAAGCTCTGCGGCGGGGGGGGGGCGTCGTCGCCGAGCTGGCTATCGAGCGCGGTTTAGCTCGGGCTGGGGGCCCGACTAAAACAACCTTATCTCAGGACCTAGGCAATCACGAAGCACGAGAAATTGTGCGACGTTGTGTACGCGACTGTCATGCTGAGACAGTTATCTTGCAGTGTAACTTCGGCGCTGTCGGATTGCCGTCTCACCTCGATGCGCTGGTCGGACGCGACGCTTGGGTGCAGCATCGCCGGGGGATTTGCCGCGCATCGCACTCTGCGGCGCAATGTCCCATGTCCAAGGTAAACGAAGTAGGCATTATACTTGAACGACCGTCCAGCACTTGGGCGGGCCAGACCCATCTTTGGACTGTCGTGGCCTAGCGCCCTGGCGCGCTCCAGGTCATCATGGGTCAATATGCCACTGGCCTTGAGACGACAGACGGCGTTGTCATCGAGAAACCGACTGGTATCATGGCCAGCGATCCCGTCTTACTGTTACCTCTCAGAACATTCAAATGCGACGGGGAGCGCGCCCATGTGTAAGCGTGCAATCGAGTTCTTGCGAAAGCGGCGCTCTGCGCCTATCGCGCGCAGTCAGCATGCGCAGAGGCTGTGCGAATCGTGCGCAACGAGGTTGCGCATGGCTACGTGCTGGAACAAGAGCGCGGCGACGTGCAGATTTACTCAGCGTTGCCCAATGTAGACAACGGGCGCGACCTCGACGACAGGGCGACGCCTAGCATAGCTCCATAGGAGCGCCGCCAAGGGGATTCGGGCGCCCAGCTCGCGCAGACAAAGTTGTCGTGACAAGCCCGAAGCACGCGCGAAACCCCGAGACCCGCCGCTGCGTTGTTGCGACAAGTCCGTTTTCATTGGAGGCGTCGGATTTGCGGGAATGGCCGCGGACGTATTAAGCCACGACGCACGATTAATTCTGGCATGCGCAGGTTTGCTGCGCCCTACAAACTGCCGCCAGTCGGCGGCGCAAATCCAGCAGGTCGCCGTCGGCAGGGCAACTTGCAGAGGCACGGGCACCAGCGCCGACGCCGGCGCCAGCATCTTCAGGGGCCAGTAGCAGCGGGGGCGCGCGGGCATCACTTTCGGGCCAACATGGCGCACTAGCGCACGCGCTCTGACCCGCCGCGCGACGCGACCCTGCGCGTTCGCGCGGAGACGCGCTTCAGTTTGAACGAGTGGAGCAGGGGATAGGCGGCATCGGTAGAGCGCCAGCAGCCGCGACGCCACCCGGCGACCCAGGCCGACGCGGGCGCCGCCCAGGGCCTCCACAGTTCCGAGACGGGAATATATTCAACGTCGAACTGAATCCACAAATCCTCAGGAGCCACGATCCATCAGTTGTCCGAGGTGAACTACGTAAAACACCCTCGATGGCACCCAAACGAAACCAAGATGAAGCCGATCCCATCAAAGTATGGTATCGACATTGTTCGGCTGGTCATTCTAAAAAGAGGTCTGCGATACTTGCAGGGGGCGTCGTGTGCTGGAGAAACCTGGGTCTCCATTGTGTCGTCAGCGAGCCTGCCGGGCCGCTTCGACGAGGACGTGGAGTGCGACCTCATGTTCTGTACAACACGCATCTTCTGCTATATCTGATATCGGTGTATGGGGTGGGTCGCTGGACATGAGATCCCTGGCCTGACCATGCAAGCTGTCTTAGATGCCTTTTCACTACTCACGGGGCATCTACGAGTCAGCGAAGGTACGCTACTCTCACGGGGGAGGTGCACTACCCCGCGTCACGGCGAAATCTTTGCTAAAGGTACGTGCATGAACTTCGCGGGCGAGATTTCGGTCAACGCGCAGCCGCCATATAATCTAGGAGTGGCCTCATGCACGGCGCGACGCACATCGTGGAAGAAGACCGGGGGAACAGGGTCATGCCAATTCAATCCAAAAGACTCCTTGCATATGCATTGCTCGTGATCAATCTTTCACCTTCTACGGTGGCGTGTTTGGGCGTCGTTTTGTCGCACTTGGGGCCAGCGGGCGCGCCAAGTTAGCACAGATGCTAGCGCGCCGGTAACTGCAGCGGCGAAAGCTAAACTATATTTGAGGACAACCGCGCGACAGGCTGGACGGCTTACAAACCTCCAGACCTAGTCGACTACCACCGACTCACAGCAAACAGTGACGGTTTGGGCGGATAGAGTGGACCACGCCCTGTTTTGCGCGATACACCCGACCGAGGACAAGTAATCGTACAAGCGGGTATTCAGGACATGCCAGTTCATTGCCCCGGCGTCCAACACACGTTGTACATCGAAGTTCTCATGGTACGTGAGCTGGGATACGACAGTGCTGCCATGCGCGCAGTGGTTGCACTCGTTGCCGTCCTGGCGGCTGGGCTGCCAGCCATTGCGTTCGGGTGCGCCCCCCCGTCTCGCGAGGCAACTTGCGAGCGACTGTTGTAAGCGAAATGCATCCGAAGGTCCACATTGCACTGCAGTGCCTAATCCAGAATTGCATCAGGATTGAGAAAGCAGATGCAGCGCTCCTCGCTAGGGGCATACACAGACTACCACAGTTCGGTAATGTCGACAGTAGTGCAATCATGCATTGCGACAGCGGTGTAAATCTTGGCTGCAACTCTTACGACGCAAACAGAAACGCCCGCGGGCACGACCTGATAAGAACACGCGTAACACACTGCCTACAAACGCGCCGTCGTCGCAAACGAAGATGACTTATTGGCGAAATGCGAGATCCATGATGTTCTTTGGATGTATCGAAGGTCCTTTACACTGAGCTGCGTACCTGGTAACGTAACGACTGCTTTCGTCCGTGCCCATTTCGCAGACTCTACCAACGTCATGGCATCAATTTGCGTATCTGCATGGAAATTCGCCAAGAACTCAAGGGGCCAGATGGAAAGCGCACTGCGTCTCGGGCTCGTTGCAAGGCTTCATGGGCGTCGAAGCCGTCGGCGTTGAAACCTTCTTTGGCGCAGCGCGACAAGCTCACCGCAAGCTCCTGACCAGCGCGGCAGCGGCAAAAAAAGGCTGGGCACTCGAGTGATTGATTGATCAGGTCTTCCGCAAAGACTTAACCCGCGAGGCGTTAGCAGCAGCCGCTGGAGAAAAGGAGAGACTCGCGTGTTTTGCATCCCCTCGGACCTCTGCATCGGCGCTCCGGACCCTGCCAGGCTTTGCCAACTTAGACGAAGCAAAACGCTGTCTTCAGCGTCCGAAGCCTGGCGCGTGCGCCAAAGGTGCCCCTCGAGCATTTTCGCTGAAGCTCAGGGGCGTCGCGAGGGTATTCGGGCTTCAAGGCGCGTGGTGCGACGTCTTCGAAGTGCGCCCGACCCTGGCTGTGGCTGAACATGCCGACGACATCAACATGGCTGGCGAGGGCACCCGCATCGACAAATGCGTGGAATGCGTCGAACAGACATTTGGACAGCGCAGGGTGAATAAGCATGCATGCGCCAAGTCGCAGTTCGTTGCGCCAAACTCCCGGACGACGACGTCGCACATGACCATTATGAACACGTCGAGCAGTCGAGAGCCACCCGACACCCGAGCTAACGGGAGGGTTGCCCGAGGAGGATGCCACGAGCCTTTGAACGAGCCTTTGACATATCTTCTCATTTGTATGATTGGTGCTCTGGCTTGTGCTCTTATCGCGCATGGATGGCTCACGGTCTTCGTCGCTTCACCCCGGCTCAAGCCATTTTGGCTCAAGGCCATTTTGGCTCAAGGCCATTCTGGCTCAAGCACGAATGGCTCAAGGGTCGAGGGATCGAGGGTCGAAGGATCGCGGGTCGATCGTCGTTCGGCGCCGCCTGGGCCGATCCCGGCCAGGGCCCCGCCCCGCAGCCCGGGGGTGGCGCGCGCTCCGGGCCATGGCGGGGCGGCGCTGGGGGCCGCGTGCCCCCGCTCTGCCTTCCCCCCGAAAAACAAAAAAAGATAGCAAATATCAAGAAAATCGAGCATCTGCAGAAGGGCGGCGCAGGGTCTGGTCGCCCCTTCGCAGACTGCGTCCGCCCAGGACCAGGCTGGTGTCGCCGCGTGCAGCCGCTGCCGACCGGGGCGACTGCTGCGGCGGTTGCGGCCGCTGGTGCGCGTGTGGAGGATGAGCAGGCGTGCTGCTCGTCGGCAGGCTGGTGGCCAAGTGTGACGGGCGGCTCGCGCTGGCCAGTCTCGCATGCAGGTGCGCCGGGCGGTTCGCTTGGCCAGCCGGCGGGCAGGTGTGACGAGCAGCTCGCGCCGTCAACCCGGCGGCCAGGCGGCGCGGGCGGCTCGCGCTGCCAGCCTCGCAGGGGCGTTGGATTGTTCGCCGAGCCCGGGCAGGTGTGAAGCGCGGCTCGCGCCGGTGGGCTGGTGCGCTGGGCATCTCGCGACGGCAAGCCGACGGGCAATCGCGACGGGCGGCTTGCACCGGCCAGGGCTTGGCGGGCGCAAGCCTGGCGGGCAGTTCCGCCGGGGGGATGAGGACGGCAAGGAGGTAGAGGAGGTCGAGAGCGAGGTGGGTTCGGCCAGGTAGCCAGATGCGGCCGTGAATGGGCAGGCTGCGTGTCCGACGGAGGAAGAATAGCCCACTCTCAGAAGATGCAGAACGGAGAAGGAGCAGCTGCGGGGTGGGGCGACGCAGGATCTGGTCGCCCAGCTTCGTAGCCTGCTTCCTTCCCGCCCCTGCCACCCATCAAAAAAAACATAACAAGAGTAGAAAACAAGGAAGATGGGCGGGCCCGACGCAGCAGCCTGGCATACTTATACGCGAAGCCGTGCTGACATTGCGTTCGACCCCGCACGTGGAGATAGGCATGCCTCACGTGGCAGCCCTGTTTAGGCAGGGCCTGACCATGCTTGGCGCATGGCCTCTCCTCCCCTTTTTCCCCCTCCCCCCCCTCCTTCCCCCCCCCCCTCTTCCACTCGGACGCCCGAGCCCGCGCGGCCGATTCTACCCCGGCGAATTTCGGTTCCCGACCGCGCCGGGCGGGTGCGCCATCGGATTCTACCCCGGCAAATCTTGGTTCCCGACCGCGCCGGGGGGGGTGCACCATCGGCTTCTACCCCAGCGAATCTCGGGCCCTGACCGCGCCGGGCGGGCGCGCCATCAGAATCTACCCCAGCAAATCTCGGTTCCCGAACGGCGGCCGCTGGCGGCGCCGCTGCCAGGGTCGCCCAGAGAGCATGACTGCAGGCAAGCAATCAAGCAGGCCTGCGCTTCCCCCTCTTGCATGCGCGTCTGCTTTTGCGGACGGTGCTTCTTGGGCCCGCCTTTCGCGAGAGCTCCGGGTGCCCCCGCCTTCCCTGGGGTCCACGGGATTTATTTTTTCAGATCCTGCGTTTCCGAGCGGCTCAGATCAGATCCAAGAGGTCGGATATGATCCGCGGTTTCCCGCGAGGGCAAAATTGATCCAAGCTGCAAAATCTGATCAGAGCGATCAAATCTGATCCGCGCGACCGACAAGTGTGTAGTATTCGTCATATGCATGTATTGTTCTATATATAGTTATACATATGCATATGCATGTATATACATGCACACACATATATACATGTATGTATGTATGTATATATATATATATGTACATGTATATATATATATATATATATTAGGTAATGCACAGCGTGTGCATCTGTGCATACATTACTACATAGTGTACGTGTGACATTGTGTACGCATATTATGTATACATATGGTATATTATGACATATATATATCATAATATTCTAGCGGTGTTACGTGAACATACAATTGTGCAACATATGTTAGATATTACACTAAGGTATATGTGCGCTTTGCTGTGTAGCGTCCATACGATACCCATATGATAGTTCTCACACCCCTGGAGGCCTCCTATGAGGTCGGCGAATTCCTTATTCAGCGTGAGCCTCGCACGCCTAGCGACCTCCCCAGGTCGGCGAATTCTGATCACGTGTTTGGCGGCCGTCTGAAAGGGGTCGGCGGTATTTCTTTTGACATATACCCCTCGGTAGCTCCGCCGAAAGCCTCAGCAGCGCAGGCCACATGCGTCAACGGCACCCATTTCGGCACATCCCTAGGGCAGCTCCACCGATGACTCCAGCGGCACAGACCGCACGCGCAAACACCATTCATTTCGGAACGCCCCTTCGCACGTGCGGTTCCCCTGTTAGAAGACAAGGGTTGATGCGAATGTCGCCCCGCCCCCCCCCCCCCGCCTGCCCACCTCCGTGCGTAGCCGTTTTGGCGCGATAGGTGCATTTCTTCGACGCAGTTATTTATATATGAAGTTGTTTCACTCCATATTTCTTGCGCTGGCGTGCTGGTCACACGCTCTGCGCACGATGTCTTTGAGCGAATGCCAGGAGGCTGTCAAAAAAGGTGGTGTGGATTTCCTGGGCAGATCTGCGCTGATCGCCTACGGGGGCCAGTTGTGCGGACCTCGGGGCACGTCGATGATTACACGCTACCGAGAGTTAACTCGATGCGTACCTCATTGGGCGGCCCAAAAAGCGACGGCTAGAGCAGTGGCCGCTGCAGCTTGTGACAGGGGGAAGGATTGGAAACTCGGAGCAGAGATTGACGCATACAGCGACAAGATGGCGCACAGCATGCGCGCGCTACGGCGCGACGTCGACCAGGCAATCATAAAACACAAGGCCGCACAGTCGGATGAGCCACCAGAGTGGCTCGTGTGTTTGCCTGAATGACGCCCCGACAAGTGGTGGCCCAGGAAGCTCAGCATGCCGCAACTACGAGTACAAGTTTGAGAAGGGCGAGATATTGATTTACCGCTGCGAGATTTTATCCAGGGGCGGCCTCGGCGTCAGGCAACCGTCTTTGCCCCTAGTGAAAGACGACGCCGCAGATGATGCAGATCGCGCGGTTGCGAAGTGGACGGGCGGTGGGGCATGGGCGATTCCATCCTTAACACACGCCGAGCCCAATCAACAAAGCACCATGCAGCTCGAAAGGGAAGTAGATGTCATGAACTACACAGGCACGAGTACAAGGGCATTACGTGGAGGCTGCTGGAGCAGAACGAGACCCAGAAGGACAACGTCGTCAACATGTTGCGGATCAAGATGAGGGGGGAAGGCGCCAAGGACGAGGTCGCGCGCCTTCAACTTGTGATTGCACGCCGCGAGCCATCAGCGAAGGAGGAGGCGATTGAAGCGATGAAGGGGTTCGTCGAGCAGATGGCCCGTGGAGAGATGAGTAAATCAGAGGCGGGGCAGGCCAAGGAAAAAACACGCGTTCAAACCGTTGCCCGATTGTGCAGTTCTGATGCGGCCAGCCGCTGTTGCCAAACGGCCATCGGGCGTGGAGGCTCAGAACATGGACGACGCCGCCGAGGAGGACACCGCGCGCGCTGTGGGGGACGAGGAGGAACATGTTGAGGAGGCCGAGCCCGTGGGCGAGTTCTCTGACAGCGATGACATCGGTGACGGGAATGCTGCTAACCAACCAGCGGATATGAAGCGACCCGCAGCGGCTTCGCCAGCGGGCCCAGCTGCGAAAGCAGCGAGAGCTACGTCAGCACCGACGGCTACGCCACCACCGAAGGCTACGCCACCACCGAAGGCCACTTCAGCACCGACGGCTACTTCAGCACCGACGGCTACTTCAACACCACTGAAGGCTACTTCGCCAACACCGAAGGCCACTTCAGCACCGACGGCTACGCCGCCAGCGCCGCTTGCTGCGACAACGGAGGCGTTGGGAATGGAAAGGGTCGTATCCTCCTCCTCCTCCTCCTCCTCCTCCTCCGCCTCCTCCCTCTTCGCCTCCTCCCCCTCCTCGTCCGATTTCTCCTCTTTCCCTTCCTGCTCATCCTTCGTCCACCCCCCCCCTCATTCTCCTCCTCATCCTCGCCGTGTTATCCCCGCCTCCTGCCCCCCAGATCCCGCCAAAATATCGACGGCTTGTGTAGTACTTATGCACTATCGGGGAAGACGCAGAGGTCGACGTCCTACTCTTCCTTCTCCGGATGTATCCTCACATCCTCATCCAGCCCCCATCGATATCGGTCGAACCGAAACCGCAGCACTTCGTCGACCGCAGCTGCGACCCCCCACGCACGACAGACATGGGTTCCTGGCGGCCCACGGCAAGTATCACATCGAAAAGCTGCAGTTCGAAAGCGAGGTCATCCTCGGCCGTCTGCTGCTGCTGCTGCCGCTCCTCCTCCTCCTCCTCCTCCTCCTCCTTCTCCTCCTCCTCGTCATCCTCCTCCTCCTCCTGCTCTTCATTATCCTAGTCTGCCTCCTCTGACTCCTCGCCGTCCTTCTCTTCCTCTCGGTCATTCGGCTGCGAATCGAGGACGTGGAACCCGCTCCCAGCATCATGCCCGAGGTCGTGTCTGACAGACTGAGGCCAGAACCGCGCAGTTTGATGGGCCCCAAAACTAGAGCGGTGTTTCGCGCCAGGATACAACGGGCCAGGGTCGCTGCCGTTGGAGGGAGAACAGCAAGTTCAAGGACCGCCTGGTCCCACTCGCTCCCCCCCCCCCCCCCCCCCCCCCCCCCCCCCCCCCACAATTTTCAAGCCGATCTTAAACAGCTCCACTGAGGAAGTCTCCGGGTACTTTGAGCTGAGGGCACAGCTCGACAAGGACTTCTCGTCGCACTAGGCCGCCAATCCTGCACCTCTCCCCCGCCTGTCCATATCTTGCCCATCATCGCCCCCCTCGAAAGGCCGAGATGTCCGACGTGGGCTCGCCGCCAGAGAACTTCGTGAACCAACTCGATCTCAGGGGCGCCGCCCGCTAGACCCGAGGTTGCTGCCAACCGAGCGGGGGCCCAGACAACACATACACATATATATATAAACATACGGAACGCGACTGAACGCGCGGGGCAGGGCCTCGGGGAGGCCCAAGTTGGGAGCCGATGGACTGGCAGGAAGAGGGGGCCCCGAGGAGGACGGAGGAGGGACGGACGAAGGGACGAGATGGGAGGGAGAGGGACAGGAGGGAGATGAGAGGGCGAGAGGGGGGGGGGGGGAGAATGGGAAAGCGTGAGAGGATAAGTTGTTTCAGATGGCATTCGAAGCACTCAGACACGAATCAAGTCAAACCCAATCCTCAGCCAGTTTCTGGCCCAAGTCCTGATGCCCGAGCGGCGCCCTGGCCCGAAGGGCGCAGACCTGCGCAGCGCGAGGCCATGGCGTCTCAGGAGCCAGAGTCGTTGCCTGGCAGCAATGAACAGGGTCCCGACGAGACTGCGCCCAGCTCCTCCGTCGAGACCCAGGCGCTCGGGGTCGAGGCAGACAGCGGGCAGCCCGCCGAGCCCGTGGCCCTCATGCCGCCTTGCGAGGGCAACGGCTGCACCGAGCCCGAGGACGATAGCCCCGACACCCAGCCAGCTACTCAGACTGAGATCGACGCAACGATGGCTGAGGCATTGATGGGCCAGGCGTTCACCAGCCAGGTCCTGGAGGATCCGCGCGCCGACATGGTGGAGGCCAGCTCCGATGATGGCGAGGAGCAGGACTACCTCCACCAGCTCAGCATGAATATTGAGGAGCAAGGGGTGGAGGACGCCGACGGGCTGCTAGACGCCTGCGCCGAGGATAGCGAGGACGTGGGTCTGGATTTCGCCAAGAGGGCGACGGAGGTCAGCATGAAGATTTATGCGGTGAAGGAGAGGTCGAGGCCTCGACAGCCGTGCCGTCGGCAGCTGCGTCATCTTGGGTAGGCTCGGACGGCGACGTTGGTCGAGCACGCGACTTGGAGGCCATGCTTGCGGATGGGGCCAACAACTTGATGAGCGCAGGTCGCGACCTTCCAGAGAGTATGGACAAGCTCATGGCCGACGCCCACAAGGCCACCAGCAATGCTAACTTGTTATCGGATATGGATGTCTTGAACAGCAGGTGATGGCGCAGGATTGGAAGTTCGATGCTCGGGGTGCCGCTGGCAATCCAGCGGGCGGCCAGCGGGGCAGATTCATCAACGGCAAGAGCGAAGAGAGCATCCAAGAGAAGCAGAACTACAAAGCACTTGGCGACGACCCCGATGCGCAGCGCGACTTCCGCGCGAGGTGGATGAAGAAGCAGTTCGCGGAGTGGAAGCAGGAGAAGGTCAAGATGGAGCGCTTGTCGAGGAGGGCCTTCTCTAACGAGCGCAACTACAAGCTGAACCGCATCATCGAGGAGGAGGGCGGGGGCAAGAGAGGAGAACATAACGCGATCAACTGCACGTTGACATGCGTTGCGATGGCGCCGCCGTTCTACAAGTGGCGCACGTGGCGCAAGGACTGGCTGTACCTTTCCAGGATCGACGGCATCGAGGAGTCGTGCGAGGAGCGCTGGCAGATGACGAAGACGGCCTAAAGCTCGGGCAGCACCGATATCAAGGACAAGGACTCCTGGCTGGGCATCTGCACGAGGGCTGCAACGTTGCAGAATACGGCGGCTCCTGCGCCGCCTGCACCGCCTGCAGAGGCGCAGGTGGAGCCCGAGGAGAAGCCCGAGGTGACGGCAGAGGAGAAGGCAGAGGAGACGGCAGAGCGAAAAGCCGAGGATGAGACCCAGCCAGAGCCCCCCACAGAGCCTGAGGGTCGCAGGAGGAGGCGCAAGGGTCCTGAGCTGCCAGCTGCAGAGCCTCCAACTCCAGAAGAGCCACCCCAGAAGAGGAAGGCGAGGTCTCTGATCAGCGATGCCAAGGCTGCCAAGCTCGCCTACAGCATGGCCATCTCCGCAGCAGATGCGTTGATCTCCGACGTGAAAGGTACCGACGAAAGCTGGACCGTGTTCGACGCGCCAGGCCACGTCGGAAAGGCGTTGAAAGCCAGGGGGAACCTCGACAAGGAGCTGAAGAGCAATGTGAACTTCTCGAAGTTCATCAGCGGCGACGTCGCGGATATGCTCCAGAAGATCAAGGCGAAGAAGGACGAGGATGCCGCCTCGCAGTTGGAGCGCTGGCTGCAGGACTTCAGCGAGAAGGTGAACCTTGGAAGCAACAAGCTCGTGAAGGCGACGCGCATGATTGCGCCGATGCACGACGCGTGGGTCACCGAGAGCGCGAAGCTCGCGAGCAAGTCAGATGGCCAGGGGCGCAGCAGAGGGAGCTCGTCTGCGGCCTGGGGGCGCAGCAGGGGGAGCTCGTCTGCGGCCTGATCGTCCTCGCGACGATCGTGCTCTCCGTGGGCCTCGGCGCCGCGGTGATCGGCAGCGCGCGGGGTGCTGCGTGCGGGGGGCGCAACTAGGAGGAGGAGGAAGGAAGGAAGAGGATGAGGAGGAGGAAGAGGATGAGGATGAGGACAAGGATGATGATGATGATGATGAGGGGGGGGGAGGTGGAGGAGGAGGAGGAGGAGGAGGAGGAGGAGGAGGAGGAGAGAGGAGGGAGGAATATGGAAACAGGAGGAGGAAGATGAGGAGGGAAAGGAGAGGAGGAGGAGGTGGAGGAGGAGCTCGGAAACGTCTCAGGACCCCAGGGCTCGAGGGAAGGACGGACCTTGAGGACCAGGAGGAAGAGGTGGGGGGGGCCTCCAGCCCCTGGTCAGGCATGCGGGCGGGCGGGGAGCACGCCGAGAGCATGCTGAGCGCTGCTGGCAGGCCCTGATCCCTCAACCGACACTTCAGCCGACGGAAAAACCTGGACTCACCCTTCCTGGGGCGGAAAAACTTGGACTGGGACGGAAAAACCTGGACTGGGACGGGAAAACCTGGACTGGGACGGAAAAGCGTGGACTGGGACGGAAAAACCTGGACTGGGACGGAAAAACCTGGATTGGGGCGGAAAAGCCTGGACTCACCCTTCCTGGGGCGGAAAAACTTGGACTCAACGGGTCTCAACGCGACGCGTTGAGACCCGGTGATTCGCGCTGAGTGGGCCCTGGGACCACGTTTTTTACAAGGATGGTGAGACTCAGCGCGTCTCAACGCGACGCGTTGAGACCCGGTGAGGTCCGTTGAGTCGGGGCTAGCCAGAGATTGACTGATCAGAACCGCTGGGGGCCGTGACCAACCAGATTTTCCTACACTGATCGGGCGGATCAGGCCGTCGGCGACTGTGATCCGAATCCCTGCCTGCTCCCTCACTTGATCCTTTTCCGAACCGCTTCGGACTGCCCTTCTCCCTGCCTGCCTGCCCCCTCCTCTGATCCTTGCCTGCCTGCTCCCTGCCAGCTCCCTCCTCCCTGCCTGCCTCCTCCTCCTCCATGCCTGCATCCTCCTACCTCCTCCTCCTCCTCCATGCCCCCTTCCTCTCTGCCTCCCCCTGCCCACCTCCTCCCCCCCCTGCCTCCTCCTCCCCCCCCCTGCCTACCTCCTCTTCCTCCTCCCAGCCATCTCCTCCCTACCTGATCCCCGTTGTCCCTTCACCCCCTGTCCTACAGGGATTGGGTACTGCCAGCCTTGGGACCATGCAGAATTGCGGCTGTGAGCGCCGATTGATCGTGCTTCGCGAATCGGCGCGTCTGGACAGGCTCATGGAGGCCCCGCCTCACCCTCCCCATCGCCATATACTCCATGACCCCTCGGGCCGACTCGAGACCGCAGGCGGGGTGCCTCGCGGTAAGTCGATTGGCTCGGGGGGGCGGGGGGATGCGGCGTTAGGGGTCCTGGGGTCTCTTTGGGGGTCCTGGGTTCTCTTTGGGATTGTGTCGCTTGGGGATCTGTTGGGGATCGGAGACATGGGGTCTCGGGGATCTTGGGGCCCTGGCGATTCGGATTGGGGAAGTCTTGGGGCCCTGGGGTTCGAGGTTCTTGGGGTGTGTGCAGTCCTTAAGGGTGTGGGGTGTTAAAGTACTGGTGGTCTTTGTGTGGGAGTCTGATGGTCTTGGCGAGCTTAGGCAATTGGGGTCTTGGGGCATGTCTAGGAGGGCTGTCTTCGGTGGGGGAGGGGAGGGGGGGGGGGGGGCAAATCCAAAGGGTTCTGAGGTTGCCTCTTGAGTATCTCAGCCCCCTGAACGATCCACCCTAGAAACCTCGAGGACTAACATGGGGGGCCCTTGAGAGAATGAGAGAGAAGACGGAGCCCGCTGAAATTTTTCGGCAAGCATTTCGCTTCAGGTTTATGCGCCATGATGCCTTCACCTGCCCATGGCCAGAGTTTCAAACGACGGCGCCGTTTCGTTGATCTTGAATCTTACGTATCTGCGTACGAAAAACAAGAATTCAATGATATGATGCATGATCTTCGGATTGCTTGTTGGAATTTGTCGCGCCATCTGAAATCATTATACGCCGCGGGGGGTATCTCAGCTCGAGACTTTGCAATCGCGTGTCATCACGCTGATGC